>JAVGWX010000002.1:56578699-56986199 GCA_036924085.1 Ariolimax columbianus | reverse complement strand
AGACGGGAGTAGACGGAGTTGGGAGTAGACAGAGTTGGGAGTAGACAGAGTTGGGAGTAGACGGAGTTGGGAGTAGACGGGAGTAGACGGAGTTGGGAGTAGACGGAGTTGGGAGTAGACAGAGTTGGGAGTAGACAGAGTTGGGAGTAGACAGAGTTGGGAGTAGACGGAGTTGGGAGTAGACGGAGTTGGGAGTAGACAGAGTTGGGAGTAGACGGAGTTGGGAGTAGACAGAGTTGGAATGATACAATGAAAAGACAGAGTTGTCAGTAGACAAGAACATAATATAAATTACATGCCCACGATTTACTGGATTCATCCTTTGACAATATCGATCCAGCGCTCTGACTTGCGTTATTTAATTGCCTACTTTGGCTGCCAAGAGCAATCAAACATTTAAGCTGGTTATAATAATGGTGCGACTATTTAGCTGGCATCTAATTCCCTTGATCTTTGATGTGAAAGACATTAAAAACCGAATGCCAAGATAACCAGACGAGCCAAGCACATTCGTGTTACTCAGTTGATAAGATGTGTTCTACTGTATCACATTTCTTTTTCATCTTCATCTTGTTCTCATCGTCACCTTGTGCATTTTAGCCTTCTTCTAATTATATTTCTTTTCTTTATTATATGTTTCACTCTCCCTGACGCAAGAAGTCAACTATGAAGTGTTGACCCTGACGCAAGCAGCCAACTATGGTTCGCTGACACTGACGCAAGAAGTCAATTATGTGGCGCTGAGCCTGACGCAAGCAGCCAGCTATGGTTCGCTGACCATGACGCAAGAAGTCAACTATGAGGCGCTGACCCTGACGCAAGCTGCCAGCTATGGTTTGCTGACACTGACCCAAACAGTTAACTATGAGGCGCTGACCCTGACACAAACAGTTAATTATGAGGCGCTGACCCTGACACAAACAGTTAACTATGAGGCGCTGACCCTGACGCGAGCTGCCAGCTATGGTTTGCTGACACTGACACAAACAGTTAACTATGAGGCACTGACCCTAACGCAAGCAGCCATCTATGATATGTTAATCCTGACGCAAGCAGTCAGCTATGGTTTACTGACCCTGACGCTAGCAGCCTTATCCACTGTACTGCATCTTTCACGCTATCTTTCTATCATTTCGACGTTCCTAGACATTATGCTTTATTATAAAGACAAAGTTGCTAACGTCTTTTCAAGAGAGCACTTCTCTTTTATGAGCGTTTTACTAGCACATTGGTGTCATTGTTCCTCTTGACAAACGTACCAAGTTCGATAAAAATAAAATACGGCGACATAAGACATAAAAACATAGTTAAAGATGGTTCATAGAAGGCGGGGTGTAGAGATGTAACTTGTGTTCAAGCTCGGTTTACAATCCGAACGTGCTGAGTTTGAACCACACCGTGTTTAGTTTGACTGGGCATGTCGGGGATATTTCTCGAAATGACCACTTCTCGTAAAGAGAATATTGGCAAAACTGCTTTACTGAATACTGCCATAGTGGAACATGCACAACAAAACATTACAAACTGATACACACACATTCCCACTGGCCGATAAGTTCTAATTTAACCTAATTGGCTATTCGGAGGTTGAAAGCGACGTGTCTTCACCATATCTAAGACAA
Organism: Ariolimax columbianus; assembly: GCA_036924085.1. NCBI lineage: Eukaryota > Metazoa > Mollusca > Gastropoda > Stylommatophora > Arionidae > Ariolimax > Ariolimax columbianus. Next base: position 56,984,577 of record JAVGWX010000002.1, on the reverse strand, counting down.
ACATTTTAACAGAAAGGGAAACTTCAGATACAGCGCTGGAAAAGTGATAATTGAGGAAGGTTTCTGTTCCAACGAGGTTGTTGGACTTACTGTTCATCTCCTCTTTGCTGCACACTACGGCTGACGAAGTATTTTACAGCGTGTTTCTTGTTGTTGTTTATTGCCCATAATAAGTAAGTTTACTTTTTTGTGTGCCCTGAAAAGAGCGTTAAGTGGCTGGTTGCAGTAGCTTTCCTCGCATCCCGAGTGTGCCAATGAAGGTGGATCGTGGTCCTCCAGACGGTAGTGCTATGCGTGGCTTCATCTGCGTGGCGCACATTACTACAGGGATCACGTCGATCCACATCTCGTCAGCTAGGCTACCTTGAAAACAGTCTGTTTCCAGAGAACGCTACATGGAAGAAAGATAGTGCTCTTGGTCAGTATGTTGTGCCTGACCCTGACGCGCCGTGCTGGTCAGTATGTTGTGCCTGATCCTGACGCGCCGTGCTGGTCAGTATATTGTGTCTGACCCTGACGAGGCGTGCTGGTCAGTATGTTGTGCCTGATCCTGACGCGGCTTGCTGGTCAGTATGTTGTGCCTGATCCTGACGCGGCTTGCTGGTCAGTATGGTGTGCCTGACGGGACTAGTGTCTCATTTCCAACGAGGATAACAAACAATATATATGTTTCTATACACAGATTCCATAGTCGTTATCTAAAAGCTTCAGTCGACCCAAATGTATACGAGTACATGGCTTATTACTAGAGGAGCAAAGGCAGCGAGGAAGGTAATTGGCCACCCCATTTCCCAAGAAAACACTGGCCTTGCACGGTGAAGTTTCTAACACATTCCTGCCAAGAAGTTCTTCATAGAAATATACTGTTTCTTGGGAGCCTGACTAACGAGGTGTGGATCAGCACTGAGATCCTTAGTGGATCCTTGTACTGCACTACAGCTATGACGACCCCGGTCCTTCTTTTCAAGTACATCTCGGAATGCAAGGAAAACCACAGTAAACAGCCACAAAAACCAACAAAAAATCGTCAGAGCTGCACTAGCAACAACAAGATTTCATCGTGTCTGATCATTCATGTTAGTCATGGCCAAGGTCAAGGTCAGACAAAATATACTGATCAGACATGTTAGTCAGGGCCAACATCAAGGTCAGGCAAAATTAACTGATCATACATGTTTGTCAGGGCCAAGGTCAGGGTCAGGTAAAACATACTGATCAGACATGTTAGTCAGGGTCAAGGTCAGGCAAAACACACTGATCAGACATGTTAGTCATGGCCAAGGTCAGGCAAAACATACTGATCATACATGTTAGTCAGGGCCAAGGTCAGGGTCAGGCAAAACATACTGGACAAGACCATCACCTTGACTTCTTCGTTCCCCTTCCCGGAAACAGGCTGTTTTCATGGAAGCCTGCCTAACATTGTGAGGGATCGACGTGATCCCCGTAGTAGTGAGCGACACGCAGATAAAGCCAAGCATTGGAAACTTATGACACACTGGTCCATCGGGGCCCAAGACAGAAGACAATGGAAACGAAGTTGGGACCCGCAGCGGCGTAACCGCCTCTGAAGGACGGCTCGTCCAGTAATCCAGTAATATGTAAATGATGAGTGTATAAATAATGCGTGTACAATTAACATGTACAAATAATGCGAGTACAATTCACATGTACAAATAATGTGTGTACAAGAAATATATCAACATAATTTATCAAAATCTTACTGTTTTACTTTGACAAGAAATATTATCAGAATCAACGAGAAATCTTTAAGTTTTGGGTTTGCACTTTGAATATTTTAAAAACGCTGTCCACATCAGGCCCAAGTAGCACTGCTCAAACGGCTGCGAGCCATCTTCTTCTTCTTCGTTCGTTCTCAATCTCCCACTACCAAACCCTGAAAGGGTAAGTAGCAGAATGTAGTCCAGATAACGGAATGCGTTGTGTTGTAGTTTACAGCTTGAATGCGATATTTACACCTTTCGGTCCAACACATCCGACTTCAGCAAGCATTTTTTGATTACCTCGTTAGCATTCCCTCTTCGATCCTTTCTCCTTAGCCAGTCTGGCCTTCTGCAGCCTGTTATCCAGGATCACCGCGTGGAGGTGTAGAAGGGTCTTGGCAGCTTTGGTTCGCTGGCCCTGACGCTAGCAGTCAGCTATGGGTCGCTGGCCACTGCAGCTCATGCGCTGCTCAGCATCTTGATCCCCTGCGAGCCATCTGACTCAGGTCTGATCATTACACAAGCTTGGTAATAATGTACCTCAGTATTACAGGATTTGACCGCCATGGACAAGCGTGATGTAAAATGCAGGAATGGCTTCTTTAATGGTAAAAATGAGAACTGACTACTAGTTTGAAATCATTATATTTTGTGAATTTTTGTCAGTTAACCCTTTACAGTCCATTCTAATCGATTTGTTTCTTTAAAGCACAAATGTTATTAATTAGATCAGAATTTAATGTGTTAACACACGAATCTTATGAATTAGGTAAGACTGTAAAAGGGTTAAGACAAATCTAATCAGTTAGACAGACTGCGAAGGGTTAAGACAAATCTAATCAGTTGGACAGACTGTAAAGGATTAAGACAAATATAATCAGTTTAGACAGACTGTAAAGGGTTAAGACAAATCTAATCAGTAAAAGGTAAAGAAATTTCGGAGGTTTATTTAGTTGACCATGTCATTCAGAAATTGATGCAGAAATAATTCTTCTGAACAGGTAAAAAAAATTCCCAGCAAATAGTGCAAAATGGGATCAAGTGTTAGAGACTTCATTGTGCTAGGTCTCAGTTTTGTTGTTGTAAAGGTGAAGGGTGACAGGTTCACGTATTCATCATCTTGCCTTCGCTAATTGTAAATCAAGTACCAGTTTACAGTTGTGTAGACAGCAGTCCATACTGTAGAAACTTGAACAAAAACCCAAAAGGTCATCGTTTAGTGACTTGGAATTTATTTGTTGGTTAACTGTGCTACGCAGGGAGCGGACACATTTTGTAAATTTATTGATAAGACAGCAGCCTGTCGAAAACGGGTGTCAAATCCGATCCCCATACCGCGACACACAAACATTCCAACCGCTCAACCACTGGACGCAAATTGAGACGCAAATTGATTTTCTATCACCTGAGTTTAGCCACTTCTCTTCAACGATGGAGTGTAGTGGCCTTGTTTCCTTGCTCTTGCAGCTTACTGTTTCTACAGAATTATGCAGTTGGTGACATGATCACATCTCCTTAGCCAGCTTAGCTGACAGGTTTCAGCATTACTATTCATCGCTCAGCTTTCGAGCCAGATAACACGGGGATTACAGTTTGACTTTACGCGTTAAAATGTAGTTCGTATCATTGATGTTTCATTAGTGTTCACTGGCTTGAGAATAGTTGATGATGGTACACAACCCTTCATCTTCTTCTTCTTCTTCTTCTTCTTCTTCTTCTTCTTCTCTTCCTTCTTCTTCTCCTTCTTCTTCTTTTTCTTCTTCTTCTTCTTCGATCAACCGATGTTATGTTTCTAATCCGATTAGACTCACGAAGGAGACTGCATTTCAGGGCTTCGCCGGTCCCCCACGACTTTTCGAGCATGGTCACTTCCCCGTGCCAGACTGCCTATTTTTAGTCTGTCTATGTACGGCAGTCCTGTAGGACATGTTCTGGAATTGCTTTGGTGCTCCAGAATTGCACGTGGCGGTGTCTCTGAGACACATTCTGTGGAGGTGGCTCTAGAGTCTGCAATGTTCCGTTCTGAGTCTGAAGATCTATGTTTGCCCATCTCTGCCAATTTTGTTGCATAAATATTTCAGATTCGAGGAATGTGTTCTACATATACATGATTCTCCTAGATTGTATCTATGATGCAAACCTTTTGGTCGCAAATTAAATGTCCGTTATGTTTCTGATCTAGAACCGTGTCTGAACTATGCGTACTATTGTTATTATTAATTTTAAATTTTCATTAATGCCACAATTTAGAATTTTTGTTTTGTTTTAGGGAATATAATAATAAAACAGCATACATTGTTCTTTATCTTTCTTTCTGATTTCGTTTAATATTCATTTTTTTATCTCTGCTTTCTATCGCTCGATAATATTGCGTTCTTTAATTATTTTGGGAAGGTAGGCGTTATTAAAGATTAAATTATTATTATTATTATTATCATTATATATATATATATTTTACCTTGGTCGTAGTCGGCTTGTACTTACACACAGAGGCGTTTGTTCTGTGCAGGTCCTAGCTCTGGTGTGAGCTGGATGTATCCGGGAGACGGATTTTCTGCTTAACGGGCTAGGCTCAAGCAGCGTATTACTCTGCTGGTTGGATAAGTGCCGCGCAGGGTGGTTAACTGATGTGCGACTACATCTTAATGGACTCAAACACTAGATCAAAGTAGACTCGCAGCCTCCCGAGGTGTTATCTATGCTGGTCTTAACAAACCACCTAACCATGACCATTGTTACCCCTAGTCACACAGGCCGCTAGCAACATGCACTTTGTCAGGCAGTGGTGCTAATCTTATCCTGGTCATACAAAAAGAACCCGGCGGACTACTAGGGGAACACAGACATATATATATATATATATATATATATATATATATATAGACAGACAGACAGACAGACAGACAGACAGACAGACAGACAGACAGACAGACAGACAGACAGACAGACAGACAGACAGATAGATAGATAGATAGATAGATAGATAGATAGATAGATAGATAGATAGATAGATAGATAGATAAAGTGCATATGTGCGGAGAGAAGACTAACGTTTTGTCAGGCCAAACATACTGATTAGGCAATTTTAGTCAGGGTCAGAAGAAATGTACCTCACTTTCATGCAGTTACCACTGGAAATAGGCTGTTTGATAGCAATATGGCCAACGAAGTGTGCAATCAACGTGATCTCTGTAGTAGTCAGTGTCACGCAGATGAAGTTAAGCATAAAACAGCCTGGAGAACCAGGATCCAAGTTCAGCAGCATGACCTGGGTGTGAGGAAAGCTACTGCAACCCACAATTTTACACCGTTTTCATGGCAGATAAGGGAGTAAACATACTGATAGTGGGAATTCACTTACAACAACATAGTGGGTCTACTGAGAGAGAGAGAGAGAGAGAGAGAGAGAGAGAGAGAGAGAGAGAGAGACAGACAGACAGACAGACAAACAGACAGACACACATAGAGACAGAGAGACAAATAAACTATCATCTTCTTCTTTGTGTCTTGAAAAAGGTGTTGTGATGTTGTATTATTGTTCAAAATGAGGATGCGATGTCTAGCCCTTTCGACCCGACACATCCGCTTTCTGCACGGTATTTCTAGGGCTGCCACTTAGAGGGGGAATAAAGTATTGGTCAGCTTTGCTCGGCTGACCCTGACGCATGTAGTCAGCTTTGCTCGGCTGACCCTGACGCATGTAGTTAGCTTTGCTCGGCTGACCCTGACACATGTAGTCAGCTTTGCTCGGCTGACCCTGACCCCTGCAATCAGATTTGCTCGGCTGATCCTGACGCATGCAGTCAGCTTTGCTCGGCTGACCCTGGCGCATGACGTAGGTTATGGTCCGCTGACTCTGACGCATGAAGCCAGCTATGGTCCGCTGACCCTGACGCATGTAGTCAGTTTGCTCCGCTAACCCTGACACGTGCAACCAGCTATGGTCCGCTGACGCTGACGCATGCAACCAGCTATGATCCGCTGACTCGGCGCATGCTGTCAGCCATGAGGCATTGACTGCTATCAACTCATTTGTTGCTGCGTCTACGCCCTATATAGAAACCGGAGTTGTGAAGGTTATCTAAGCGTTCTCTGTCCCGACCCCGTCCTTTCCCCCACCCAAACGTGTTTCTTTTCTCTGTGTGTCTATATGGGTGTGTGCGTGTGTGGTAGACATACATACAAACATGTAGGTAGGCAGGCAGACAAATATGTTGGTAGGCAGGCAGACAAACATTTAGGTAGACAGACAGACGGGGCAGACAGGACAGGACAAACAGACATGACAGACAGGACAGGACAGGGCAGACAGGACATATAGACAGGACAGACAGACAAGATAGATATATAGACAGACAGACAGGCAGACATACAGTCAGGCATACAGACAGAGAGAGAGAGAGAAAGAGAGGGATGGATGGATGAATGGATGGTTGGTTGGTGGGTGGATGGATGTATGAATAGGATGGATGGATGGATGGATGGATGGATGGGTGGATGGATGGATGGATAGGATGGATGGATGGATGGATGGATGGATCGATAGATAGATAGATAGACAGACAGACAGACAGACAGACAGACAGACAGACAGACAGACAGACAGACAGACAGACAGACAGACAGACAGACAGACAGACAGACAGACAGACAGATAGATAGATAGATAGATAGATAGATAGATAGATAGATAGATAGATAGATAGATAGATAGATAGATAGATAGATAGATAGATAGATAGATAGATAGATAGATAGATAGATGAACATATTGTATATGCTTTTAATACATTACGCAAATTGACATTTAATGTAGTTTTCCAAACATTCTGAAGTACTTTTACTTTATGTTCTTGACAAAACCAACTTCAGACTCCATTAGAGTCAGGAGCCAAAACAAACTTAAATTACTCAGTAAACAATCAATGTATTTAATTCGTCATTGTGCACGTAAAAATGACAAGAGAGTGTTTGCTGGGGCAAGTCAATACACTAACATTGGTTATCACTGGCTTCGGGAAGATACAGTATTCGTGTTGTGGCATGTCATGGCCCGTGGATGGTTAGAAGACATTGTGACATTGTGAATAGTTGATGATTGAGACTCACATGATGACAAAGTGAGATGATACTGAACAGTGAAACAGTTCGGCGCAGAGCAGATTCAGCAATATACCAGGCATGTTCAAATGAAACCGGACCAAAATGTAGCAAGTGAACATATTTACGATGACGTCACTTGTGGTGTAAACAGCACATACAAACCATCAAGTGTGCAAAATTTCATTATGGATTCATCATAGTTTCATCAGCAGACCATTGAAAACATGGCGGTAGTGATACAGAATCCGTCCAGAGTTGATCAGCGAGCAATGATTCGGTTTTTAACAGTTGAAGGATGTCGACCAGTTGACATTCATCACAGAATGCAGGGAGTGCAGGGTGACAAAAGTGTGTCGAAGAAAAGAATGAAGAACTGGACAACGATGTTTAAAGAAGGACGTGAGTTAACGAAGGATCTTCCGAGACCAGGTCAGGCACATATTGTTGCGTTAACTCACGTCCGAGACCAGGTCAGGCGCATATTGTTGCGTTAACTCACGTCCGAGACCAGGTCAGGCGCATATTGTTGCGTTAACTCACGTCCTTCTTTAAAAATCATTGTCCAGTTCTTCACTGTTGTCTTCGAAACACATTTGTCACCTTGTAGTTTGGTACAGTTTCATTTGATCACGCCTAGCAATTTGTAAACAGCATATATGAGGTACATAATCTCCTTCGCCAGATCGTAGGACACGTGAAGAGGACTCCTCTTGTACAGTTTCCATTTTTCCCATTGTCGGGCTGAGATGTCTGTGGATGTTCTTTCCATCTTACGCAGAAGCCAGAAATGTCATGTCTTGACTCTAAGCAATTTATCGGGTGCATTATGAGGTGCGTTGGGCGTAGCATGTCTCTGAGGTGCGCAGCCTCTAGTCGATAGATCAATACAGGTAAGGAAATCTAACAAATTGGTTCTGCAATTTTGGGAAACGTGTTGGCTCTTAGGGCTGGATTTGTGAGGCCAGGGTACAAAGAGAGACTGGGATGGGCTCAGGCTGGGCGAGACCGCCTTCTAACTTCCCGTGGACTACTCCAATAATACGGCGGCGTCTACGCTGGCGTCAGCTGGTATTCATCAGTCAACTCAGAATTGGTGCGAACCAGAGGAATTCGAATGTTTAATTAAAGGAATGCTTTGCAAAGTGCTCTGAGCGTGAGTGTGGTTCCCGGGTTGAAAACAAGAGGACACTGTTTCCTTCCTGGTGAGCTGTGACAGGCGACAAGGAAAGGTTGGGCATGGTAATAGCAACTTCTTCATATAAAAATCATTGCTGTTGAAACTATCCGCAAACACAGGAATTCAGGACTCCCTAAAAGCTAAATATATATAATAAACAAAATGCCCGGTTGAACCTATACACCGTATTCTGGAGAGACACGTAAGTGATTAGCAGCTGTCCAGGGTACTGTAGCTAAGGTATGGTTTACTGTGCTCATCCCCAATTATATACGTCATAGACTTCGCTTTCTTATGCACAAGACCTATTACCAAAAGTGCAAGATAACTGGTTCGTTACGTTACAGATCGCTGTGACTTATTATCATGACTGACATTGGTGATCAGATTGTGACAAATATTAATTCTCTTTTCGCATGTCTGTTCAGTAAAGTGCAAGGTCATTTATAACCACAGAACGTGTATACACTTGCTCATGAAACTGTTTTTGTGTCTTCTTTTTAATCGAAGTTTGTTCTCGTAGATCCGTCACGATTAGCCTGAGAGATCGCACTCCCAGTCTCCAGGAATAAGGAGCTGAGCATTACAGGTGGACAAAGAGACTACTACCGCAAGGACAAAATCACTAAGTCAATGGTGGCGCTAATGGGGACCCACGTTAGTGAGCCCTCAGCCCACAACCGACACATCAGACATACTGTCTGTATGCCAGACTTAGTCCCCATCTTTTAAACAAAAATCGTTATCTCCGTTTGTGTATTCTCCCTGTTTGTCGGCACAGCACACACGATCGCCCAGGAATCCGGATGCTACAGTCACCTGTAAGTTATCTCAAACTTGTTTTCTATCCACACGCCCCTGCTTGCTAACATGTATTCTCATTGACAGCAGAAATGTATACATATTCTATAGATGCGCACAAGTCTACTGACTTAAGACCATCCCCCAGAAACAGCCATTTATCAGGAGTGCAAGAATGTTGGATATTGGGAAATACCCCATATAAACAATATATGACGACTGTTTTTTGTTTCCTTTTCAGAAGGCATCTAAGTTTATAGTGTCCATGTCGAGTCTCATATTGTCACTTTATATGTTTGTTTGTGTTGTAAAGAAGTGGCTGTCAATATTCATTTTTCTTCGTCGTTATCTGCAACTATTTCTCTCATTAGCTTGGCATTTCGTCTCAGACTCATCTCGCCGCCATAGAGTTTATCCCTTGTGTTAAAAAGATCCATGTTGTCACGTTGCTCCATCCGGGGAGCCGGCAAACCTAAATAGCATGGTGTATTGCGTGTTTGTTTGCTGTCCCTCGTGTGCAACATGTCTGTGTTACCAATTTTTAACTTATTCAACAAATGGTTCATTTTTAGTCTGCAGTCACCTGCCTGTAATCTGAACATTGCCAATGTATCTTTTCCCGCAAGGAGTAATGTGCTTCTGTCATATCATATTCTGTTTGCTGTCTGAGACATTTGTCTTTAAGATTTATTTGTATCGTTGTCTTTATTTCCTTTATTTATGACTATTTTCAGAATTCTATCGCTTCCTCATTGGTCAGTCTATCTGTCTTATTTCCATATTTGATACACTCTGCAGAAATCTACTGAATTGTAACTGTTGAAATTGTAAATGGCATTCATGAGTGACTCTGACAGGCTGCTCGGTGTACTACTATTATTATTGTTTCTAATGTCCATAATGACTGATATGGAATCTATTAGAAAAATATATTGTCTAAGTCATGGTCTTTTGCTTTCCAAGATGGCTATCTCAGCTGTCGGATATACAGCAGCATCATAATTTTGCAGTGGCCATTGATATTTGGATTGCCTGTCCCTTATTTAAATTGTGTGTAAACGTATGCCCCTTCATTCTTCATGTACCCCATTGCTGATCCGGCTGTGTGTACGTGAGTCTATTCTATGACTGTCTGTAACTTTCGAATATATTCCATGCCAATACATTTTCTCTATATTTCTGTTTAGATGTTTTTTTTAATCAGTTCTGGTATGTTGTCTTTCATTGTTGTGTATCCTGTTCTCTTCTATGGTTGAGGGTTGCTGCTTGTCATTAGGGGCTCTGTCTTTATATGTGCGAGGTCTGGCATAGAAGGGGATATTGAATTTGCTTTTTGTTAGAATCACAGTCTCATATTTCTCGGAGGACCGACATCGTTTCAAACAAGAAAATAAACTGACGTCACGCATGGGTTGCCATCAGCCGCGTGCCATCAGCACCTTCTTCTAGGATCTACAAGGGAGCATCAAATGAAAATTTCAAAAGTATTGCCTCTCAGATTGCACCATTACGGCAAGAGATTGAGAGTACACTGGATATCCATTGCTGCCGACATTCGATGCAAAGATGGCACTTTATTTGAACTGAAAAGTGGAATAGACATTAGAAAAAAACCATGCCTTTGTATTGTAACTTGCAAATATAGTTACTAAAGATGTCAAAAGATTCCTGCACGTGCCATCACGGTGCAGACGAACAACATGACGTCATAATTCTAATTATGGAATGCCCACCCCACTATTGACATGCACAAAACAAAAATCGGATAGCATAGCGCTGCTTCGTTTTGGTGCATGTCAATAGTGGGGAGGTCATGATTTAACTACAATTATGACGACATGTTGTTCGTCTGCACTATGATGGCATGTGCAGGACCCTCTTGACACCCTTAGCAACCATATTAACAAGTTACAATACAAAGGCATGGTTGTTCTCATTTATAACTCACTTTTAAGGTTTTCATTTGAGGCCCATTTTTATCTGATCTAACCTTTCTCCTGCCCCCCCCCCTTCCCACCCCCCACCCCACCCTTCTATCTCCCACCATTTGCCTCTCTTCTTGTCACGTTCTTTGGTTCTTTTTTATTATTGTGTCATCTAGTCATTTTCTGTTTAGCCGCTATCAGCTTATCCGGCATCTGTTCACCCTGCATACTTTTCTAGCCAGTTTTTTTCACCACAAAAGATTCTTCCGCCTAGATGGATAACAAGTCCTCATATTCGACAGTCGCTAAGTATCTTTTCATATCTTTTGTACGTGTTCATATATCTTTTTGATGTGTTCAGCTATTCTTCTATGATGTGATTTCTCATGTTATGTACGTTGTCCCTGCGGAAAGTTTTAAATAGTAAAGTAGGTTTCCCTCTAGTTTTCGTTCCCAAGCTTGTATCTGAATTATACACACACACACACACACACACATAGTTGGACTTCTCGCGTGAAGCAGCTTCACTGGAGCCCGCCTCGACTATATCCGTCTATTCTTTTATTCAGTAGATGATTTGGGAGCCCTTTCAATTTTTCAGTCAGTTGTACTGTAATCTCTTCTGTCAGTCGTGGGTTGTAGGTTTGTTATTCCTTTTTTTTTTATTGGTGTAGATTTCTTAGCTTCTGTAATTGTTCTTTATGTCGGAATTGTGGCTGGGTTTTTTTTGTCTTCAAAACTATTTTTTTAAATGCCGCCAGACCGCATTCTATTTTCTAAAGGTGGTCTAACATTTCATGTGTACAGCACTTTCAGTATTTGATCGTATATATCCTATGGAATTTCAGTCATAATTGTCTAGATTTTTGTTGAAACATTTGAATATAATGTGTCCATGTTAGACTACTATCCGGTATTATTCCTAGGCATGTGTGCTTTTTTTCTTTTAGTAGTTCGTTTCCGTTTAGTTTCAATGTAATGTTATTTGTCTTTTTGAAAGTTGAAAGATTATTTATGCTCCTTTCTACTCCTTTATGTCCAGGAGTTATTTCTCAATTTAATGATCTAATCTTTGTTGGGCTACTTCTACCTTTCCGACTTTATGTTTTCTTCAGCTTCCTTTAAAGCTAGATCGTTCTCGAGCTGTATAACTTCTGTGGTATTTGATCCACTATCGTGTTGATGGAGACGAGGGCATTCTTCTTCTTCTTCATCGTACGCAGTCAGACATCAACCTTTATTTTTTCGAAAAAAGGAGCGGTCATCCTGAGGCTGTCGACACTGCCATAGAGCTTGTCTAGTGTTGCCACTGGTGATGGCCACATCTGCTCTCTCTGGTCCTCGTATGTCAGGCAGTTTTGCAGCAAATGCTCAGCTGTCATTTTCCCTGTACCACACGGGCATTCGTCAGTGCCACCTATCTTCAATTTGTTGAATAGGTGGTACCTCAGTCTATTGTGGCCAGTGCGAAGTCTGAAGACCACAACCTACTCTCTTCTGTTCAACTGGTAATAGGCGTCGTTTTTTGTTTAGCCAGTATGTTCGGTTTCCCATTTAGTCATGTATCTAGCTCTAATAAGCCGTTTTTACTCTTCGTAGGTCATACTAGTATCTGGTTGTGGTAGTCTTGCACCTTCTTTTACCAGTCTGTCTGCCTCCTCGTTGCCTTGGATGTTGCAGTGGGATGGAACCCACTGTACCCCTACCCTTTTTGGTGCGGACTGCTGGCATAGTTGACAGAGTACTGCTCTTAAATCATTAAGTTCAGTATTTTTCTGGCTTTTCAGTGCTGTGACTACGGCCAGGGCATCTGTAAGCAGGACTATATGGCTTCCATTTCTTTTACCTGTAACCATTTCTTCCACTGCCGCCCTCAGTGCCTCTGCCTCCGCTCTGAAATTGCCTGTGTATTTTCCAGTAGCGAATGACAGTGTTATTTTTCTGCCATTTGGTAGGTTCAGAAATGCTCCAGCCCCTCCGTTCTGTGTAGTGTTTGTTACAGAACCGTCGGTGTATGCATGGGTCCAGCCCATGCTTGGGTAGTTTTTCGTTATGTAGCTCAAGGTAGTATCTCTTCTTTCTTTTTCAGTCTGGCAGTTTTTGTTTCCAATACCTTTTATATTTTCTACCACCTCTGGAAATGTATACTGCCTCCAGGTAGGTTTTCGTACAGTAGGGATGGGATTTGGTGTTGTTAGTGCGTTCATGGGGTCTTCGTGCATCTTTGCTTTGGCTATTTCTGCAAAGTTTCTCCGCTTTAGTTTCCCATTTCCGAAATTGTTTAGTCTCTGGTGCATTGGATGGTCAGTCAGTCTTCTGAGTTTCTCTGCTTGCTGCTGGGCTCTGCAGTCTCTTCTGTCGGTCATGGATTGCAGTTTTGTAATCTTTTCAAGTTCTACAATTGGCGTTGACTTCATGCCTCCTGTTATAACTCTCATGGCTTGGTTTTGGAGTTTGCTAATTTTATCGAAGTTCGCCTTTGCTGCTGTTGTCCATGCCTTGACTCTAAGTCCCTCTTTCCAGACTTTGTCAAATACCTTTTCTAGGTCCACCCAAACCGCTACTGTGTATTTTTGCTCCTGGTAGGCATCTTCTATTTCCTGGGCTATGAGGATGACCTGATCCTCAGTGGATCTGTGCTGTCTAAATGCTACTTGCTGTGGAATTGGTATGTGTTTTTCTTCCAGATGCCACATCAGTCTGGTGTTTATCATACGTTCCATCAGTTTGCCTACGCAGCTCAGTAGGCTGATAGGCTTGTATCCATTTGGATCTGTTTTGTCTTTTCCTTTCTTTGGTACTGGTACAAGTACTGCGTATTTCGATGCCTGGGGTACAATACCCCTTTTCCAGCTTTGGTTCAGGACTGATAGTAGTTTCCTCTTTGCTGTTTGGCCCAGCCCCATCAGCATTTAGTTTGTTATCCCGTCTTTTCCGGGAGATTTCCTTTTCTTTAACGTTCTCATGGCATCTTCCATTTCATTCATTGTTAATTTTGCCATCAAATGCTCTTCTTGTATCATATTGATGTTGTCGTGCTATTTTGCTCTTCATTAATGTCTGTATGCCTATCTGCTGGGACATCGATGTGGTTTGCGCTGGCATAATGTTCAACAAAGGCGTTTGCTGCTTTTTTTCCAGTGAGCATGTTGTCACCCTGTTTGATTGTAATTTGTTTGTTTGATGGAGTTTCGTCATTCATGGCTCTGACTAGCTTCCATAGTTTGTTCCCTTCTTTGTCTAAATTGAGGCTTTCTGTTTTGTTTTTCCAGCTTTCTCTTGCTGTTTCGTTTAGAGTTTATTTGTATTTCGCCGTGGTGGCTTTGAGGGTGATATTTGCCTCCATAGATTGTTCTCTCTCTGTTATGTTCCTAGCATTTGAGACTTCGTCTTCTGCTTTCTGCAGTTCATCATTCCAGTAGGACTTGTAGTTTTTCCTTGCCCCTCTTGGAATGGTTTCGGTGGCTGCCTGCATTATTGCTTTACTTAGGCTTTCCACCATATGTTTCATGTTGTTATTCGGTGTGTTGATGGTTTCGCATAGCCCATCTGTCAGGATTGCAAATCTGTCCCAGTCGGCTCGTTTATAGTTCCAACGTGGGAGCGGTTTTGTTTCCTGTGGGCCTACTTCCATATCAACTTCTAGCCTAATTGGCCTATGGTCGCTACCTGCCAATTGGTTTAGCACCTGGCGGTCTATTTTGTGGTGAATATCCACCGTGGAGAAGGCCAAATCTGGAGGACAGGCGGTGTGCCATGTTTTAGAATAGAAGCTAGGGCTATCCTCCGGCCTATTGATAAGTTGGAGATTTGTGTCTATCTCCCAATCTTCAACTTCGTCACCTCTGCTGTCTGTGTCCGAGTATCCCCATCTCTCCGAGTGGCTGTTGAAGTCTCCAACTACTATGCAGTTGGAGTCTTTGACTTACATACTCGAGAGCGACAGGTCTTTGTTTGGTGGTCCGTACAGGTTGAAGATGCGGATCTTCGTCTCTTGAGCCATTATGTCAACTCCTACAATTTCTGCTTGTCCAGTGTGACTGACAGGTACCGCGCTACTCTGTATGCAGTTTCGGGTCAGTATCAGAATCCCTCCTTTGTGATCTTCTCTATCGAGACGGAAGGTCTGGTATCCTCTGATTGAGAATTTGTGGTTGTTGTTGAGGTGCGTTTCTTGGATACATGCCACGTCAATCTTACCTTCATGCAAGTGATGTGTTAGGGAAAGCTTTTTGTTAATGACTCCCTCCGCATTCCACTGTAGTATTCTGAGGATCTTGTGTTTTTGGTCAATAGATGTTGCCCCATCACCATGTGCCTCGACTCCACAACACATGGGTGGGTGACCACCAGTAGCCAAGGGTGGGCCCTTTCGAGGCGTGAGGCCCGGCACTCTCGCTGCCTGGCGGGACTCCACAGGATGAGCGCCATACTTTTTTTCTGTAAGGTTGTACTGTCATCATACTGCGATATACGTTGCACTGTTACATTAAGCCTATGGCCCAGTGCATCAAATTTCAACAGGCGTTTCTGTAGGGATGCCCTCCTTAGCCTTTGGCTGTCCCCAACCTATCTGCAAGGCAGCAATTGTTTTTTGTCAGAGTTATCTCTCTTAGGGAAGTTGTCTTACAGGACTATCGAGTATTCCCCACTCGTGTCTATAGGGTGTGGCGATGATATATGAGATATGATATATGATATGGACTGTGTACTGGATTGTACTATCCCGGAAGAGAGGCAGTCCAGTGTGTTTGTCTCCCAGGATCGTCACGTCCTGTCAGAAACGTAGTATGTGAGATGGGTATCTCTTTGCTCTTTTTATTTTCTCGGCTTCTCTGCAGTGATGGTACGCCTGGCATTCCCCGCCACCTGGGAGATTGTCACAGTAGGGCAGAGGTGCAATGTCCGCTGGCCTGCATCTCTTCTGCGTCCATTGGGATGACTGATAGCAGACGGAGGTAGAGAGCGAGACAGGAGTGCATTTAACCAGGGCACAGGCCTGGTAATGGCACAGAGATGTTGTTCGCCTGGTGTGCGGACATATCTCATGATCAAGGGTTGCGTCTCAACAGTTCGCAGTGAGGTGGCTGATCTACTGCTTACGACACCCCGACCGAGAACTAAGTCTTCTACTAGTGGTTTCACACCTCATCGCCGTATGGGGTGAATATCGGGCAGCTTCCCGCCCGCTTTGATCAGCGGACGGCAGCGACATCTTTCTGCGGCTCGACTGTGTGGGGCTGGGGCGCGAGCCCCAGGTCCTGACCATGTCGTAGCCTCCCATCGCAGTGGTGCTGAGATTTTGGGCGGGATTCCGGCTTAGAGGCGTTCGGCCGTTCTCCCTCAGATGGTAGCCTCGCCCTGTTGGCTTATCAGCCTAGCACGTGGACCAAATGTCTGCGACTAGCGATTCCTCTCGAATTGAGCAGGATTACCGTAACAACGCCCTGTCATTAGTAGGGTAAAACTGACCTGTCTTTCGAGGGTCTAATACCAGCACCCGTTCATTATTAGACCCAACGAATCAATAAAGGGCTTTTTATTCAGTCAATGACCAAGCGTCTGAATCCTGCGATTCCGCTAGGGTTAAGCCGGATTACCGTAGCAACTCTTTTTCGTTAGGAGGGTAGGACTGACCTGTCTTCCGTGGGTCTAATTCCAGCACACGTTCCTTATTAGATTCAACGAAAAAGCTCTGTCGGTCTTTCTACAGTGTTGGCGTGTTGAGTCAAATTAAGTCGCAGGCTCCACTAATGGTGGCAAGGACATTCAAAATAAAGGAAAAATCTTATCAGGTCGTGCGGTATATGGTAAATATGGTGTTTGACCCCAGCCTGCTGTAGATACAGGCCTTCTGACTCACTTGGAAATTCCTTTGAAACGTCACGTACAAAGGCTGACTAAATAACGGAACATGCATGTGTCAACTATCAGTGCAACTATAATAATGTGTTCGGAAAACACAGATGGATATGCAGTTTCATGGCAGGATTCAGTGAAAGGATCTCTCAATAGTGATTTATTGTGTTTTGTACCGTGAATTTGTTTTATTTTTTCTTTGTGGAGCGTGGATTGATAATTAAAAACCTTGGCACAATATGAGTTCCGTTATTTAGTCGGCCTTGGAATGTGACGTTTCAGAGGGATTTCTCTGTGAGTCAGAAGGCCTGTGTGTACAGTAGGCTGTGGTTAGGCCCATATTATTTGGCGACCCACTGCACACAATGTTATCACGCCAGCCGCCTTTACTTCCCACGTGTTTTCTAGTACCCAATTGTTGTGGCTGGGTCAATCCCAGATGCCAGTTTGAGATCGGAAACAATTCTGCATCAACTGCGCTACACTGTAACCTGCTTAGTATGTTAGGTATCGACTAAGAGCAGTGAGGAGTGGGACCTGCTACCTCATCTTGTGACAACTATAAACCACAAGGTAAGAGGACAAAAGACAAACTCTGCACTTCATGGTAGGAGAGGACGATTCGGTCAGGCAACTAAGTCAAGCGATTAAGTCAAATAAATAAGTCAAGTAAATAAGTCAGGCAATGAAGTTAAACAAATAAGTCAAGCTACGTAGTTAAACAACCTTTGGAAGCTACTAAGTCAACTAACTAACTCAAGTTAACAAGTCAAGCGATGAAGTCAAATAAATTTGTCAATCGACAAAGTCACAGCAACTAAGACAAGCGACGAAGTCAAACAACATTTCTCAAGTGACAATGTCAAGTACCTAAGTCAAACCACCAAGTCAGGTCAATAAGTCAAGCGTTGAAATCAGACAACTAATTCAAAGGACAAAGTCAAGCTTTTTGTGTATCCATGTGCTGCCCTAACAGAGGATAACCTGGTAGTATCTTCAGAACCGCCACGCCTTAGACCAGAGAGACAAAGCAAAACAGAGGCCAGCATAATATAACTTGGTGGAGGAACATGGAGGACGAAGTTAATCAAAATCATGAATCATGGCTGGAGTATCTTATGAAGGATGACATCAGACCAGATTAAGTAGAGGAAGTTTGTTGGTAACCCCTAAGCGGTATTGCCGCTGGCTGCTCTGTCAGTTTTTTATCAAGGATATCTTCTTCTTCTTCGTTCGTCCTTAGATCAAGGTCGCGGTTTCTCTTGCAAAGTACGCCGTTGTTTGTATGACTGTGTTATCTGCGTACAGTTTATGTTTCATAACTGTCCAGCAGAGCAGCGCATGAGCTGTAGTGGTCCGCGACTTAAAGCTGACTGCTAGCGTCACGCCAGCGACCCAGAGTTGCAAAGACTCTTCTTCGTCTCCATGTGGCGATCCTGCATAACAGATTGCAAAAGGGCAGGCTGATTAAGAAGAATGGATCGAAGAGGGAAGGCTAACCCGGTGCTCAAAAATGCCAGTTGAAGTCGGATGTGTAGGACCGAGAGGTGCAAATATCGCAGCCAAGCTGTAAACTATGACACAACGCATTCCGTTCTCCGGACTACATCCTGCTACTTACAAAGCCCTTTTCAGGGCTTAGTAGCGGATGTTTGAAAACGAAAGAAGAAAAAGAAGAAGATATATGTCTGGGGAGGCCAGTATTGTTCTCTCTTTTCCTGCATGAGACTTTTTTGTAGGATGTTTCCGGGTCACTATGACACCTGTCATCAGTTCCAATTCTCATGTTGTTGTAATGACCCTTGAGTCTGTTATGCCAAGTTCTCAGTCTAAAGATGATGACTTGCTCTTCTATAGTTAAGTCAAAGTAATTGTCTTCTTTTCTGAAGTGGGGTTGTTGATTGTCCATTTCACACTGAAGTCTCCCCACGCTTTGCTAGTCTGTCTGCAGCTTCATTGTCTTCGATATTTCAGTAGGGATGGGGAGAGGGGGGGGGGGGGCACTGAAGAACCAACCTGGCCAAGGACAACTCATATATTTGGATCAGGCTTTTTTCCCTTACTCATTGGCTAACCTGTGTGGCCTCCCTTATTCCAGTGTATCTTGCAGTGGGCTAGCATCCACTTTATTTTTGCTGTGCTTATGTTCAGCTCGGTCAAGAGCTGTTGGAGCCTGACAAGTTAGCAACGAATAGTAACATTGCAACAAGCATGTCGTGAGAGAAGACTAAGGATGGTTGCGTATGGGGAAGACTAACTCATCTTCTTCTTCTTCTTCTTCGTTCGTTCTCAATCTCTCGCTACCAAACCCTGAAAGGGCCCACGCAGCAGAATGTAGTCCAGAGAACGGAATGCGTTGTGTCGTAGTTTACAACTGGACTGCGATATTTGCACCTTTCGGTCCAACACATCCGAATTCAGCAAGCATTTTTTTAGTACCGGGATAGCATTCCCTCATCGATCCCTTCTCCTTAGCCAGTCTGCCCTTATGCAGCCTGTTATCCAGGATCACCGCGTGGAGGTGTAGAAGGGTCTTGGCAGCTATGGTTCGCTTGCCCTGACGCTAGCAGTCAGCTATGGGTCGCTGACCACTGCAGCTCATGTGCTGCTCAGCATCTTGATCCCGAAGACTAACTCATCATGTAGTAACTTTAAGCCACAAAAACCTAAACAAATATGGTTAGGTCAACTAAAAAGAAAAATGCAACTGATCCATCCAAGAAGAGAAAGAAGGCAAATATAGATTCCTTGTAGGTTTCTATGCATCACTGACCAAACTGGTTTATTTGGGAAAATCTATGTGCGAATGTACGAATTTGAAAAGGCTACCCAAGTGGCATAGCAAATTAGAAATTTCTAAACCGATATCCTGGAACCGACTCAAACAAGGTGGAAAGAAGCTTAGATGATGAAACTGAACACATGGGCAATGCTGCTACCCTCAGGGGGCAACACACTGAACAGACTGGCAGGCAAAGATTTTCCCTAGGGGTTGGTCCAAAAAACCTATTTTCCATTTTTCTCTCCTCCGCCCCCGCGCTAGCTATTCATGTATTTACATCATCATGTACGTGAACACCCTGAGACAGAGTACTGCCAAGGAACGTAAATCATTTAGTTGCAGTGTATCGTGATTGAAGCTTTCAATCATTTGGTAATTGGCGGCATCGTGTTTCATTATAAACGAATACACAAGACATGCCAGACCACAAAAAACACGTGTCGCCATACCACAAAACACGCGTGTCGCCAGACCACAAAACAGACGTGTCGTCCGACCACAAAACAGACGTGTCGTCCGACCACACAACAGACGTGTGGCCAGACCACAAAACAGAACTACCATATGTATACACAAAACGTTCAGATCTTCATTACACTATGTAAACATATATAGAAGGCTAACTAATAAATGCAGGGAGGAAGACTTAACATCTGGCCAGGCAAAACGTACTGATCAGACATGTTAGTGAGGATCAGGTAAAAATATACTGGCCATGACCACCTTCTTCTTCTTCTTTTTCGTACGCTGTCAGACGTCAGGCCATGACCACCTCATCCCTCCTCGACTTCCCCGAAATCCTACCTGGAAATATCTGTTTTCATGGCAGCCTAGCAAATGAGTTGGGTGATCGACGTGATCCTTGCAGTAATGAGTGACACGCAATGAACTCAAGTATAGCACAACCACCTGAATGACCCTGGTCTACCTACATCAGGACGCTTGAGGTGTGCGGAAAGCTGCTGCAACTCCCCACAGCGCCCTTTTCAGGGCGCACAAAAAGATTAATAGTACTCACTATGGGCATTCGCAAAACAATTAACAAATACCTCTTGCCCCAACAGTCACCAGCAGTGTACCGGCATCATTTTTATTAAATGTACTTAGAATGTAATTGTACTTAGAAATAACTCTAAGATACTCCATCTCCGGAGACGTAAAAAGTCAGTAGCATGTCCCTTACAAAACGTTGCTTCTTACAACCGCCACCTACTTGTATGTTATAAGTTATAAGGAGCCCCCGAGAAAAAACCCAGTGTCTGCCAAATTAGACACGATGAGAATCGAACCCGATGCGTTGGGATTGTGAAAACCGAGCGAGTTTCACTCCTAGGCCACGCAGCCTCTAACTCCGGAAACGACTCCACCATTTAACTGACCTATATATCTAACTACCAAAACGCTCCCATTTCTGTTTTCGTGTGCACCCGACCATGACGCTTCTACTTACATTACTAAACGCGAATGTCTTCTGAAATTTCCCACTAAGAACTGCGATCCGCACGCAGCGGGAGCAGGTAGTTTCTTGCTGTTTTGAAAGATTCACTACTTTCGGTGCAATTTTTATTTTCAGCTTAGCCACCTTGGCTCGAGAAGGGTTAATGGAGGGAGGAAAACCTAGACCGCTACACTCCATAGATTAAGTTAGGTTTGGGGATATTCTGCGTGACAAATATTTACAACCTATCTGTTTATGCAGTAGAACGATAAAAGTGGTCGTATACTAGACAGTGCCGTTGGGGAGGGAGGGGTAGAGATTTTCCGTTTACTTGGTCTGAACTTTCTTTGAGATATGCCAGTTGTCTTTCTCACAGCTCAAATTCCCTTATTGTATGTCAGATTCAAATTTACAGCTGGGTAGGGTTGTGCGTCTTGAAATCAAGAGTTGAAACTACCCAGTCTCACCTGAATATAAGGCATTGCTCAAATTCACACATTAAAGCAAAGCATGGGTGAAACTTGCAAGAAGAAAACAAGTCGGAAGATAACATTAAGAGAAGGACATTGACAAATATGTCCGACGGCCCATCATGGTAAGAGTGAAAAAGCGTTGAAGATAAATGACAAACAATATTATAATGAAGATATCAACTTTAGTACGTTTCGAAACTCGTGCAAGCTCTTTAACATGATATAACTCGGCAACAATTTCACCGCAATTCTTGACATTTTGCATGGAAACAGTAAATCTTCATGGCATTATAGAAAACTCATTCTGTAGAGAAACCAAGCATCTGTCTTCAATTTGTGCTTATTTGCGGTATTTTTTAAAAACAGGAAAGCTTTACACGTCTACTTATTATCTTACACTATTTCACTGATTAACAAGTTGGAAAAGAGTGTTGAAGCATTCGAAATATGGGTATTTAGAAGATTGGGTAGCATTTCTTGGAAAGACAAGAAAGCAAATGTAGAGGTATTGAAACAATTGGGCGCGAGAACAGGATTAATTACCGAAATCAAGGTTAGACAGTTAAAATATTTTGTTTGTTGAAGACCATTCAATAGGACATGGTTGAAGGGTTCAAGAGGCAGACGTTTTACTATAACATCAGGAGATGGACTGAGAAAGGTCTGTCAGGTTGCACCATTTCGGGAAGGGATAGAGTACACTGAAGATCCATTGCAGCCATCCTTCGATGCGGAGATGGTACTTGAATTGAACACTACGTCATGTGGCTTGGGTTAGCTTTCTTCGTTTTCAATCTCCCACTACCAATCCCTGAAACGGCTTAAGCAGCAGAATGTAGTTCAGAGAACGGAATGCGTTATGTCATCGTTTACAGCTTGACTGCGATATTTGCACCTTTCGGTCCAACACATCCTACTTCAGCAAGCATATTTTGATTACCGGGTTAGCATTCCCTCTTCGATCCCTTCTTTTTAGCCAGTCTGCTTTGTTGCAGCCCTTATCTAGGATCACGGCTTGGAGGTGTAGAAGGGTCTTGGCAGCTCTGGTTCGCTGGCCATGACGCTAGCAGTCAGCTATGGGTCACGGCACGAAACGTTTGACAATAAATTTGACACTTTTAAAAGTTCACGTTACTATATAAGACTTACATATGTTTCAAAGGCGTGTAATACTCAACTTCCATTGAGAATGTTTTGGAAAAGTTACAAATTCCCAATTCATTGTGTCAAAGAGGACAAAATAGCAAAAAAGAAACCAACCTGTAAATCGTTTTGACAAAAAAGGTTTTCCGACGAGAGCATTAGAAAAAAAAAAAGGTTTGAATCGAAAGGAACAGTGACACTAAGGAAATGGAAGATTTAACTGAGAACAAACAATGACATTAATGTATCAAAATCGACATTATGAAAACTATAAGAGGTGCAGGCTTCACCTTTGCATAATATACTGTCAGAAGACATCAAACTTAGAAGCCAGCTCTAGTAGCCGTGAGAAGCAAGTATTTACGATGAATAAGAGAAATTCATAAAGTTATGATATTGTGTATGTGAAGGAAACATGGATCAGTGCTCACCACACTAGTTAAAAAGAAATGGCAGCCAGTAGATGGAGCGATAAAGATATTTGTTCCAAGATGCAAAGGGCAGCGCTTGATAATAACCCATGCAGGAAGCAGACATAATGGATTGGGGGGAAGGGGGGGGGAATGCTGAACTCGTTTTCGTTTCAACATCGACAGACACAATCGAGACTTTCACACAGTGGTGAACGGTCAGATAAATAATGGATCGAGAAAACTGATCTACCGCCCTTAGATGGGCCCTATTGTTTGCTAATGGATAACGCATCATACCACGTTGTAGTGGCACAAGAAGACAACGTACCTACGTCATCACGTACAATAACGTTGCAACATTAATTGTTTAAAAAACGCTTTTGTTTCAAAATTCACTAAAAAATATATAATGACTCCATTAACTTACATTTACGTTCTAGGCCAATCACTTTTTATGTTTCATCACAAATGTGGAATAGAATCGTGATGCGCTGAAAACTTATACATTGCGAACTCCTACAGAATATTTTCATTAGCTGCCAGAGATATGGAGGAAGAACGTGTTGTAGATAATTTGGATAAAGTGATTGTGATAAACTATTACATTACATTCACATTTCATATTATCCTCGGCGTTAGTCCGACAGATGTGTAGTATTCGATGATTCGAACAGTATTCAGAATGCGACTTGATCTTTTGCAACGATGTGCCAATTCTTCCCTAAGTCTTTGTTAGTCCATCTCGCCATTGCAAAGGTGGGCAACCCTGTGGTGGTGTACAGGCATATTGTTCTACGTGCATATCTGTTGTCAGACAAGCGTACCACATGTCCAGCACAACGATGTTTGCGTGATATCGCTGCTTCCACAACGTCTCGAAACAACGTTTGACATCGAATTTCTTCGTTTCGGATTTTGTCCTGTATCGAATTTTGTACAGCACGTCATTCTATTGCTCTCTGAGTGACTTACAGCTTCTCAGCATCTGTTTTGCGCAAGTTCCACACTTCGCATCCGTAAATCATTGCTGGAAGGAATATGGAATTGAAAGTGTGTGCTCATGTCGTTGTGTCTTTCATCTCTTGGAGTCAAAGGCAAAGGCCGCCGTCCATCGTAGACGATGATGGCATCATTTATTTTCTATCGCTATTTTTAGTAAGGATTAACTGCGCTACGTTTTATTCTCTCTCTCGTCTCGAGCCACACCACCCCAGTGGCAAGTCAAGGACAAGACGACGAGGGGGCGACTACAAAATGCAGGGGACTCCACATCAAGCACCCGTGAAAAAGATGGCGTAGTCCGGAGTCGAACTCACACCACCAGATCACGAGGTCGACGGCTTAACCACTTCGCCACGGAATACTCTTGGAGTATTGACAGTATAAACTATTATGCAACAAAAATAACATTTATCCATCACATGGGTATTTACAATGATGGGCTCCGTCCCGTGAATATGATAGGGCTGAGAAATAAAGGTCATTTGTCCCTGCAGTCGGGACGCAGTGGACAGGCTAGGTTTTCAGTTGTATCCTAGGTGGAAAAAGCGTAAGCCTTATCGAGAGCTTGAAGCAGTGTCCTTTTGGTTAAGAGGCCAGTATCCTAACTATTCGGTCACAGCACCTTGGTGATGATGAAAACAGAAGATAATAAGAACAAAGAGGAACAGGACGCCAATCAAAATACAAGCCAGTGAAGAATAGTGGGTTGAAATTGTTCAATAAAGTTGTCAGCCAGGGCATGTGTCACAGATCTACCCAAAAGTGTGCTGGTAAAAGGACCTAAAAAAAAGGTGTGCTGAAAAGGTGTGTTAGAAAGGTGTGCTAATAGAAAAATGTGCCAGAAAGGTGTGCTAGAAAGGTGTGTTAGAAAGGTGTGCTAATAGAAAGGTGGGATAGAAAGTTCTAATAAAAAGGTGTGCTAGAAAGGTGTGCTAGAAAGGTGTGTTAGAAAGGTGTGCTAATAGAAAGGTGGGATAGAAAGTTCTAATAAAAAGGTGTGCTAGAAATGTGTGCTAGAAAAATGTGCTAGAAAAGTATACCAGAAAAATTTACTAGAAAAGTGCGCTTGAAAACTGCACTTGAAAAATGTATTACAAAAGTATATTATAAAATATATAATTATAAGAAAGTGGATGTGGACGGCCATAAAAAAGAAGCCGGCAGAATAGTGGGTTGAAATTGTTCGATAAAGTTGTCAACCAGGACCTGTGTCTCAGAACTAGGCAAACAGTGTTCTAGTAAAATGACCTCGAAAAGTATAGTAGAAAAGTATAGTAGAAAAGTATAGTCGAAAAGTGTGCTAGAAAAGTGTAATAGAAAAGTGTGCTAGAAAAGTGTATTAGAAAAGTGTGCTAGAAAAGTAAATTAGAAAAGTGTGCTAGAAATGTGTATTAGAAAAGTGTGCTAGAAAAGTGTAATGGAAAAGTGTGTTAGAAAAGTGTATTAAAAAAGTGTGCTAGAAAAGTAAATTAGAAAAGTGTGCTAGAAATGTGTATTAGAAAAGTGTGCTAGAAAAGTGCAATAGAAAAGTGTGTTAGAAAAGTGTAATAAAAATGTGTGCTTGAAAAGTGTAATAAAAAAGTGTGCTAGAAAAGTGCAATAGAAAAGTGTGTTAGAAAAGTGTAATAAAAATGTGTGCTAGAAAAGTGTAATAAAAAAGTGTGCTAGAAAAGTGTAAAAGAAAAATGTGCTAGAAAAGTGTGATAGAAAAGTGTGCTAGAAAAGTGTAATAGAAAAGTGTGCTAGAAAAGTGTAATAGAAAAGTGTGTTAGAAAAGTTTGCTAGAAAAGCATACTTGAAAATTAAACCAGAAAAGTGTACAAGAAAAAGGTTACTAGAAAAGCACGCTTGAAAAACTGAACTAGAATAGTACATTTTTAAAATTCTATGGAAAAGTGTGTTTACAAAGTGGAATTGAAAAATGTATTACAGAAGGGTGCTAGAAATGTGTCTCAAGACTTCAAGACCAAACAGATTTAGAAGACAAGCCCTACCAAAGACGGATGTGTCGGGCCGAAAAGTGCAAATATCGCAGTCAAACTGTAAACTTCATCCTGCTACATGCAAAACCATGTTCAGGTCTTGGTAGCGGGAGATTGAGAACGAACGAAGAAGAAGAATAAGAGGAAGAAAAAAAAGATGAAGAAGACAAGAAAAAAGGTCGCTTCTCCGGCATTCGACGCTCACTACACTATCCAGACCTGATAAATACATCCTACTCAAATAGACAATACTTATATCTTACAGGTGCTCGAGCCCATGTGTACAAACTTGGAATGGTTGTACGCTAACGACTCAGTCACTCGCCCTTCATTTATCTCCTCTTAGTAATAAATGCCATCAGTCTTGTAACTGCCGTTTAAGGTCGCGTGAAACGTAAATGCATCGTACGAGTTTCGCTTCGAGTCATCAGGTGACAGTGAGAGTCATTACCACAAAGGTGCTGGGTTCGATCCCCATCACAGCACCTGCCGTTATCCCGGGGAAGCAAACCCTTAGAAAATGCAGGAGGAAGCAGACCATTCAATAA
Source organism: Ariolimax columbianus (assembly GCA_036924085.1). Taxonomy (NCBI): domain Eukaryota; kingdom Metazoa; phylum Mollusca; class Gastropoda; order Stylommatophora; family Arionidae; genus Ariolimax; species Ariolimax columbianus. Next base: position 56,958,207 of record JAVGWX010000002.1, on the reverse strand, counting down.
AATGAATGCTGAAGTCGGATGCACTGGGTCGACAGGCGCAAAATAAAAACCACAGTGTAACGCACACCGCCTTGGGGAAATGAGAAATATGTCGAATAACAAAAGAGGAAAAAAAGAAATTACCACAAATAAAGAAAGCGAGAAGTTTATTTAATGTGACATTTTTATCTCCAGAAATTATACAATTTAAACTAGCCCATATAGGAAAGAAGACTCTCCAACTCATGGATTTGTATGTCCCGCTAGGCACACAGGTCAAAGACGTCAGTGGATTATGAGATTTAGAGAAAGTGTTGGCATTAGACAGAATAAACGTTTCGTAAAGGGACGAATGTCATCGTGAGACAGTCGCCTTTCTAGAACCCGAAAGGAAAGAGACATAAAGCCCGTCCAAAACACACTTGACGATATTTACTAGATACACCCACGAGGGAGGAAGAACAGGTGAGGCAGGTGTTGGAGATGAGAGCGAAGGACAGACAAACCTGCTGTGTATTCGTTGAGGTTATATTATCCGTAGTTGGGGGCAGAGCGTTGATTGATTTATTGGCTGTTTTAATGAATTACACTGATGATAATGATGATGATGATGAGGAGGATGAGGAGGAAGATGATAATGATAATTGTGGCGGTGGTGGTTGCGAGGCTAACGATGCTGATCTTGAAATAGAAACTAACAATAACTATTAATTATAGCAATAATGGTGATAATTGAATGAGACTGATAATTGTATGAGACTAACGATGCTAACTATGTTAATGACGTTATGTTATACATAAACGCCATCACTGCACTCTAGGAAGATTCATACATGTTCATATTCTTTTAGCATATGACGAAGGGTGTGCATTTGGATAGTTTGTGTACCTCGTTGGTTGCACACACTCATGCTCTGTTCTCTCTCGCGTCACTCCGTGATCGCCCTAGGCTTGCTGTAAAAGTCCTACACGATGTGGGTCATCAGTTCATCAACACAGCAAGCGATCATTGATTGATAATCAAAAGTGTCACGAAAGATAAAGCACAGAATCCTAAAGCATTACCAGCAAAACTAAATTATAACAAAATTAGGTCAAGGATGTAAAAGACCCGAGTGGTTCCTGGAGCAAACAGAATAGGTCCATTTCATCCTTGCATGCATGTCGTAAGAGACTGCATATGAAGTGTGTACAAACGGCTAGCAACCTTATAATTCAAAAACCATTTCCACAAATGCAGTGTTTGGACCAATGCTTCACCAATGGGGCGACGGAATAAAGAGAGAAAAACATTTTAGAAAGATAAATCGAATTGTATTGTCAAAAGTATGTCATTCATACTATAGACTGCAAAACCAAATTATATTGTCAAAAATATGTCAATGATATTATAGACAGCAAAACCAAATTATATTGTCAAAAATATGTCAAGGATATTATAGACAGCAAAACCAAATTATATTGTCAAAAATATGTCAATGATATTATAGACAGCAAAACCAAATTATATTGTCAAAAATATGTCAAGGATATTATAGACTGCAAAACCAAATTATATTGTCAAAAATATGTCAAGGATATTTTAGACTGCAAAACCAAATTATATTGTCAAAAATATGTCAATGATATTATAGACAGCAAAACCAAATTATATTGTCAAAAATATGTCAAGGATATTATAGACTGCAAAACCAAATTATATTGTCAAAAATATGTCAATGATATTATAGACAGCAAAACCAAATTATATTGTCAAAAATATGTCAAGGATATTATAGACAGCAAAACCAAATTGTATTGTCAAAAATATGTCAATGATATTATAGACTGCACAACCAAATTATATTGTCAAAAATATGTCAATGATATTATAGACTGCACAACCAAATTATATTGTCAAAAATATGTCAAGGATATTATAGACAGCAAAACCAAATTATAGTGTCAAAAATGTGTCAAGGATATTATAGACTGCACATCCAAATTCATCATCATCAGTCCCGTAACCTAGTAGGTCGTTGAGGCACCGTTATTGCAGTTTGTTGGTTGGTTAGTTAATTGGTTGGTTATTGATCCAGCGACCTGTGGGCTCCTGACCTTTGACCCCTTGCCGTATATCGGTATCTTCAAGTATTTGTGAACTGTTGTTTAGTTCCGTATAAAGTGTTCCATTTGTTTGAGCTAGGGGAAAGAAGGCCTTTCCTAACACCGCCAAGCGCCGGACATTCAAAGAGATGGTACTCAACAGTTCCATAGCGATCTGTGGACAGCCGAATGTTCTGGTTGAATTCTGTTAAAGTGACTTATATTTTTGGTGTTGTTGTTGCTAATGCCAACAATGAATAGGATAACTCTTTTGTGGGCCCTGAATAAGACATTTAGTGGTGGGTTGCAGTAGGTTTCCTAACATCCCGAGCGTGCGGATGAAGGTGGAGTCATCGAGATGGTTGTCCTATGTTTGGCTGCATCTGCGTGTTGCTCACAACTACGGGGATCACGTCGATTCCACACCTCGTTAGCCAGGCTGCCTCGAAAACAGCCTGCATCCAGGGAGGACTGCGAACAATTCTAGGTGGGGTGGGGGTGGGGGCAGTATATTTTGCCTGACCCTTGACTAAAATGTCGGGTCAGTATTGTGCCTCATCAGACGTTAGTGTTCCTCTCCCAAGTGACTGGTCAGTTGTATATGTTGAGTGCGAAGTCGGAAAAATGTGCTTGCTTTTCTCATTGTCATGAGGTGTACGTGGTCTTTGGGATGACCATGTTTGTAGGTTTCTCTCTCAGTTTTCCTTATTGGCCATCCATTCGTAGTCTATGGTAGTTGTTTGTCTGTAGGATTGTTGATGTGTATTATTGTTCTTGACTTGACCCTTTCTTAGACAGTGTGTCTGTCTTGTCACTGCTAGGTAGATGAGTGCCCAGAGATTCATTGCATAACTATTCTGATTTCACGGGATGTGATACGTTGGTTTGCGTCTATAGATCTTTCGATACGTTCAGGCTTACAATGACCACAGTCTTGTAGAGATTATAGGACGGATAACGAGTTTGTAAAAATTACGATGTTTTGAGCGTTTGATGAGAAATTATGTAACGCAGCTTCAAATAGACCGAGCTACTTTCAGTGTCGTTAACGTAGTGGCATTGCAGGTACTGCTATTGGGGATAAAGCGTTAGAGAGTTGATTGTACTAGGTCACAGTTTTCTTAACAGGTGAGGGTGACCAGTTTGGACTTTCGATATGATGTATTTTGCTCTCTGACAATAAGTCAGGTACCCATTTACAACTCGATGAACTGGTCTGTCTGTACACGAGCTGAACCCCGCAGCTTTGCAGTGAAAATCGAATGCCTTATCACTAACCTAATCAGACAGCAAAAATCCAATGCTTTTCCTCAAAACATGGCAAGCAAGGCATAAACAGCAAAGACACGATAACAGACAAGAACATTAAGAACAATCAACAATAGCGATGATAATGTAGAAGGAGAGAGGAGCGATACGTAGTATGTAAACAAGGCACACACATTCTATGTAGGAGCAGGTAAGCGCATTATCATCAAGATTGATAAATAATTTATAATTGGCCAAGTTCTCACTTTACTTACATGCAGTGAATCTAGATAATAGTGCGTGTTACAGCAGCTTGGCCAGCAAGGAGTGTTCGACAATGTGATCGACGTAGCATTGAGTCTGATGAAGAACATTGCGTTCCATTTTAGCGAGAAGGACCCAAGTTCACCTACTGCAGTACGCCTCTGGATGTAATTAGAGCGACAATACGCCAACTACCAAAAACAAGATTTGTCAGAAGTCAGGAGCTGACATTATAAAAATACAGAGAATATAATACAATGAACATTCAGAGATATACATATAGTATTTTTGTTTTTTGTTGTTTTTGTTTGTTGCGTTCTCCGTATTTCTCTAACACCCAAGGCGGTGTGCGTTGCACTGGGTTTTTTATTTTGCGCCTGTCGGCCCAGTGCATTTTTTGTAGGGATCTGCTTCCTCCTGCATTTTCTAAGGATTTGCTTCCCCGGAGTACCGGCCAGTGCTGCGATGGGGATCGAACCCAGCATCTTTGGCTTGTGAACCGTGCCACTTAACCACTAGCCCACGCCGTCCACCTTATACATATGATATAGATCAGTCGGTATTATAGCTAGCCGTCAAAGACAAAATAATGAAAATTATAGAGAACAATTAGAAAGGGTTTTCTTGTGGAGCTCAGTGTGTTGCATAGAACCAAAAGGGCTCACTACCACACTTAAAGTATGTCATAACAGGTGACTAACAGTGTGGTCAATCCAACTAGGGTTGAAGATTCTCCAATTCAGTGTTGTGCATATCCATACGAATAAAAAGCCTTCTGGGTTGGGATAATCGGTCTGTGTTTGAAAGAAAGCTCTGGAAACAATGCTCGTATATTTTTTCCAGAAATTAAAAAAGTAGGTGGATGACTCTTTTTTTCTATAGATGAAGAAAATGAAGGAAAAGAAGAAGACCAAAAAAATAAGGAGGAGGAGAAGAAGAAGAAGGGGAAGAAAAAAGACCAAGAAGAAGAAGGACGAGGAGAAGAAGAAGGAGGAGAAGAGCAAGAAGAAGAACAAGAAGAAGAAGGAAAAGAAGTAGAGGAGGAGGAAAAAACAGAAAAAGAAGAAAAAAAAACAAGAAAAAACAAGAAGAAAAGTAAGAACAAGAGGAACAAGAACAAGAACAATAGCAAGAACAACAGGAAAAAGAAAAGAAACAAAAGAAAAGAAAAAGAAGACGAAAAACAAAAAAAATAAGAGAAAAAAGAAAAAAGAAGAAAAAGAAGAACAAGAGGAAAAGAACCTGAATAATAACAAGAAAAACAGGGAAAAGAAGAGGAAGAAATAAGAAGAAGGAGAAAACGAACGAAGACGAAGAAATAACCAAATAGAAGATTTCCCACAAATAAGTCACGCGGAAAGACAATGCTGAGTTCTGTCACTTGATATAAAGTCTACAGCGATAACTAATGAGATGCAACTGTCTGCCAAGAGTTTTCGCCTGTAAGCACAAAGTAAACAAACTTGGATATTTCCGTGACAGTTTAAGCACTCAAACATTTGGACAAACTGCAGGAAAATATTGATCTGTACATGAACAGGTAGACTGCAGAAAGAGCTATTCATCTGTCCCTGCTGTTCCTCTGACACCGAGGCTTGCATTATATAAGATTCATTGACCCACTTATGTCCCCTCTCAGCTCATCTTGTACATACTTAATGCTATTGGCATAACTGTCTGTTCTCCGCTTTACTGCTTGCCAATTCAGCATTCTGTACTTGTTCTGGCTTTAAGGATCAGTTTATTGTCATCTTTCTGGTTAATATTACGCCACTGCTTTAGGTACGAAGGGATGTGATCATAATGTAGGCTTCACTGTTCTGGATATACGGGCCTAGTTATTTAAAACTGAAGTCAAGGTTTGTCATTTAGTAGTTAAACTATTTTCGGGGAATGAAGGTCTTAGAGACATCAGTATTTCATTATATTAAGTCAAGGTTTGTCACATACTAGTTACACTACTGTCAGGGAATGAAGTTGTTAGAGACTTCAGTATACTAAGCCAAGGTTTGTCACATAGTAGTTACACTACTGTCAGGGAATGAAGTTGTTAGAGACTTCAGTATACTAAGTCAAGGTTTGTCACATACTAGTTACACTACTGTCGGGGAATGAAGTTGTTAGAGACTTCAGTATACTAAGCCAAGCTTTGTCACATAGTACGTACACTCATCATCATCATGTAGTATGTCCTTTGTAGAACGTCGCTCCCATCACAGTCTGTCTGAAAGAAACTCGTTCCCTTGCCAAAACACCAGCCTCCGCCACAGTCCTACTCAGGCATCCTGGATATCTTGGTGCCATCGTCTCCTTGATCTACCGCGTCCTCTTTTGCCTGGCATCATACCTTCCATCGCCGTTCTCTCAAGAGCGTTGTGTCTCTTGCTGTGACCAAAGTATTTGCATTTTTCTAGCCAAAATGGAATTGATAAGCCAGTTCTCGTCTATGCTGAACTCTTGCCGAATGTTTCCATTTGTTTTTTTCTCTGACCATGGTATTCTGAGGGTCTTTCTGTAACATTTTGACTCGAAGGATTCGATTCTTTGTCTAGAAGTTTTGGTAATCGTCCATGATTCACAGCCATAAGCTGCCACAGGAAAAACACAGGCTCTCAAGACTTTTACTTTTATCATTTTGTTGGTGCTCTGCCACAATTTCTTCAGGCTGTTCAGTCTCTGCATTGCCATAGCTAATCTTCTTCTGATTTCTTTCGAGCAGTCGCCATTTTTGTCAATTCTGGAGCCCAGATATTCAAAATGTGTGACCTGATCTATTTCCCACTGTAAATTTATGCTGACATTGTGTTTTATCGGTAGTCATTATCTTTGTTTTGTTTATGTTTATGAACAGATTTTAATCTTTACTATGTCCATTAACGGCTGAAAGTAGCTGCTCTAGCCCTTCCGCACTTCTTGATAGTATCACTGTGTCATCTGCGTATCGTAACACCCCCCCCCCCCCTCCTTAATCGTAAATGGGTCGAAACTTTCAATGTTCTCATCTTTTCGAACATTTCTCATTATACATTCCGCATATATGTTATACAGATAAGGTGAGAGGATACATCCATGTCGGACTCCCTTTTGTACTGCAACCCAATCTGATATTTGCCCAGATACTCGGACAGCGGCTTGTTGATCTTGGCATAATGTTTCAATGAGATGGACTATATGCAAAGGAAACCCAATTTTCTTCATGATTCTTCACAGATTTTGATGTTTTACCGTGTCGAAGGCCTTAGTGTAATCAATGAAACATGTGTACAGGTCTACATTAAATTCTCTACATTTTTCATAGATATTCCTTAAATTGAATATGTGGTCCCGGGTCCCTCTGTCTTTCCTAAAACCTGCCTGGACTACGTGAATTTCAGATTCAAACCTTTTCTCTATCCTTCTTAATAGGATTCGCAAGAGTATCTTGCTAGCGTGGCTGATCAGCGCGATTTTTCGTGCACAGCTTCATGTTGCCTTTTTTGGGGGAGGGGAATATAAATTGATTTCTTCCATGCTTCTGGCCACTCTGCACTGTGCCATATCTGTTTACACAGCTTGTGATAGACTCGAGCACATGCCTCCCCTCCTGCTTGTATTAGCTCTGCTGGGATATCATCGCATCCTGGGGACTTTCCTTTTTTCAGGCTTTTGATTGCAGAGCGTACTTCTTCCAATGTTGGTTCAGGCTCTTTCTCATTCTTTGATAGGATTGTAACTGAGAGCTTTGTGATATCTCCATATATAGTTCTGAAGTACTCTCTCCATCTATTCAGTATGTCTTTGGTTTATGTTAATGTGTTATCCTCTTTGTCATTTATAACATGTGGAACCGGCCGGAACTCCCTTGTCAGTGTTCTTATTGCTTTAAATGCATCTCTCTCTCTCTCTCTCTGCCTTGTTGCTGTAGGTTTTCTATATCCTTACACGTTTCTACTATGTATCTTCTTTTATCTTTTCTTATTTCTCTTCTAACTTTTCTTGCGCAGTTTTTATATGCGGTGTTGGTCCCCGTACTTCCCATTTCTTTTAATTGTTGCCTTTCTGCAATGAGTTTCTGTTTCCTCTGTTATATAGGTCTGACACTACTGTCGAGGAATAAAGAGACTTCAGAATACTAAACCACTTCTTGTATGAAGTAGGGTGGCCATTTACTTTCCTGGCTGCATTTTACTTCCCTAGTCGTTTGCAAGGTATCAATTTACAGCTGTGTCAACTGATGCGTACTGGTTCGTACCCCGCACCTTCCCCACGAAGAGTGAGTGCTCTACCACAACGCTAATTAAAACTAGATAATTCCAATAGAAGAGGCTGAGTGGCAGTCTGGTGTAGCGATCGCTTCTCGAAGCAAAGATACCGGGTGTGATTCCCATTATCGACACATCCGTGTCGACCCAGCTGCAAACGGATACTTTAATTACTGTTAAGTTAGGGGTGTACGCGGTGGCAGGGGTGGTATGTAATGGCAGTACAGTGAATCCCCTCCATTCACACATCCCCTTTACTTTAACAACTCGGCATCCGTACAACTTTTCAACTGAAATTCGAGCCATATTCGATCGTTTGTCAAGAATTCGGACCGTCCCGTCGCGTGACGTCCGTACCGACATAAGAGCTCTAATAGAATAGAAATAAAATAAATGCCAAAATGTATTGAAACAGTTGAAACTCGTTGAAAGAGTTTTGCGGATTGAGGGAGCGTGGGAGGGAGGGGGGGGGGGGATAGACGAGGCTGTGCGACGGTTCCTCGGCTATCGTGGATGTTGTGTTGTTACGGATTTACCTGCATCCGGGCCTTCGTCCTTCGGCGCAAACCCATATAATGGTATCTGCATGTGTTTGTCTGGTCTAGTTTTAATGCCATACAAAGTGTTCAATTTATTTGGCCTCGAAGGAAGAAGTATTTTCTTAACTTCGTTGAACGCCGTACACTCAAAAAAAGGTGAGATGATGATCAGCGGTTTCGAATGGGTGTGTACACAGCTGGCACTCAGGAGTGTGTTGTGGTTGGATTCTGTTCAGATGCTTGTTAAGTGGGATGTGTTGGGTTCTCAGCTGGAGGCTATCGTTGTTAGGTCTCGGTAACAGCCGAACGTAGGTCTCAATAAGTACATTTTTAAGCGTTCAGTATCGCGTAGGCTCTTGTTCGCTTAGCGTCATGTACAAGTTCCGTGAAATGTTGTGTTATATGCTTGGCATTCTTACATTGCAGCAGTCAGCAGTAGCATTGTCATGGTCAGTAATACTGCTGTTTACGATTTTAGAAATATGTAGAAAAATTGTCAACCTTGAATAGGTTTTTAAGTAAAGAATACATGAATTATCTTTTATCTCATGCACATGGGAAGGAAGACTAACGTCTGGTCAGGTATAATATACTGATAAGACATGTTAATCAGGGTCAGGTAAAATATACTGATCAGACATGTTAATCAGGGTCAGGTAAAATATACTGATCAGACATGTTAATCAGGGTCAGGCAAAATATACTGATAAGACATGTTAATCAGGATCAGGCAAAATATATTGGCAAGACCCTCACATTGGCTTCCTCGTAGCCCTCTCTAGAAACGGGCTGTTTTCATGGCAACCTGGCTAACGAGGTGAGAGATAGGCGTGGTAGTAGTGAGCGACACGTAGATGAAGTCAAGCATAGCACAACCGCTTGGAGGACTCTTTCCACCGAAAACTACTGCAACCCGCCACTTAACGGCTTTTTCAGGGCGGACAAAAGAGTAAACCAACTCATTGTCGGCATTCGAAAGAACGCAACAACAATACATTATTTTTTGGTGGAATAATTGATTCGGCATTCTCACAAATATCAATTGGGACAGTCTGTTGGAAAGATGTGGGTATGAATAGTGAGGTTCCGCTGTATTTCTGATAGGAACAATATTGTGTACTTCTACAGGAAGTAGTACGTCAGCCACTGGCCTTCACCTGCCACCCAGCTTTCACACCTGACACCCAACATGCGAAACGGCCACATCCTGGGAAACTGCTTCTACTGGTGGGCTATACCAGGTGAGGGTTGTCTGGAGGCGGAGGTCGACTCAACTCTCGGGTGAGCTAGGGCTTATCTACCTAAGCACGTGAAGACTAGACTTGGCGGACTTTGTAGACGAAACCGTTAGTTCAATGAATTGGAATGCGACTTCCAGCAGAGCGGAACGCGAAGTGCATGAAGGTACGAATAGCCAGCGAAGAATCGAACTGGCTACCAATTTATTCGAGTTAATTCGCCTTTACCTTTGGCTGTGAACAGACTTCCTGAGAAGCAGTTGGTGATTTAAAGTTAAGTTCTTCATCTCCTAGATAAATTACCACATATGACTTACAGGCTCTATCTGCCATCAGCTTTCCGGTTTTAGGTCACCATAGCCTCGCCCCTTCGCGTCAGAAGGAGCAGTTCCGCCGACGGAAGTCTAGGCGCCGCAAGTGTTGCTGTTGGACACTATGTGTCTTGTCTGCGTTTAGTTAGATTGATAGCTGATCCTAAAATGTCACTTCCAACTATTACAGCATTTGATGCTCAATACTTCTAAACTAATGCACCCAAAACTATGCTAATATTGACTTGCTAAAATTGTTAGCATTCACCGTCTGTAATTCTCCAAGCATTTAAAAGTACCAAGAGGCCAAAAACGACATGGATTCTGAAGTGTTTGCACATGTCCCCACATAATGGAGCAAAATTAGGTCTGGATTTAATGTTTGAATTTTCTTCTCGCTTGCTAAGGTAACCTCCGCTGTTACAGAGTTGATCCTTACCCAATATACGATTCTGAAATATGTAGCAAAATATGTTGATGACATCTCATTATAAAACAGTCCATTAGTCTATCTCAAACTTTTTCCATCGGCAACCCCTGTTGAGCAGATACATATTTTCAGGACCCGTCTCTCCATGTCATAAATGCAGTTGGCACTAACAATGTATATACTGTATATACTAAATACAGTGTTACTGAAGGTTAAAAAAAGATCATAATGTTCACCTTTAATTCTAACACAAGTTGGTCAGCCATTGTGAAACTCAACAGGTTAGTAAGTAACTAGTATAGTAGACGCGGTGTTCTGCAGATGAATAAACTGGTTGGTCTTCGCTTGACGGAAATTACGTATCTTTCACACGAGTTCCAATTACATCTGACTTCTCAGCTCTGTTTCAACTTATATGGTTGGCACCGCCCGATAAGACTCAACCGACGCAGGCGCGCCCTAAATAGGGAAAACACGAGCTATCACACGAACGCGACTGTTTGAACTTGCCGAGAGCCGGCTCATATTTCAACAGTTCTAAAACATTCCCTGAAGTGTTGAGGCAACAGAACGACCAGAAGTCACAACAAGCATTATTGCCACTGATATTCAAAATGAAAGATAAATTTAGTTACCTAATTGTTTATGACAATTTCTTTTTTAATGTTACCGCGATTCTCAATTATATTTACGCGACACCCAGAGGGATCACGACCCCTAGTTTGAGAAGCCCTGCTCTAACTTACCCAGATAAGGTGTCCAAACGGCAGCCCAGGAGGCAAAATATGAACTGTCACCTATATATCACGTTATTGCAACAGCTCGTAGCTTTTCTATAGAACTTTTGTGGTATCATGATGATAACTATAATTACCAGCTTGACTAATCCTTTTCAAAATATCAGCCAACACATATGAACACGCAGATGAATCCAAGCATAGCACAACCCCCTGGAGGACCCTGGTCTACCTTCATCAGCCCGCTCGAGATGTGAGAAAAGCTACTGCAACCCGCCACTTAACGCCCTTTTCAGGGCGGACAAGAGAGTAATTTGACTCATTGTGGGCATTCAGCAACAACATTCAGGATACGCCAATGTTTTTATGCGGCGAAGAAACTTCAGCAGGATAATGAATGTTTTCGTGAGTCACGAAAAGATCAAATTTATATTAATACACAATATTACAAACCAAAATTAGCTATTATGGATGGTTTGTGGACGCTGACATCAATTGAACTTAGCTGTAGCACCATGTTCTTCTAAATGACAATGTTTGCCACGTTAATTACAGCAGTACTATTTCTACCACTGCTACGGCTACTATAGTACTAGTATGCTGCTACTACTATTGTGCTGCTACTATTACCACTACTATACTACTACTACTACTATTACTATACTACTATACTACTACTACCCTTATTACCAGTACTACTACTATTACTACTATTAGTATACTAATACTACTACTACGTTCATACTATTAATACTTCAAGTACTATTACTACTACTACTATTACTACTATCCTTATTACCAGTACTATTACTATTACTACTACTAATATACTAATACTACTACTACTTTACTACTACTAATTCTACTACTACTTCTATACTACTACTAATACTACTACTACTACTACTATACTACTACGATTACTACTATTACTACTATTAATATACTAATACCACTACTACTACTACTATGCTACTACTAATACTACTACTATACTACTACTACTACTACCAATATACTAATACTACTACAGCTATACTACTACTATTACTGCTAATACTATACTACTACTTTCACTACTACAATTAGTACTACTACTGCTAATGAATTATTACCATCTCAATTTTTGTCTTACTGACTTGTTCTTCTCTTCCTTACAAGCTTTCATTTAATTTGTTTGTCTGTTTGCGTGGACTCATATTTCTCATACTTTAACTAACTTCACAATAGCCTAGAGAACGGACATTGTGTACACAACCTCTACTAGTACGACCTTCCAATACTACCAAAATCACGCTCCTGTAGTTCCCAGAACAACAAACATGTATTAGTATAAAGACAAGATTATCTTGAACACCGTAGGTTACAAAAACATATTCATCCAGTTTCAGTTTAAACTGTCTACCTCAGTGATCTTCAACCTGGGTCATTTCAGTTTTCAGGTGGGCTGTAGCAGAATAATTGCATGCTGTATTAAAAACACAACAATGAGGAGACTATCGCAGAATGTCAGCAAACCAACAGAAAAGCACATTTTGAGAACTTGTTTTTTTTTTCTGTGACAGCATACGGCTGTGAAACATTGACAGTTACCCAAACCTCGAGTCTGCCGGATCGAAATCTTATAGAAATACCCTGAGAATACCATGGACAAATAAAACAGGAATGTAGACACGTGACAAGAGTTGGGCATAGAGGAGAACCAGTTAATAAATTCCATCATAAACCAACAAAATGTAAATTCTTTGGCCACATCAAAGTACACAGCGGTATTGGAAAGTATGGCACCGTGCAAGAGAGGCAGAGAAAGACAAAGAAGGCGATGGCACCAATATGTCAAGAAAAGCTTGGACATGACCCTGGAGCAGGCTTGAACTTTGGCAAGAGATCGAGTTTGTTTCAAATGGACTGTGAGGACAGCGATGTTCTCCAAATGATGATTAAGGGACTGTGAGGACAGCGATGTTCTCCAAATGATGATTACAACATTTCAAATACAGAGATTCTTCAATTTCGATTTTAGTGTGCGATAAGGGAAACTTACCCTAACGAAAGTTATACAAGTGGGCGGGAAGGGAAACTTACCCTCACGAAAGTTATACAAGTGGGCGGGAAGGAAAACTTACCCTCACGAAAGTTATACAAGTGGGCGGGAAGGGAAACTTACCCTCACGAAAGTTATACAAGTGAGCGATAAGGGCAACTGACCGTCACGAAAGTTATACAAGTGGGTCATAAGGGAAACTTACCCTCACGAAAGTTATACAAGTGGGCGGGAAGGGAAACTTACCCTCACGAAAGTTATACAAGTGGGCAGGAAGGGAAACTTACCCTCACGAAAGTTATACAAGTGGGCGGGAAGGAAAACTTACCCTCACGAAAGTTATACAAGTGGGCGGGAAGGGAAACTTACCCTCACGAAAGTTATACAAGTGAGCGATAAGGGCAACTGACCGTCACGAAAGTTATACAAGTGGGTCATAAGGGAAACTTACCCTCACGAAAGTTATACAAGTGGACGGGAAGGGAAACTTACCCTCACGAAAGTTATACAAGTGGGCGGGAAGGGAAACTTACCCTCACGAAAGTTATACAAGTGGGCGGGAAGGGAAACTTACCCTCACGAAAGTTATACAAGTGGGCGGGAAGGAAAACTTACCCTCACGAAAGTTATACAAGTGGGCGGGAAGGGAAACTTACCCTCACGAAAGTTATACAAGTGAGCGATAAGGGCAACTGACCGTCACGAAAGTTATACAAGTGGGTCATAAGGGAAACTTACCCTCACGAAAGTTATACAAGTGTGCGATAAGGGAAAGTTATACAAGTGGGCGATAAGGGAAACCTACCCTCACGAAAGTTATACAAGTGTGCGATAAGGGAAAGTTATACAAGTGCACGATAAGGGAAATTGACTGTAACGAACACAAGTGGGCGGTAAGGGAAACACCCTCACGAAAGTTATACAAGTGGGCGGTCAGGGAAAGTTATACAAGTGTGTGGTAAGGGAAACTTACCCTAACGAAAGTTATACAAGTGGGCGCCAGGTATAAAAAGGTTGAAGAGCACTGGCATAAATTATAAACCATTATTCAGGCATGGTTTCCACAAATCAACACAGCCCATGCAATCAATCCCTGAAAGTCGTCTAATTGAATTATGGCACGAAAAGATACAGGGCCCAGGGATCGAGCTTCAGGGGGAACCTGCCGCTGGACATCACTTGCCCTACTCATTTTGGAAGACAATAAATAGATTTCGAACTAACGTATCACTATGTAAGTGGAGCATGAAGAAATGGGGTCGCTCAGACGGCGATGCATGTGACTGCGGTGCAGTACAATATCCAGGTCATCTGATGATTTGCCCCAACCTTTCGGATACATGTGACGAAAGTGATATGCTCAAGGCGAACGACAATGCAATTCAAGTCGCTGAACACTGGATGAAAGTTTTATGGGACACGAAAAGTAAGTAAGTATAACCATCTCTGTCAAATATTGTCTACATATCAGTAGCCCAGAAATAACGAGAAACAACGACATAAAATGTTAACAATTTGTTACATTTGAATTTAGCGCGAATTCAAAAAATGTTTGATTTATCAGACGCACCTATAGAATTGAAGCAAGAAGAAACGGAATGCGCATCCTCAAACAATATGCAGTTGATTTGATAAATCATGCACAAGATTTTGGTGAAGGTGCAGATGCAGAAAATGTAACTGAGAAACGCAAACAGCGTGTTAGTAAGTGAATTTGAAAAACGAGAGAAGTAATTACAATGTCTGCCTTATACATTGTATGTTTCACAACCGAATTTCCATCTCAAAAGAAAGTAGAATTGAAAGCTACGTTGAATCATCCATCCTCATTAGCTCGCTCCGGAAGAAAGGAAAGCTACTGCAACCCACCACTTACTCACTGTGGACATTCAATGACTACAGCAACCCCGTGGACCATGGGATTTGGAGCGTTCTGCAAGAAAATTTAAGCCGACAGAAAATTGACAATAAAGACGACATTACAGAGCGGATAAAGTATGTATTCGATGAGCTACAACAACGCACCATTGACGCGCCAATGAGAAAGTGGTGTACCCGAAATTGCACACATTTTGCGGCAGACATTTTGAAATCCAAAGGAAATAGGGAAAATATAGGTAAATATTTTCTCATTATTCTCACTAAATTCTATAATAATCTAGTCATTTTATCCAATTAAAAAAATATATTTATTTAATGTCATGAATTTCACGGCCTCACCCTGTATTTTGAAATTGCATTAGCACTCTACCACGCAGTCTATGTTAGGATGGTCCAAGAAGTGCAAGCACATGAGCTAAATAAACTAATATTGGTGTGTTGTTGTGACGGTTCCAGCAAGATCGCGGCTCTCGCCCTTCGACCCAATACTATGTAATGGTATCTGTACGTGTTTATCAGCTGTTGTCTAGTGCCAGTGAAAGTGCTCCATGTATCTGATCACGGAGGAAGAAACATTTTTCTAAAATCATTCAGCGCTGAGCACTGAAAGAGATGATGATCAACGGTTTCATATGGGTGTGTAAACAGCTGACACTCAGGAGTATGTTGTGGTTGGATTCTGTTCAGTTGCTTGTTTAGTGGGATGTGTTGGATTCTGTTCAGTTGCTTGTTTAGTGGGATGTGTTGGATTCTGTTCAGTTGTTTGTTTAGTGGGATGTGTTGGATTATGTTCAGTTGCTTGTTTAGTGGGATGTGTTGGATTCTGTTCAGTTGCTTGTTTAGTGGGATGTGTTAGATTCTGTTCAGTTGCTTGTTTAGTGGGATGTGTTGGATTCTGTTCAGTTGCTTGTTTAGTGGGATGTGTTGGATTCTGTTCAGTTGCTTGTTTAGTGGGATGTGTTGGGTTCACAGTCGGAAAATGGGGCTCTGATCCTTTCTTATGAGTTGATTTATACTATCATTTGGACTGGGGCTTGCCATATGTCTGTAGACCTCGCTTCCCGTGTTTCCCATGGCTTATCTGTTAAGCCAAACTTCTTTGTTCGCTGATCTTATGAGCTGTTTGGCTGTTTATAAAGTTGTTGCTGTGTGTGGCTGTTCTTGTCTTGATCTCTCCTTTGCTAGTCTGTCTGTCTTGTCATTGCCAGGTGTGCTCGAGTGTCCAGCACTGGAGAACTATTTTGACAGCACTATTTTGACAGCACTGAAAGTGATAATGCGAAATAAACTAATAATATACAGATTCTCCCCCACGATCCCAGCAATGAGAAGAACCGATGCAACTAAAGTTTTCTTTTAATGTACAGTTGCATGGCAGGTAATGAATGATACAAGTACATGTATATAAAAGTCAAGAACACCTCGTATCTCACGAGATTTCAAATGACGTAATACTATGGACGCTAATCTAGAAGGAACAGTTTCAGACGAGAAAATAGAATATTACATTTCGCTGATTGATTTTCGATAGCAACTCAAACGCATTAACTATACATCTAATTAGAAACATGACCTCCAGACACATGATACGCGGGACTGCAATCGGATTACCCAGACCTATTTTGATCTTGATCTTGATGAACCGTTCCTCGGTGTAGCCGCGGGTCCCAACTTTGCCTCCAGTGGACCCTGTCTTGGACTAGGGAAGTCCAGGGTGCGATAAGCACTCCTCCAGAGTGCCTCGGATGCTGTTGCGTACAGCATGGGAGTATGACCAACGCATAGGTCTTACCCGCAATATATTTTTACCTCGGGGGTACCGGACTGCTGTCGCTGTGCTCCATCGACCATCGTTTCGTCGCAACATGTGACCTTCCCATCTATGTTTTACTGTATCTGCATAGATTACTGCATCATTCACCAAGGACAATCGTCGTATGTCAGAATTGTGGAGATTTTGCATACGTTGGTTCCGGAGAGTGATTCCGACTAAGCGTCTCTTTAGAGAGGCCTGGGTTACTCTCAATTTGTCCTCTAGTGATTTTGTTAGTGTCCATGTCTCAGCAATATGGATAGAAGCGCCCATGATAGATGTACTCGTTGGCATCCCTTAATCCCACCTCGTCAAGAAAAACCGGATCACAATTGGTGAAACGACCTTTATACACCTTCGACCTGTGTTGTATTAGATTTAATCATTTGTGTCACCCCTAACGATCATTTTCGAAATAAGATTATTAATGTAGGTTTTTATTGATAAAAGGTCGATGAAATATAAGACTTAACAATCAGCTCAAATGCAAACAGGAAGTAAAATAACATTTGTTTGACACGGGTTTCACTTTCACATAATAGCAGTTGTCGGAGAATGGTTTCAAGTACACATAACAGGTTTTGGACAATGGTTTCACGTACACATAACAAGTCTTGGACAATGGTTTCAAGTACACACAACAGGTCTTGGACAATGGTTTCACGTACACATAACAGTTCTTGGACAATGGTTTCATGTACGCACAACAGGTCTTGGACAATGGTTTCACGTAAACATAACAGTTGTTGTAGGATAAAGATTTCGCGTACACATAAACGCAGTGAAACAGTTTTTTCGGAGGTTGGGGGGTGTTTGCAACAAATTTATCAAAGACTTCCTTAATTGTGTTATGTTCTTCTATATATCCAGATTTCATCGATTCTCTCCATCAACTGTTTATTCTTTGTCCATGTTCCTATACAACGTAATAAAGAAGAATGTATATAACACCTGCCCATTCTCATTCTAAATTTGTGAGTTATCTGCATAACTTTTAGAGCAAGGAAAAGTAAATTAAACTGGTTGTATACAGATTCTACAGAATCTTCTAAACCAGTATAAATAAAGTCTCCACAGAATCTTCTAAATCAGTATAGAGACTACAGAATCTTCTAAATCCGTATACAGACTACAGAATCTTCTAAATCAGTATACAGACTACAGAATCTTCTAAATCAGTATAGAGACTACAGAATCTTCTAAATCAGTATACAGACTACAGAATCTTCTAAATCAGTATACAGACTACAGAATCTTCTAAATCAGAATACAGACTACAGAATCTTCTAAATCAGTATACAGACTACAGAATCTTCTAAATCAGTATACAGACTACAGAATCTTCTAAATCAGTATTCTGACTACAGAATCTTCTAAATCAGTATACAGACTACAGCATCTTCTAAATCAGTATACAGACTACAGAATCTTCTAAATCAGTATACAGACTACATAATCTTCTAAATCAGTATACAGACTACAGAATCTTCTAAACCAGTATACAGACTACAGAATCTTCTAAATCAGTATACAGACTACATAATCTTCTAAATCAGTATACAGACTACAGAATCTTCTAAATCAGTATACAGACTACATAATCTTCTAAATCAGTATACAGACTACAGAATCTTCTAAATCAGTATACATACTACAGAATCTTCTAAACCAGTATACAGACTACATAATCTTCTAAATCAGTATACAGACTACAGAATCTTCTAAATCAGTATACAGACTACATAATCTTCTAAATCAGTATACAGACTACAGAATCTTCTAAATCAGTATACATACTACAGAATCTTCTAAACCAGTATACAGACTACAGAATCTTCTAAATCAGTATACAGACTACAGAATCTTCTAAATCAGTATACAGACTACATAATCTTCTAAATCAGTATACAGACTACAGAATCTTCTAAATCAGTATACAGACTACAGAATCTTCTAAATCAGTATACATACTACAGAATCTTCTAAACCAGTATACATACTACAGAATCTTCTAAATCAGTATACAGACTACAGAATCTTCTAAATCAGTATACAGACTACAGAATCTTCTAAATCAGTATACAGACTACATAATCTTCTAAATCAGTATACAGACTACAGAATCTTCTAAATCAGTATACATACTACAGAATCTTCTAAACCAGTATACAGACTACAGAATCTTCTAAACCAGTATACAGACTACAGAATCTTCTAAACCAGTATACAGACTACAGAATCTTCTAAACCAGTATACAGACTACAGAATCTTCTAAACCAGTATACATACTACAGAATCTTCTAAATCAGTATACAGACTACAGAATCTTCTAAACCAGTATACAGACTACAGAAACTTCTAAACCAGTATACAGACTACAGAAACTTCTAAACCAGTATACAGACTACAGAATCTTCTAAACCAGTATACAGACTACATAATCTTCTAAATCAGTATACAGACTACAGAATCTTCTTAATCAGTATACATACTACAGAATCTTCTAAACCAGTATACAGACTACATAATCTTCTAAATCAGTATACAGACTACAGAATCTTCTAAATCAGTATACAGACTACAGAATCTTCTAAATCAGTATACAGACTACAGAATCTTCTAAATCAGTATACAGACTACAGAATCTTCTAAACCAGTATACAGACTACAGAATCTTCTAAATCAGTATACAGACTACAGAATCTTCTAAATCAGTATACAGACTACAGAATCTTCTAAACCAGTATACAGACTACAGAATCTTCTAAACCAGTATACAGACTACAGAATCTTCTAAACCAGTATACAGACTACAGAATCTTCTAAACCAGTATACAGACTACAGAATCTTCTAAATCAGTATACAGACTACAGAATCTTCTAAATCAGTATACAGACTACATAATCTTCTAAATCAGTATACAGACTACAGAATCTTCTAAACCAGTATACAGACTACAGAATCTTCTAAACCAGTATACAGACTACAGAATCTTCTAAACCAGTATACAGACTACAGAATCTTCTAAAGTTAACGTTAAGTTTATTTGCATATATGAAACATTGTGATGAAAAGAGGTATGGCAGTCCCTATTCTTTTCTTGATTTCCTTTTTTCACCTTCCATCTTTCGTTATTTTATTTCCAAACAGGAAACGCTCCTGACCCGTAACAGAGTTTCGCAGACTAATTTTATCTGTAGAGCGCATTTCTAATTTGTATTACATCGCAATACGAACAGCCACAGATACGAATGTCTTTCAATTATGGCAAGAACCATTGCATACAAAGGCGAGTTCTCTGTTACGAACATTTTCTGATCATGATTTTGAAACTAACCAATTGGTTCGTTTCAAAATTGACAGCTCGTTATGTTTTTTTTCAATTTCGAGAGAAGTGCAAAAGTTTTTTAAAAAAAACCAATAGCCTGTTAAAGTGAAATGCTTTGAGAAAGGAAACATGCCTCAATGTGGCAGACTTTTCATCATCATGTAGCATGTCCTTTGTTGAACGTTGCTCCCATCACAGTCTGTTTGAAAGAAACTCGTTCTCTTGCCAAAACTCCGGCTTCGCCACAGTCATACCCAGGCATTCCTAGATATCTTGGTGCCATCGTCTTTTTGGTCTACACCTTCCTCTTTTGCCTGGCACCATACCTTCCATCACCGTTCTCTCAAGAGACTGTGGCAGACTATATTGCATTTATTTTTCAAGAAACAATCTCCACACCCATCGCCAGTCGCCCCTAACCTTTTAGATCCAGAGTTGTCATTATCAGCTCATTTAAGATCCACATCAAATTTACCCTTCTTCAAATAGACCCAAAAAATGCTTTTCACAAAATTGTTGATTGGGATGCATTTTAGTCTGACTTTATGCAAAACACAATCATTCTAGACAATCATCGCCCACTGTTGCAAGAATCGAAATATTTAAACGGAAATGATTTTGTTTATTTATGTTTATTTTTATTTACTCAGCCTTCGCGCGCATTTTCATATATCTAGTGCGTTATTTACTTTCTTTGGCCGAGAAAATACATTTGCAAGCTACAAAAAAAGTGATTAAATTTCGCTTTACGGACAAATCCGTTCTTCGAGCATACTCTCTTCACATCTTATCTTTTCGCATAAACGGGCTACTACTAGAACATAATTTTCGTTTTCTCAGTTTTAATGTACAATCCTTATACCTGCTTGTTATTACTTACTTGAATCACCAATTTATGTCATTCGTGTTCACTTTCAGCTAGCAGAACTGAGTCATCAGCAGCCCCCGAGATTATTTATTGATACTTCACCGATAAGCAATTCTGACATTTCCTCTATCTGTTCCAAAATATGTTATATGTAAATGTTAAATAAATAAGGGGGCAGCACGCATCTTTGTCGCACTTCACTATTTACAGCAATATGATGCGTGCACATCTTGCCAGATCTTACTGTAGTGGTAGTCTGTTCCAAGTAGATGTTACTGTGTATTCTCGTGTCTTGTCCATTCATACCTGTGTTTTACAGACATGTAATTAGTTTCTCATGATGGAGTCTGTCAAATGTCTTTTTCTAATATATACTCAATTAATTCAAGTGCGTCTCCACAGCGAAGGTTGGCTGTAATAAACGTTGTTGTCCTCTGTCCCTTGTCTTGACGGTACACTCTGACAGACTGACAGGAATGTAAAGGCAGATTCACTTTCTACAGTCTTCGATCCTTTCACAATAGGGGGAAAGGAGATACCGGAAATACGATAAGCCGAAGACACAATTTTGCTCTCGAGCAGCGCCAAGCGCCCTAGAACAAATAATTACATCTGTCCAGAAACACAGTGAAGCCCAGAATCTCTACCTGAATACAAAGAAAACAAAGATAATGACAACTGATTAGACAAAACTCCAACCTAAAATCAAGAAAGCTGGCGAAGAGATTGAAAATGTTGCACATTTTGAATAGCTGGACTACAATACTGAACAATAATGGAGACTGTACAAAAAGAAGTAAGAAGACGACTGACTGTGGCAATGCAGAAGATATGGAGTATGCAGAACCTATGGGATAATATAAACAAAGAACTAAAACTAAAGATCCTAAGAATATGCATTTTTCCTATGGCAACCTATGGATGTCAAACATGGACGATTACAAAAAACAATAAGAGCAAAGATCGGTGCTTTTTAAACACAGTGCTACAGAAGAGTCCTGAAAATCCCGTAGACAAAGAAAGAAACAAACAAATCCATCCGGCAAGACCTGAATGTGGAGGAGAATTGGCTCATAAATGACGTAATGACCCGAAAAATTAGGGTTTTTTGGACATGTGAAACGACACAACGAACTGGAGAGAGCGGTTATGGGGGGGGGGGGGTGGTCGTGGTCACTGAGAAGAGAGGCAGGGGCTGACCGAGAAGACGATGGACTCAGGACATTAAGGAGACGCTGGATTTTGACATTGGGGGAGGCCGGAAGACTAGCGAAAGATATAGTTTCCTACAGACAGGCTGTAATGAGAGCGACGTTCTGCAAAGGACATGCTATCTTTTTAAATATGTTTTTCGGTTAACAGCTTTTCTTTATACTAAAAAATGTGTTTTTGGGACTGCTGGGGTGTTTTTCATGATTAGATACCATAGGATCATGATGCTGAGCAGCGTATTAGCTGCAGTGGTCAGCGACCCATATCTGACTGCTAGCGTCCAGGGCCAGCGAACCAGAGCTGCCAAGACCCTTCTACACCTCCACGCGGTGATCCTGGATAACAGGCTGCATCAGAGCAGACTAGCTAAGGAGAAGGGATCGAAGAGAGAATGCTAACCCCGTACTAAAAAAATGCTTGCTGAAGTCGGATGTGTTGGATCGAAAGGTGCAAATATCGCAGTCAAGCTGTAAACTACGACACAACGCATTCCGTCCTCTGGACTACATTCTGCTACTTAAGCTTTTTCAGGGTTTGGTAGCGGGAGATTGAGAATGAACAAAGCCATACCAAGCCAAGATACCATAGTAGAGGCTGTGTACAAAATACCAGCTTCCTAGGTTATGGAGAAGTTGGTTAAAATAGGAGAAAAAAAAGTCTACGCAAACGGACAACTATCACGTCGAATTTAAAAAAGCTTATAAAACAATGCATGTTGGAGTAGGAGACTACATCGCACCGATTCAGTATTTTTAGAACGTTGTATTCCTGTGAATTCCTGTATAACTACTTGTTTTGTCTCTTAGTACCGACGACTCTGTGCTTCATTCAAACAGCTACAATGTCATTTCATATTACACACACGACTCTATCATTTGCCTACACGAAGATGTACTGTATGCCTTAATCATCACTAAACAGACGGCACTCACTCCCTTACTCATCACTATATCACTCTACCAGTTTACATACTTGTTGCTCCCTTCAGTTGTTGTTTGTGAATGTCCTCTTAATCTTTTGTGCACCTTGAAAAGGACGTTAAGTGACGGGTTGTAGTAGCTTTCCTCGCATCCCGAGCGTGCTGATGAAGGTAGACCGGGGTCCTCCAGGCGGTTGTGCTATGCTTGGCTTCATTTGCGTGTCGCTCACTACTATGGATATCACGTCGAACCTCGCCTTGTTAAGCTAGACTGTTGTCCTCGACAACAGCCCGTTCCCAGGACGACAACGAGGAGGTCAGGTTGGATCTTAACCAGTATATTTATCCTGACCCTGACTAACTTTATCTGATTTTTAAAAAAAATAATTTTTAAATAAAAAATAAAACATTTTCTGATCAGTGTGTTTTGCCTGACCAGACGTTAGCCTCATCGTCCCGAGGGCGCGTGCTGTGTAAGAATGCGCGTGTGTAAATCTAAGGACGGTCTCTAACTGCGATTTGAATGCTGGGGGACTGTGTGGGTCGGTATTCATTTGTTCACATGAAAACTGCGCTGCCTGCAAAAAGGATATGTGGGCGTACCAGGGTAGTTTGATAAACAAGCGGGAAGGGAGGGGGCAGGGGGACCTTGAACTATAGATACGATCTGAAGCGAGTCTCCTGACGCATTGTGTTAGTCACTAGGAAGCTCGTGTCTGAAAAACGGGAGTCAATAATCTATTGAAATGTCGACGATTCAGTTGTGTTCCTTTGAAGGTTGACAGGGAACAGGTTTTCTATTGTTTGATGGCAGTCATAGAGGTGACGAAATGCATTCAAAATCGAAGAGCGAAAAGTAAACAGGTTCGGGTGATCCAAATTGTCCATCACTACACCTGGTGTCATCGTTTGTGTTCATAGACACATGTTGTGTCCCACCAGTCTGACGAACAAAGTTTCGATCGACACTGTCAGCCCTTTACTTGTAAGCTCACTGAGCAGTATCGTATTCCACTACAGCCAGAAGAACATCAGTCCACTTTCTCAAGTACGCGTCGGATGTAAGAAGAACCACTGTAAACTGCTACTGAAGAAATGCCAAGAGTTAACTCAACCCAGCACTAGAAGATTCAAACAACAGCCACAAAAGTAAACTTTAAAAGACAAAATGTGTTTCCATATTAATACGGTATGTACATTGGGGAGTGGGGGGGGGGGGGAGGGGGTCTTCAGTGGTCCGGCTAAGGAGTTCGACTGGGGTGCCGGAAGTCGCGGGTTCGTGGAACTTCTGGTAAAAATGTCCCTGATCTCTGAGCAGGGAGTTCGGACTCCCGTCTTCAGTGTCGAGCCCGTTTAAAATCTCTTGGCAGTTAGAAATTGAAAATAGTTTGCTTAACGGTCGTTGCCCGGACAACAATTATTTGTACCCTAACATGCCTGTTTAAATACCAGGATTCCAAGTGTCCCAAGTACAATGGGGCGCAATATTACAACTTTAAATCGTATTAGCTAATTGTTTTGTTAGTTATTTTTGGCTCACTTTCGCGAGATACCAATTTGTCTACAACAAACCGAATCCTTATTTGTTAAATGATGGTGTGAACATTGGTCTGGTATTAACTTTGATGAAAACTGGATTATTTGTATTATTGTTTGTCTTTCAGAACATTAGCCTTTACGTAAACAACTGAAACACAATTTTAATTAATTTAAAACAACGTTTTCCGTCTCAGGACTGGGACAACAGAATGAATAAATACGCGAACAAGCTCAGACTGTCTGCTTTCCTGCTGTGCACATGAGGACTAAACGAACATGTTTTACAGGACTGACCTCATCAACGGCCAAGTAAGAAGATGTACTAGCCCGGGGTTCAATACTAAACTCAAAGCTTTAAGGAGCTAAAGAGGAGTTCCAGTCCACATACACATTTGTCAGGGAACTCGTCTGGCAGTGGATCGAAAACATCTTGTCAGACGCCAGGGCAGGCTCGACTGCACGCTTTACCTCAAATACAAGAGGAGGGGAGATTAACGTCTGGTCAGGTAAAATATGCTGATCGGACATGTAAGTCATGGGAGGGGAGATTAACGTCTGGTCAGGTAAAACATGCTGATCGGACATGTAAGTCAGAGGAGGAGAGATTAACGCTAGTTCAGGTAAAACATGCTGATCGGACATGTAAGTCATGGGAGGGGAGATTAACGTCTGGTCAGGTAAAACATGCTGATCGGACATGTAAGTCAGAGGAGGAGAGATTAACGCTAGTTCAGGTAAAACATGCTGATCGGACATGTAAGTCATGGGAGGAGAGATTAACGTCTGGTCAGGTAAAACATGCTGATCGGACATGTAAGTCATAGGAGGAGAGATTAACGTCTGGTCAGGTAAATCATGCTGATCGGACAAGTTAGTCAGGTGAGAGGAGATTAACGTCTGGTCAGGTAAAACATACATACCAAAGTATTGAGCATTACGCAGATAAAGTCAAGCATTGCACAACCGTGTGGATAACTCTCGTCCACTTTCATCAGCACGCGTGTTATGTGAGGAAAGTTACTGCAACCCGCCAGATAACTCCATTTTCAGGGGGCACAAATGAGTAAAGTTACTTATCCCTGGCATTCAACAACAAATCCAAACACATAAACATAACCTCTTAACTTCTCTATACTGTTTTAGAAGACTCTGCAGTCTGTATACAACTAGTTTCTTCTATTTCAGTTCATTTTAAAATAACGTATGTGCATCCAACAGATTCTTGAGTGCATTAACTGAGCCTGGTCCCACTATTTTCTGTGGTGATGCATTCCAATCATTCACAACTCTCTGACTAAAAATATATTTCAAAACATTTAATCTGGTTCTTTCTTAAATTAACTTGCAGTTGTGCAAAGTATGTATTTTGCGAATTCCTCGATTGCAATGTTATACCTTATCAGACGGGCATTTACTCGCATCAGTAGTTCATGCGTATCTATATATAATGTGTATACTACGTGTGCTTTAGAAGTCAGAAAAGTTAGCCTGCAGTGGCCATGAGTCTCAGAACAATCAGAATAGTAGTTCATCAGTTGTCCATCCCAAGCTATGATTAACACAGCGACAGACTGTTTTGTCTTGGTGATGTAACTTGCGCTGTATTTGGATTACACTGTGGAAGAAACTGTGCTGCTAATCAACCTCATTCTCTGGTTCCGAGCTACCTTGGTCCAGTGGCAAGACATAAGTCAAGACGGCTGGAGGCAAGTCAGAATGCAGGCACGTTGGTCCTACCTCGAGACTTGAGACCAGGGGTCGCTTGAAACTTGCGAGAGTCAATCGCCCTCAGTTTCCGTTCATCGCTTTGAGAGGCAAGTGCATTACCTCTCCACCACAGTGACTTCCACTCTGACACTTGATGGTGTACGAAGCAAAGAAGAAGCATATATTTCGTACAACGTACACATTGAGACTAGCACGTCTGTAATCTTAAGATACACATTAAAAAACGTGCAAATGAAATAAATGTGTACAGTGTGCACTGGAAACATCTGGAAATCAGAATCACCGAGCGCCTCATTGTTTGCCCCAAATGAGAATCACTGAGCGCCTCATTGTTTGCCCCATGTGAGAATCACTGAGCGCCTCATTGTTTGCCCCAAATGAGAATCACTGAGCGCCTCATTGTTTGCCCCATATGAGAGTCACTGAGCCCCTCATTGTTTGCCCCATATGAGAATCACTGAGCGCCTCATTGTTTGCCCCAAATGAGAATCACTGAGCGCCTCATTGTTTGCCCCATATGAGAGTCACTGAGCACCTCATTGTTTGCCCCATATGAGAATCACTGAGCGCCTCATTATTGCCCCCAATGAGAATCACTGAGCGCCTCATTGTTTGCCCCAAATGAGAATCACTGAGCGCCTCATTGTTGCCCCAAATGAGAATCACTGAGCGCCTCATTGTTGCCCCAAATGAGAATCACTGAGCGCCTCATTGTTTGCCCCATATGAGAATCACTGAGCGCCTCATTGTTTGCCCCATATGAGAATCACTGAGCGCCTCATTGTTGCCCCAAATGAGAATCACTGAGCGCCTCATTGTTGGCCCCAAATGAGAGTCACTGACCGCCTCATTGTTTGCCCTAAATGTTTTATTAAAACTCATGTATGGATGTAAATGCTGAAAAATAAGAACAGCATTGAAAAAGTCACTAAACGCCTTTTGGTTCACACAAGCCCATGGTGGATTGAGGTTTCTATTTCTGATATCAACTCATTACGTAGCCACTCCTTGCGCACCTTCGAAAACATGGACTGAGTCTGACACGATAAGCGACTGGGTTAATCAGCTCTCAGACAGCTACATAATTCAAGTCAGCGCAGAACCACAGTAACTGTCCCAATATCCATTCCCACAGTGGGGAGGGTTGGGAAAGGAGTGTGTTGTCTATACTTGATTTTAGAAAAGTTAGGAGGTGTCTGTAAATGATTCTGGATTCACTTATATATATTCCATTGCTATAATTGAATGGTATAGGTATATATTCCATCGCTACAGTTGATTGATATAAGTATATGTTCGATTGCTGCAATTTATTGGTATAGGTATATATTACATTGCTACAATTGACTTATAGAGGTATATATTTCATTGCAAGAATTTATTGGGATAGGTATACTTTCCATTGCTACAGATGACTGGTATAGGTATAGTTTCCATTTCTACAATTGATTGGTATAGGCATATATTATATTATTACAATTGATTGGTACAGATATATATTTTCGATTTCTACAACTAATTGCTGTATGTATATATTCTATTTCTACAATTGATTGGTATATGTATATATTCTATTTCTACGATTGGTATAGATATATATTATATTTCTACAATTGATTGGTATATGTATATATTCTATTTCTAAAATTGATTGGTATAGATATATTATATTTCTACAATTGAATAGTATAGGTATATATTCCATTAATGAAACTGATTGGTACATGATACACATGGCTAATAATGACATTATTTTGTTATACCAAGTCGGTCTGATAATCTAGTTCACGTCTGTCTTTCCATCAAGGTGCATCAGTCTTTTATGGATTTTTTTCTCTGGTTAATGTTGTCTCAGATGGTTATGAACCCATGCGATGAGTGTCCGTCTTTGTTGTACTACTTCCCCTAACTGTAAGTCTGAACGGATCTCTGAACTGAACAGTCTCCTAATTGATGCCGCCTATTTTATCTGTTTGCTCCATACCGCTCAAACGGGTCCACTACCGTCACACACGGTGTTCGCATCGGCTAAGAGAGAATCATCCTCTTGTAGCAAAAGTAAGCTGCACAAATGGACAGAACGAGAGACGGTAACGCCTTTCACGTGCGGTGAAGTATGTCGAGTTGACATCGGACGGTCCGTCAACTATTACTCAGTACATCGAAACGTATTGTTAAAAGTAAGCGAGCGCAGTAATAATTTACATGAGAACCGATCGGTCTAACAACTCTACCATTTAGAAATGGAAGGAAAATATTTATAAGAAATCAACAACTTGAAAATGTATAGTTCTCAGAATCCAACATCTTGAAAGTATGTTGTTCTCAGAAACCCAATACCGTAAGGTTTATGATTCTCAAAACCCCAAAATTTAAAGTATACGATTCTCAGAAATCCAAAACCGGAAGGTATACGGTTCTCTGAAACTTACAACTTGAAAGTATATGCTTCTCAGAAACCCAAAAATATACAGTTCTCAGACACCTAAAAATATACAGTTCTCAGAAACCCACAAGATCAAGATGCTGAGCAGCACATGAGCTGCAGTGGTCAGCGACCCATAGCTGACTGCTAGCGTCAGGGCCAGCGAACCAGAGCTGCCAAGACCCTTCTACACCTCCACGCGGTGATCCTGGATAACAGGCTGCATCAGAGCAGACTGGCTAAGGAGAAGGGATCGAAGAGAGAATGCTAACCCCGTACTAAAAAAATGCTTGCTGAAGTAGGATGTGTTGGACCGAAAGGTGCAAGTATCGCAGCCAAGCTATAAACTACGACACAACGCATTCCGTTCTCTGGACTTCATTCTGCTGCTTAACCCCTTTCAGGGTTTGGTAGTGGGAGATTGAGAACGAACGAACGAAGAAGAAGAAGAAGAAGAAGAAGAAGAAGAAGAAGAAGAAGAAGAAGAAGAAGAAGAAGAAGAAGAAGAAGAAGAAGAAGAAGAAGAAATTATATGATTCTAGAAAACCCAAACTTTGAAGTATATAGTTTTCAGAAACCAAAAAGTTTAAAGAATATAGCTCTCAAAAAACCACAACTTGAAAGTATATAGCTCTCAGAAACCCACAGCTTGAAAGTATATGATGCTCAGAAATCCCAAATTTGAAAGTATATTTTTCTCGGAAACCAAATACCGAAATCGTTATCTTTCTCAGAAACCCAAAACTTGAAAGTGTACGGTTCTCAGAAACTCAAAACTTGAAAATATACGTTTATCTGAAACCCACAACTTTAAAGTAAACTGTTCTCAGAAAACCGAAACTTCAAAGTATATAGTTCTCAGAAATCCACAACTTGAAAGTATACGGTTCTCAGAAACCCATAACTTCAAAGTATACGGTTCTCAGAAACCAACAAGTTAAAAGTATATGATTCTAAGAAACTGAAAATTGTAAATATGCAGTTCTCAGAAACCCACAAGTTGAAAGTATTTGATTCTAGGAAACCCAAACTTAAAAGTATATAGTTCTAAAAAAACAAAAACTTGAAAGTGTATAGTTCTCAAAAAACCACAACTTGAAAGTATATTGTTCTCAGAAACCCAACAGTTGAAAGCATATAGCTCTAAAAAAACCACAACTTGAAAGCATATAGTGTTCAGAAACCCACAACTTGAAAATATATAGTTCTCAGAAACCCAAAACTTGAATATATTTTGGTCGCCAAAAACCACAACTTAAAAGTATGCAGTTTCTCAAAAGCTCACATCTTGGGAAGACTATATATGGAATGTAATGTGTTGCAGCTAATTAGCTGGATTACAACAATCAGCACTTGAAGTGTCATCTGACATTTTGTATGTCGAAGGGAGACCTTAGCCAAACAAAGCTTGGGAATCCCTGCTTGATGCAGATACGATGCTGTTGCAAAGAACTTTTATTCATGCGATAATTACACTATGCATTCCCGACGTCAGCGCACAAAAATGATAAATGTGAGCAGTGTCATTCATTCTTTCAGTTCACTTCAGGCATTCCTTGCCTCATTCAAGAGGGTAGGTCCTTTCACATGGCAAATGAGTCGTTTTCTTTGGCAGTTCAGCAGAAAGACCTGGGTACCTTGGTCTAGACAAAGGAGACAGCTGATAGAAGTGATTTTCATTGGTTGTCCGAGTCTATTAAAGAGCCTCGTGACACTGCTACGAGAATCCCCGTCTCAAAGAAAAGCCATGTTTTAAATAAACACGTTATAAGTGAAAAATATGTCGCACCACATTTAAAAGCAATCTGCGAGAATTCTAACGAGGGGGCGCTGTTTAAATGCTGTCCCACTTTTATTGCTTGAGTGACACAATGGTGCGCAAAGAGCCATATCCGGCCTGCCCCGCTGGGAGCTATACATTTAGCTACAGGGATTTAGGAAGCAGCCATTTTGATGTTCCCTTTTCAGACAGCGTTTTGTGCGCAGAACTGTATTACAGTATTTTGTTAGCTGCAAGAATGATTGACAATTTTGCATGTGGGTAAATCTTTCGCCTTTCCCGCAAATTTGAACCAAGATTCAGCTGCATAAAGAAGAGTAACCTCATATCGGACTTTCGTATTTTGCATATTTTTGTATATATATAATTAACATGAACGTCTCCATAGTGATGGAAAACCAGTCTTGGACTCTCCTTCCTCTCTCTTCTTACCTCACTGTTTCGTTTTACTCTGTCCTACAATCACACTCTTGCACAACTTTCACACGCGCCCTCAGGGTGAGGCTCTTCCATTGACTTTGGTTGGGCTGGCTTCTGAGAGCGCACAAACATAGCATAGGTACATACAGACGCACACATACATCCAACGACTGATGTGTCTTAATTTCGCCCAATTTACTACGGTCTGGAGTGGAAGAGGCGCTCCTCCGCCAGTAGAAACTAGTGAGGCAAACATGTAAAATAAAAATAAAAAAATTGAACCATAGTGATGAATTAGCCCATATTCCAGAAATTATAATATCTTATTAAATTAGAGATTCAAGGAAGGCGACACAAACCAGACATTTATCATATTTCATACAGTATATTCTTTCATCCAAGTAGCGTTAAAGTCAGACGGCACAAATAATAATGTTCTCATATTTCAGAGACTATATTCTCTCAATGGTTTCGATGCCTGCCTGCTGACAGTGACGGCAGCGGTTCGAATCCCTGGTAAGACATGCTGTTTTTATGTTGGAGGGCGGGGCGGGGGGTGGAATAAATAAACATTGCCAGCACACGACGTGGTGGCAGCAGCACCGAAGCGGCCTGTAGTCATTAGCCTTTAAAAACCGATCGACTTCACTAGCAATTGGAAAAATGTCGTAGGTTTTTTGTTTTTTTTCTCTCATTCAGATAGCTACAGATATAAGTAACATCGCACAACAAAGAATGTTCTCATATTTCAGACATTCTCTCATTCAGATAGCTACAGATATAAGGAAGACGGCACAAAGAAGAATGTTTCATATTTCAGACATTTTCTCATTCAGATAGCTACAGATATAAGTAACACCGCACAACAAAGAATGTTCTCATATTTCAGACATTCTCTCATTCAGATAGCTACATATATAAGGAAGACGGCACAAAGAAGAATGTTTCATATTTCAGACATTTTCTCATTCAGATAGCTACAGATATAAGTAACACCGCACAACAAAGAATGTTCTCATATTTCAGACATTCTCTCATTCAGATAGCTACATATATAAGGACGGCCGCACAAAGAAGAATGAACTCATATTTCAGACATGATATTCTCTCATTCAATTAGCGATATAGGGAAGACGACACAAAACCTCGTGTCAGACAGAACATCTCTCATTAAGACACAACTACCAATCTCAGCCAGAAAACTGCCATCTCATCTGACACTAAGACCTTCTGTCACCCCATGGCATCTCCTGAAACCAACAGGTCCGTAAGGAAACGTGGACACTTAAGGGGTAGTAACTCGATAAACTAAGTAGTACATTAGCTACACCAGTCGCAACACCAACACATTTGGGATTTGGATAACATCTGCACCAAACGGATAAAAAAAACTGAAGAAATTGGTACCACGGAAACGAAACTCTGTCCCCCAGATCACGGCGAGGATGTGGTTAACCGCAACATAGATTAAAGCTACATAAACAAGCTGGTCTTGTTTTGTGGACGCCAGGAACGCTGCCACGAGCTAGCAGATGTAGAGACAAACACGAACCTTCGGCCTGTAAACATGTCGAGTGTTGTCTAACTCTGACAATGTAAGGAACAATAAACATACCTACACCAGATGGTTATCTACAAGGGATTCCAAGGATTTCATAACTGTTGTTCGCCACCAGCCACAACGTGCAGTCTCGATAGTTATAATAATAGCAAACTCCCCATGAAACATATGGGACAGCGGAAACTGGTTATCACAATAGCCATGTTTCCCAGTGAAATAACCATTAGGGCCATTAAGATGCACGGTGATTGAATTGACAGAAGCCAGCTATGAGTCGCTGGTTGTTTGCATCAGGATTAGCGAACCACAGCTGACTAAGACCATGTTCCAGCTCCAACTTGCGGCCATGGAAACAGGCTGCACTTGCGCAGACTGACTAAGAGAATAGGGATCGCACATAGAAAGCAAATCAAAAATGCCGTCGTGAAATCGGATGTGTCGGTCGTAAAGGCACATATATCGCATCTCGCTGTAAACCATGAAATAACGTTACCATGCCATTTTCAGGACGAAAAAATAAAAAAAGAAGAAGAAGCAGAATGAGATTAAGAACAAGAAAAAGAAAATGAAACAGAAAAAACCAGAAGAAAAAACTAGAAGAAGAAAAAGAAGAAGCAGAAGAAAAAGAAAAGCAAAAAAAAAAAAAGAAGAAAAGGAAGCATAAGAAGCGCCTTCAGACGTAGAAGAAGAAGAAGAAGAAGAAGATGAAGAAGAAGATGAAAAAGCACCATTTTAAAAAGGTGGTCTTCATACAATCAATTTTGGATGAAACATGTATCTGTTTTTGTGGTTGTCGTTGTTTTGACAAAGTTGTGTTCCTATGAGCCTCTAACGGTGTCGGTTTAGCTATATGAGAACGTATTTGCCATTGTGGCACCTGGTTGCCTTGTTGTAGCACTTATAATAACTGTAAGTCCTGCAAGGTTTAAAAAGTTCCCTGGTCTCAGGGCAGGTGGAGCCAGCGTCTAGTCATATGGGAGATTGATGAACAAATGCGGAGGTCCCAAGTACATGATGTTCACGTAAAAGAACCATTGACAGTTGAAAACATAAAAGAGCAAGTTGTTAACCGATATCCGGGAAAACATGTAGACAGATCATGAGATTCTTACAGAATGCGCAATCTGCAGTCTTCAAAGGTTAGTAACCAGCATCATCATCATGTAGCATCACCTTGGCAGAACGTCGCTCTCGTAACAGCCTTTCTTTAGGAATCTCGATCAGCAAATAATCTACTCGCGTCATCCATGTTTATATTTAGAGTGATCTTGATGTCTTGTGTCCGTCTACGTCTTGGTCGGTCTCTGCCTCGGCTTCCTGCAACAATGCGCTCTAGAACTGCATTTTCCCATCTGTAATGGTTCTTGATGCGGCCAAAAAACCCAGATGACAAGGCATAACGTGGTTTATAAGCCAGCTTTCTTCGACACTCTTGCCGGATGGCTTTATTTATTAATTTCTTTACTCAAGATATTATTATGCTTCTTCTGCAGAATTCTGTCTCGAAATCCCCGGTCCTCTTTCTTAATATGTGTGCGAAGAATAAGAAGAAATCTGCACAATAGCCCTCCTTGCGCAACCTACAGTCTCCAAAGCTTAGTTAGTTTTAGGACTTAAAATTGAAACAAAACTTCTACAAATAGCTCCGGCTACCTAGCAACAGGCATAACCTGCCAATTTGAGTACCAGGATTGCAAGCAATGGCTTTAAACATGCACACGCACATTTACTGCTTCTTATAGTCCTGGTTTTTACAGCCCGGTATTAACATGATGCCAGCGCCATCCATAACCTTTCTTAGTTGCTGCAATCGTCATGCATGGTAGAGTGCGATGACCATAGTCTGCTCCCCTGCCCCCCCCCCCCTCTTACAATTGACCGCCATTCCACTTCTCCCTCCGCCGGCATCCAGATGAGAGGAACCATGTGATCCGAGTTTCCTATGTATTTCCAGATCCTTGCGTCAGCAGACTTGCTTGCTATGCGTGCTTGTCCTGCATACTAAATTGCAAGTATATACACAGAGACCTCTACACGCCGGGCAGTAGAAGAAGAGCGACTAAGAAAGAGAATAAGATAAGATGAATGAAAACATTTATCAAACAAAACGATAAACCATAGGGTAAAAGATCAGTGCAATGTGAGAAACTCTCTTCTAGTTGCGAGTACGACAAGTGATGTACTCTCCATTCCAGATAAGATACAATAGTCTCTAAACCTAAGGACTACGCCTCAATGAACTCGTAAGGGTAGATCAGAGCACCATTTTTCAACTTAAACCCACCATATCCAAACTTAAAAATGTTATGAACAGAATCCAGCCCCAACACCAAAGTGCGTACTTTGCCCACTCTCATTAGAAATTGCAGTCGTGGCCTGTTTGTGTGCCCTGCGCTCAGCAATGTTAGGAGAATGCTTCTTTTCCGAGGTCAAATAATCGAAACATTTTGTTTGAAACTAAACAACATATGACAAACACGTGCAGATACTACTACATGGCATTAGGCCGAAGGGCGAGAGCTGGGTGCTGCTTGGTGTAAACAACAAGATAATGAAACAAAATAGTTGCAGTAAACCATCACATACAAACAAAAATCTATATCATTTCCAGAACTGAGCGTAAGACCATAACTGCAATTGGTCACACCTGAAGCCTGCGCCAAAATTGCTTTATTTGTTTTTGCAGTTAGCTGCCTTGCAGTTAGGCTGGGGACAGCCAAAGGCTAAGGAGGGCAACCCTACAGAAACGCCTGTTGAAATCGGATGCACTGAGCCACTGGCTAACAAATTAAAACAGTGCAACGTAAATATCGCTGTAAACAGCGTACGATGAAGAAGAAGTTCTTGCAGTTATAGTTTATGTATCAATTTCTTTAACACCATAAGGGTTGCTAGCCCCATACACAACATCCATCTGCTAGCCCCATACACAACATCCATTCAGTCGCCATTTAATGGTTGATATTACTGAAGTGTCATATTCTTTCTTTTCAGAGACACACAATAACTTCACGCATTCCACAATAGTTACAGACAAATAATAACAGAAACACAACACACGCAAGATTGTCCTTATCGGAACAGATGACAGGCAGGCAGGCTCGACAGTTTCATGTTTCCCAAGCTGTGTCAGACGAAATTTTCCTTCTCCTTCTCCTTCTTCTTCTTCTACATCTTCTTCTCCATCTACCACTTCTTTTACTTCGTCTTTTTCTTCTTTCTTTTGTATCTTCTTCTTCTTTCTCTATATAATTCTACTTCTTTTTCTTCTTGTTTCTACTTCTTCTTATTCTTTCTTCTTCATCTTCTGTTTCTTTTTCTTCTCTTCTTCTACTTTGTCTTCCATTTTTTCTTCTGCTTCTTCTTTTTCTTATTCATTATTTACTTTTTCTTCTTGCTTTTGTTCTTCATTGTCTTACCCTTTTCTTCTTTTTTATTTCTTCTTCTTGTTCATTTTTTTCTTTCCCGTTATATTCTTTCATTTATTTCCATTTTACCGATTCCAATGAAAACTTATTATTTTTTCTTGTATCCTGTATTACATATAAGGTATTGTTGACAAAGCTTTCTCTCAGACCCAGAAGATTACATCACACTGAAAAAGCACAGCATATGCCATCTACAGCCTACCAGTCATGCCGTAAGATGCAACAAAAGAGGAATGTGCATGTGACTAGCAACCTCATTATGTTAAGCGAATTAAAACACAATAGATGCCAATTTGTGAATCATATTTCAGCACGAGTTCCATTGGATTCCGCTGGGTGAATTCTATGGGACAAAAAATATTGTCACATGGTGCAATTAATGAGGGAAGTGAATGTGGCGGTAACGTCATCACAAAAATTGAATTACAGCAAGAACGGCGCGGAAAATCAAACATGAAGAATTAGATGGCAGGAGTCAGCAACTCATAGCTGACTGATGGCAACAGGGTCAGCGAACTAGAGCTGACCAAGCTGACTGATGGCAACAGGGTCAGCTAACCAGAGCTGACCAAGCTGACTGATGGCAACAGGGTCAGCGAACCAGAGCTGACCAAGCTGACTGATGGCAACAGGGTCAGCGAACCAGAGCTGACCAAGCTGACTGATGGCAACAGGGTCAGCGAACCAGAGCTGACCAAGCTGACTGATGGCAACAGGGTCAGCGAACCAGAGCTGACCAAGCTGACTGATGGCAACAGGGTCAGCGAACCAGAGCTGACCAAGCTGACTGATGGCAACAGGGTCAGCGAACCAGAGCTAACCAGAGCTGACCAAGCTGACTGATGGCAACAAGGTCAGCGAACCAGAGCTAACCAGAGCTGACCAAGCTGACTGATGGCAACAGGGTCAGCGAACCAGAGCTGACCAAGCTGACTGATGGCAACAGGGTCAGCTAACCAGAGCTGACCAAGCTGACTGATGGCAACAGGGTCAGCGAACCAGAGCTGACCAAGCTGACTGATGGCAACAGGGTCAGCTAACCAGAGCTGACCAAGCTGACTGATAGCAACAGGGTCAGCTAACCAGAGCTGACCAAGCTGACTGATGGCAACAGGGTCAGCTAACCAGAGCTGACCAAGCTGACTGATGGCAACAGGGTCAGCGAACCAGAGCTAACCAGAGCTGACCAAGCTGACTGATGGCAACAGGGTCAGCGAACCAGAGCTAACCAGAGCTGACCAAGCTGACTGATGGCAAAAAGGGTCAGCGAACCAGAGCTGACCAAGCTGACTGATGGCAACAGGGTCAGCTAACCAGATCTGACCAAGCTGACTGATGGCAACAGGGTCAGCGAACCAGAGCTGACCAAGCTGACTGATGGCAACAGGGTCAGCTAACCAGAGCTGACCAAGCTGACTGATGGCAACAGGGTCAGCTAACCAGAGCTGACCAAGCTGACTGATGGCAACAGGGTCAACTAACCAGAGCTGACCAAGCTGACTGATGGCAACAGGGTCAGCGAACCAGAGCTGACCAAGCTGACTGATGGCAACATGGTCAGCTAACCAGAGCTGACCAAGCTGACTGATGGCAACAGGGTCAGCGAACCAGAGCTGACCAAGCTGACTGATGGCAACATGGTCAGCGAACCAGAGCTGACCAAGCTGACTGATGGCAACAGGGTCAGCGAACCAGAGCTGACCAAGCTGACTGATGGCAACAGGGTCAGCGAACCAGAGCTGACCAAGCTGACTGATGGCAACAGGGTCAGCTAACCAGAGCTGACCAAGCTGACTGATGGCAACAGGGTCAGCGAACCAGAGCTGACCAAGCTGACTGATGGCAACAGGGTCAGCGAACCAGAGCTGACCAAGCTGACTGATGGCAACAGGGTCAGCGAACCAGAGCTGACCAAGCTGACTGATGGCAACAGAGTCAGCGAACCAGAGCTGACCAAGCTGACTGATGGCAATAGTGTCAGCGAACCAGAGCTGACCAAGCTGACTGATGGCAACAGGGTCAGCGAACCAGAGCTGACCAAGCTGACTGATGGCAACAGGGTCAGCGAACCAGAGCTGACCAAGCTGACTGATGGCAACAGGGTCAGCTAACCAGAGCTGACCAAGCTGACTGATGGCAACAGGGTCAGCGAACCAGAGCTGACCAAGCTGACTGATGGCAACAGGGTCAGCGAACCAGAGCTGACCAAGCTGACTGATGGCAACAGGGTCAGCGAACCAGAGCTGACCAAGCTGACTGATGGCAACAGGGTCAGCGAACCAGAGCTGACCAAGCTGACTGATGGCAACAGGGTCAGCGAACCAGAGCTGACCAAGCTGACTGATGGCAACAGGGTCAGCGAACCAGAGCTGACCAAGCTGACTGATGGCAACATGGTCAGCGAACCAGAGCTGACCAAGCTGACTGATGGCAACAGGGTCAGCGAACCAGAGCTGACCAAGCTGACTGATGGCAACAGGGTCAGCGAACCAGAGCTGACCAAGCTGACTGATGGCAACAGGGTCAGCGAACCAGAGCTGACCAAGCTGACTGATGGCAACAGGGTCAGCGAACCAGAGCTGACAAAGCTGACTGATGGCAACAGGGTCAGCGAACCAGAGCTGAGCAAGCTGACTGATGGCAACAGGGTCAGCGAACCAGAGCTGACCAAGCTGACTGATGGCAACATGGTCAGCGAACCAGAGCTGACCAAGCTGACTGATGGCAACATGGTCAGCTAACCAGAGCTGACCAAGCTGACTGATGGCAACATGGTCAGCTAACCAGAGCTGACCAAGCTGACTGATGGCAACAGGGTCAGCTAACCAGAGCTGACCAAGCTGACTGATGGCAACAGGGTCAGCTAACCAGAGCTGACCAAGCTGACTGATGGCAACAGGGTCAGCGAACCAGAGCTGACCAAGCTGACTGATGGCAACAGGGTCAGCGAACCAGAGCTGACCAAGCTGACTGATGGCAACATGGTCAGCTAACCAGAGCTGACCAAGCTGACTGATGGCAACAGGGTCAGCGAACCAGAGCTGACCAAGCTGACTGATGGCAACAGGGTCAGCGAACCAGAGCTGACCATGCTGACTGATGGCAACAGGGTCAGCGAACCAGAGCTGACCAAGCTGACTGATGGCAACAGGGTCAGCGAACCAGAGCTGACCAAGCTGACCAAGCTGACTGATGGCAACAGGGTCAGCTAACCAGAGCTGACCAAGCTGACTGATGGCAACAGGGTCAGCGAACCAGAGCTGACCAAGCTGACTGATGGCAACAGGGTCAGCGAACCAGAGCTGACCAAGCTGACTGATGGCAACAGGGTCAGCGAACCAGAGCTGACCAAGCTGACTGATGGCAACAGGGTCAGCTAACCAGAGCTGACCAAGCTGACTGATGGCAACAGGGTCAGCGAACCAGAGCTGACCAAGATGACTGATGGCAACAGGGTCAGCGAACCAGAGCTAACCAGAGCTGACCAAGCTGACTTATGGCAACAGGGTCAGCGAACCAGAGCTAACCAGAGCTGACCAAGCTGACTGATGGCAAAAGGGTCAGCGAACCAGAGCTGACCAAGCTGACTGATGGCAACAGGGTCAGCTAACCAGAGCTGACCAAGCTGACTGATGGCAACAGAGTCAGCGAACCAGAGCTGACCAAGCTGACTGATGGCAACAGGGTCAGCTAACCAGAGCTGACCAAGCTGACTGATGGCAACAGGGTCAGCTAACCAGAGCTGACCAAGCTGACTGATGGCAACAGGGTCAGCTAACCAGAGCTGACCAAGCTGACTGATGGCAACAGGGTCAGCGAACCAGAGCTGACCAAGCTGACTGATGGCAACATGGTCAGCTAACCAGAGCTGACCAAGCTGACTGATGGCAACAGGGTCAGCGAACCAGAGCTGACCAAGCTGACTGATGGCAACATGGTCAGCGAACCAGAGCTGACCAAGCTGACTGATGGCAACAGGGTCAGCGAACCAGAGCTGACCAAGCTGACTGATGGCAACAGGGTCAGCGAACCAGAGCTGACCAAGCTGACTGATGGCAACAGGGTCAGCTAACCAGAGCTGACCAAGCTGACTGATGGCAACAGGGTCAGCGAACCAGAGCTGACCAAGCTGACTGATGGCAAAAGGGTCAGCGAACCAGAGCTGACCAAGCTGACTGATGGCAACAGGGTCAGCGAACCAGAGCTGACCAAGCTGACTGATGGCAACAGGGTCAGCGAACCAGAGCTGACCAAGCTGACTGATGGCAATAGTGTCAGCGAACCAGAGCTGACCAAGCTGACTGATGGCAACAGGGTCAGCGAACCAGAGCTGACCAAGCTGACTGATGGCAACAGGGTCAGCGAACCAGAGCTGACCAAGCTGACTGATGGCAACAGGGTCAGCTAACCAGAGCTGACCAAGCTGACTGATGGC
Organism: Ariolimax columbianus; assembly: GCA_036924085.1. Classification (NCBI taxonomy): domain Eukaryota; kingdom Metazoa; phylum Mollusca; class Gastropoda; order Stylommatophora; family Arionidae; genus Ariolimax; species Ariolimax columbianus. The sequence continues at coordinate 56,917,752 of JAVGWX010000002.1, read as the reverse complement.
AACAGGGTCAGCGAACCAGAGCTGACCAAGCTGACTGATGGCAACAGGGTCAGCGAACCAGAGCTGACAAAGCTGACTGATGGCAACAGGGTCAGCGAACCAGAGCTGACCAAGCTGACTGATGGCAACAGGGTCAGCGAACCAGAGCTGACCAAGCTGACTGATGGCAACAGGGTCAGCGAACCAGAGCTGACCAAGCTGACTGATGGCAACAGGGTCAGCGAACCAGAGCTGACCAAGCTGACTGATGGTAACATGGTCAGCGAACCAGAGCTGACCAAGCTGACTGATGGCAACAGGGTCAGCGAACCAGAGCTGACCAAGCTGACTGATGGCAACAGGGTCAGCGAACCAGAGCTGACCAAGCTGACTGATGGCAACAGGGTCAGCGAACCAGAGCTGACCAAGCTGACTGATGGCAACAGGGTCAGCGAACCAGAGCTGACCAAGCTGACTGATGGCAACAGGGTCAGCGAACCAGAGCTGACCAAGCTGACTGATGGCAACAGGGTCAGCGAACCAGAGCTGACCAAGCTGACTGATGGCAACATGGTCAGCGAACCAGAGCTGACCAAGCTGACTGATGGCAACATGGTCAGCTAACCAGAGCTGACCAAGCTGACTGATGGAAACATGGTCAGCTAACCAGAGCTGACCAAGCTGACTGATGGCAACAGGGTCAGCTAACCAGAGCTGACCAAGCTGACTGATGGCAACAGGGTCAGCTAACCAGAGCTGACCAAGCTGACTGATGGCAACAGGGTCAGCGAACCAGAGCTGACCAAGCTGACTGATGGCAACAGGGTCAGCGAACCAGAGCTGACCAAGCTGACTGATGGCAACATGGTCAGCTAACCAGAGCTGACCAAGCTGACTGATGGCAACAGGGTCAGCGAACCAGAGCTGACCAAGCTGACTGATGGCAACAGGGTCAGCGAACCAGAGCTGACCATGCTGACTGATGGCAACAGGGTCAGCGAACCAGAGCTGACCAAGCTGACTGATGGCAACAGGGTCAGCGAACCAGAGCTGACCAAGCTGACCAAGCTGACTGATGGCAACAGGGTCAGCTAACCAGAGCTGACCAAGCAAACTGATGGCAACAGGGTCAGCGAACCAGAGCTGACCAAGCTGACTGATGGCAACAGGGTCAGCGAACCAGAGCTGACCAAGCTGACTGATGGCAACAGGGTCAGCGAACCAGAGCTGACCAAGCTGACTGATGGCAACAGGGTCAGCTAACCAGAGCTGACCAAGCTGACTGATGGCAACAGGGTCAGCGAACCAGAGCTGACCAAGCTGACTGATGGCAACAGGGTCAGCTAACCAGAGCTGACCAAGCTGACTGATGGCAACAGGGTCAGCGAACCAGAGCTGACCAAGCTGACTGATGGCAACAGGGTCAGCTAACCAGAGCTGACCAAGCTGACTGATGGCAACAGGGTCAGCGAACCAGAGCTGACCAAGCTGACTGATGGCAACAGGGTCAGCTAACCAGAGCTGACCAAGCTGACTGATGGCAACAGGGTCAGCGAACCAGAGCTGACCAAGCTGACTGATGGCAACAGGGTCAGCTAACCAGAGCTGACCAAGCTGACTGATGGCAACAGGGTCAGCGAACCAGAGCTGACCAAGCTGACTGATGGCAACAGGGTCAGCGAACCAGAGCTGACCAAGCTGACTGATGGCAACAGGGTCAGCGAACCAGAGCTGACCAAGCTGACTGATGGCAACAGGGTCAGCGAACCAGAGCTGACCAAGCTGACTGATGGCAACAGGGTCAGCGAACCAGAGCTGACCAAGCTGACTGATGGCAACAGGGTCAGCGAACCAGAGCTGACCAAGCTGACTGATGGCAACAGGGTCAGCGAACCAGAGCTGACCAAGCTGACTGATGGCAACAGGGTCAGCGAACCAGAGCTGACCAAGCTGACTGATGGCAACAGGGTCAGCGAACCAGAGCTGACCATGCTGACTGATGGCAACAGGGTCAGCGAACCAGAGCTGACCAAGCTGACTGATGGCAACAGGGTCAGCTAACCAGAGCTGACCAAGCTGACTGATGGCAACATGGTCAGCGAACCACAGCTGACCAAGCTGACTGATGGCAACAGGGTCAGCTAACCAGAGCTGACCAAGCTGACTGATGGCAACAGGGTCAGCGAACCAGAGCTGACCAAGCTGACTGATGGCAATAGTGTCAGCGAACCAGAGCTGACCAAGCTGACTGATGGCAACAGGGTCAGCTGACCAAGCTGACTGATGGCAACAGGGTCAGCTAACCAGAGCTGACCAAGCTGACTGATGGCAACAGGGTCAGCGAACCAGAGCTGACCAAGCTGACTGATGGCAACAGGGTCAGCGAACCAGAGCTGACCAAGCTGACTGATGGCAACAGGGTCAGCTAACCAGAGCTGACCAAGCTGACTGATGGCAACAGGGTAAGCGAACCAGAGCTGACCAAGCTGACTGATGGCAACAGGGTCAGCTAACCAGAGCTGACCAAGCTGACTGATGGCAACAGGGTCAGCGAACCAGAGCTGACCAAGCTGACTGATGGCAACATGGTCAGCTAACCAGAGCTGACCAAGCTGACTGATGGCAACAGGGTCAGCGAACCAGAGCTGACCAAGCTGACTGATGGCAACAGGGTCAGCGAACCAGAGCTGACCATGCTGACTGATGGCAACAGGGTCAGCGAACCAGAGCTGACCAAGCTGACTGATGGCAACAGGGTCAGCGAACCAGAGCTGACCAAGCTGACCAAGCTGACTGATGGCAACAGGGTCAGCTAACCAGAGCTGACCAAGCTGACTGATGGCAACAGGGTCAGCGAACCAGAGCTGACCAAGCTGACTGATGGCAACAGGGTCAGCTAACCAGAGCTGACCAAGCTGACTGATGGCAACAGGGTCAGCGAACCAGAGCTGACCAAGCTGACTGATGGCAACAGGGTCAGCTAACCAGAGCTGACCAAGCTGACTGATGGCAACAGGGTCAGCGAACCAGAGCTGACCAAGCTGACTGATGGCAACAGGGTCAGCGAACCAGAGCTGACCAAGCTGACTGATGGCAACATGGTCAGCTAACCAGAGCTGACCAAGCTGACTGATGGCAACAGGGTCAGCGAACCAGAGCTGACCAAGCTGACTGATGGCAACAGGGTCAGCTAACCAGAGCTGACCAAGCTGACTGATGGCAACAGGGTCAGCGAACCAGAGCTGACCAAGCTGACTGATGGCAACAGGGTCAGCGAACCAGAGCTGACCAAGCTGACTGATGGCAACAGGGTCAGCGAACCAGAGCTGACCAAGCTGACTGATGGCAACAGGGTCAGCGAACCAGAGCTGACCAAGCTGACTGATGGCAACAGGGTCAGCGAACCAGAGCTGACCAAGCTGACTGATGGCAACAGGGTCAGCGAACCAGAGCTGACCAAGCTGACTGATGGCAACAGGGTCAGCGAACCAGAGCTGACCAAGCTGACTGATGGCAACAGGGTCAGCGAACCAGAGCTGACCAAGCTGACTGATGGCAACAGGGTCAGCGAACCAGAGCTGACCATGCTGACTGATGGCAACAGGGTCAGCGAACCAGAGCTGACCAAGCTGACTGATGGCAACAGGGTCAGCTAACCAGAGCTGACCAAGCTGACTGATGGCAACATGGTCAGCGAACCACAGCTGACCAAGCTGACTGATGGCAACAGGGTCAGCTAACCAGAGCTGACCAAGCTGACTGATGGCAACAGGGTCAGCGAACCAGAGCTGACCAAGCTGACTGATGGCAATAGTGTCAGCGAACCAGAGCTGACCAAGCTGACTGATGGCAACAGGGTCAGCTGACCAAGCTGACTGATGGCAACAGGGTCAGCTAACCAGAGCTGACCAAGCTGACTGATGGCAACAGGGTCAGCGAACCAGAGCTGACCAAGCTGACTGATGGCAACAGGGTCAGCGAACCAGAGCTGACCAAGCTGACTGATGGCAACAGGGTCAGCTAACCAGAGCTGACCAAGCTGACTGATGGCAACAGGGTAAGCGAACCAGAGCTGACCAAGCTGACTGATGGCAACAGGGTCAGCTAACCAGAGCTGACCAAGCTGACTGATGGCAACAGGGTCAGCGAACCAGAGCTGACCAAGCTGACTGATGGCAACATGGTCAGCTAACCAGAGCTGACCAAGCTGACTGATGGCAACAGGGTCAGCGAACCAGAGCTGACCAAGCTGACTGATGGCAACAGGGTCAGCGAACCAGAGCTGACCATGCTGACTGATGGCAACAGGGTCAGCGAACCAGAGCTGACCAAGCTGACTGATGGCAACAGGGTCAGCGAACCAGAGCTGACCAAGCTGACCAAGCTGACTGATGGCAACAGGGTCAGCTAACCAGAGCTGACCAAGCTGACTGATGGCAACAGGGTCAGCGAACCAGAGCTGACCAAGCTGACTGATGGCAACAGGGTCAGCGAACCAGAGCTGACCAAGCTGACTGATGGCAACAGGGTCAGCGAACCAGAGCTGACCAAGCTGACTGATGGCAACAGGGTCAGCGAACCAGAGCTGACCAAGCTGACTGATGGCAACAGGGTCAGCTAACCAGAGCTGACCAAGCTGACTGATGGCAACAGGGTCAGCTAACCAGAGCTGACCAAGCTGACTGATGGCAACAGGGTCAGCGAACCAGAGCTGACCAAGCTGACTGATGGCAACAGGGTCAGCTAACCAGAGCTGACCAAGCTGACTGATGGCAACAGGGTCAGCGAACCAGAGCTGACCAAGCTGACTGATGGCAACAGGGTCAGCTAACCAGAGCTGACCAAGCTGACTGATGGCAACAGGGTCAGCGAACCAGAGCTGACGAAGCTGACTGATGGCAACAGGGTCAGCGAACCAGAGCTGACCAAGCTGACTGATGGCAACAGGGTCAGCGAACCAGAGCTGACCAAGCTGACTGATGGCAACAGGGTCAGCGAACCAGAGCTGACCAAGCTGACTGATGGCAACAGGGTCAGCGAACCAGAGCTGACCAAGCTGACTGATGGCAACAGGGTCAGCGAACCAGAGCTGACCAAGCTGACTGATGGCAACAGGGTCAGCGAACCAGAGCTGACCATGCTGACTGATGGCAACAGGGTCAGCGAACCAGAGCTGACCAAGCTGACTGATGGCAACAGGGTCAGCTAACCAGAGCTGACCAAGCTGACTGATGGCAACATGGTCAGCGAACCAGAGCTGACCAAGCTGACTGATGGCAACAGGGTCAGCTAACCAGAGCTGACCAAGCTGACTGATGGCAACAGGGTCAGCGAACCAGAGCTGACCAAGCTGACTGATGGCAATAGTGTCAGCGAACCAGAGCTGACCAAGCTGACTGATGGCAACAGGGTCAGCTAACCAGAGCTGACCAAGCTGACTGATGGCAACAGGGTCAGCTAACCAGAGCTGACCAAGCTGACTGATGGCAACAGGGTCAGCGAACCAGAGCTGACCAAGCTGACTGATGGCAACAGGGTCAGCGAACCAGAGCTGACCAAGCTGACTGATGGCAACAGGGTCAGCTAACCAGAGCTGACCAAGTTGACTGATGGCAACAGGGTAAGCGAACCAGAGCTGACCAAGCTGACTGATGGCAACAGGGTCAGCGAACCAGAGCTGACCAAGCTGACTGATGGCAACAGGGTCAGCGAACCAGAGCTGACCAAGCTGACTGATGGCAACAGGGTCAGCGAACCAGAGCTGACCAAGCTGACTGATGGCAACAGGGTCAGCGAACCAGAGCTGACCAAGCTGACTGATGGCAACAGGGTCAGCTAACCAGAGCTGACCAAGCTGACTGATGGCAACAGGGTCAGCTAACCAGAGCTGACCAAGCTGACTGATGGCAACAGGGTCAGCGAACCAGAGCTGACCAAGCTGACTGATGGCAACATGGTCAGCTAACCAGAGCTGACCAAGCTGACTGATGGCAACAGGGTCAGCGAACCAGAGCTGACCAAGCTGACTGATGGCAACAGGGTAAGCGAACCAGAGCTGACCAAGCTGACTGATGGCAACAGGGTCAGCGAACCAGAGCTGACCAAGCTGACTGATGGCAACAGGGTCAGCTAACCAGAGCTGACCAAGCTGACTGATGGCAACAGGGTCAGCGAACCAGAGCTGACCAAGCTGACTGATGGCAACAGGGTCAGCGAACCAGAGCTGACCAAGCTGACTGATGGCAACAGGGTCAGCGAACCAGAGCTGACCAAGCTGACTGATGGCAACAGGGTCAGCGAACCAGAGCTGACCAAGCTGACTGATGGCAACATGGTCAGCGAACCAGAGCTGACCAAGCTGACTGATGGCAATAGTGTCAGCTATCCAGAGCTGACCAAGCTGACTGATGGCAACAGGGTCAGCGAACCAGAGCTGACCAAGCTGACTGATGGCAATAGTGTCAGCTAACCAGAGCTGACCAAGCTGACTGATGGCAACAGGGTCAGCGAACCAGAGCTGACCAAGCTGACTGATGGCAACATGGTCAGCGAACCAGAGCTGACCAAGCTGACTGATGGCAACAGGGTCAGCGAACCAGAGCTGACCAAGCTGACTGATGGCAACAGGGTCAGCGAACCAGAGCTGACCATGCTGACTGATGGCAACAGGGTCAGCGAACCAGAGCTGACCATGCTGACTGATGGCAACATGGTCAGCGAACCAGAGCTGACCAAGCTGACTGATGGCAACAGGGTCAGCTAACCAGAGCTGACCAAGCTGACTGATGGCAACATGGTCAGCTAACCAGAGCTGACCAAGCTGACCTCTGGCAATAGTGTCAGCTAACCGGAGCTGACCAAGCTGACCTCTGGCAATAGTGTCAGCGAACCAGAGCTGACCATGCTGACCTCTGGCAATAGTGTCAGCTAACCAGAGCTGACCAAGCTGACCTCTGGCAATAGTGTCAGCGAACCAGAGCTGACCAAGCTGACCTCTGGCAACAGGGTCAGCAAATCAGAGCTGAGCAAGCTGACCTCTGACAACAGGGTCAGCGAACCAGAGCTGACCAAGCTGACCTCTGGCAACAGGGTAAGCGAACCAGAGCTTACCAAGCTGACCTCTGGCAACAGGGTCAGCGAACCAGAGCTGACCTCTGACAACAGGGTCAGTGATCCAGAGTTGACCAAGCTGACCTCTGACAACAGGGTCAGCGAACCAGAGCTGACCAAGCTGACCTCTGACAATAGGGTCAGCGAACCAGAGTGGACCAAACCCCTATTCCGGATTCAAACGGCGACCCTGGAGACAGGCATCACTAGCGTGGTCTGGCTAAGAAAATATGGATCACAGTGGGAAGGCAAATTAATATCTGATCAGACAAAAGATACTGATCAGACATGTTAGTCAGGGGAGGGGAGATTGACGTAGTAGTGAGCTGAAGCCAAGCATAGCACAATCGCCTGGAGGACGGAGTTTCACCTTCACCAGCACTCTGGGGATGTGAGGAAAGTTACGACAACCCGATACTAAACGTCCTTTTTAGAGGACACAAAAGAGTAATCCTACTCGTTGTGGGCGTTCAACAACAACAATAACAACAACAACAACAACAACGACAACAACAACAACAACGACAACAACAACGACAACAACAACACCAACCACTGCACGCTTGGAACACAAGATCTTGCTTTGCTTATCACGTGGCAGACAATGTGTCAAATGGATAAATTACATAACAAATTATACAACAACACTAGCTTACAGCGACCAACCCAACACACTTGGCCCAAGAAAGGAAACGATAGCCTCCCACGTCGCTTAACGGCACAGGTGGATAAAAAAAAAGAGCAAAGTGAAGTAAGTACACATGAATTAAATCACTATATTGTTTTCCATACGCATCCAGTATACGGAAGTGATTTGATTGGCTGATTGGATCACGTGAAGACCAATTCAAGTGATTTCCGCTTTCGGTGCAGAAGGTCTAGGTTAAAATCCGGAGTCCTAATATATGTGTTCCTTTTATTTATTTGTTTAAAATACAGTTGTAGTATTCTGATTTTAAAAATATATATCTGTCTTCTAATTTTCTGTTTAAAATCTGATTTAAACTTCGGTCATTTTAAGATAACCTCAGCAACGACAAAAGCACTGAAAAAAAATTCCTATAGAAAATAAATAAAACACTCTTCTGATGGGAGATGGACGGGCTGGTTTGATGCTGGAAGAGTGGGAGGGGGGAATGTACGGAGAAAAATTGCAATGAGAATACGTGCGAGAAGGGTGAACCTTAAACTGTAATCATGCTCCTGTTTCTTTCAAATTGTACATCTGGGCTGGCCGGGTACGCTTGTCAAAGTTTAGACCGTCCAAAAACAAATACTCACTTACAAAAAAATGGTGCACCTGCCTCATCTACATATTTGTATCCGTACTAGACAAGGACATATTGTACTGTTTACAGTGGCTGGCTGGCTGGCTTGGCTTCATTCGTTCTCAATCTCCCGACACCAAGCCTTGAAGAGGGCTTAAGTAGCAGAAGGTAGTCCAGAGAACGGAATGCGTTATGTCGTAGTTTACAGCTTGACTGCGATATTTGCACCTTTCGGTCCGACACATCTGACTTCAAGAGGCATTTTTTAGGACCGGGTTAGCATTCCCTTTTGGATCCCTTCTCCTTAACCAACCTGTTCTGTTGCAGTTTGTTATCCAGGATCACCGCGTGGAGGTGTAGAAGGGTCTTGGCAGATCTGGTTCGCTGCTCCTGAGGCTAGCAGTCAGCTATGGTTCGCTGACCGTTCAGCTTAAGCGCTGCTCAGTGTCTTGATCCCACTGTTCTATTGGTGTTTATTTGTTTGGGGTGTACATAAGTGAAAGAGCTGACAGCAGCCACCAACGCATAGCTGGCTGCTTGAGAGTAGGTCAACGGGCCATAACTGACCAAGACCTTATTCTGCCTCCAAGTCTCGGCCCTGGAAGCGTACTGAGCTATTGATGTGTGGCTAAGAGAATAGATATCGCAGTGAGTATGCAAACCCAATAAACAAAAAGCCACCTGCATCCGCATCTGTCCAACTTAAAAACGCAGATATCGCAGCCTCGCTCTAAATTACGACGCAACGGCACAACGTTCTATCCAGGTCGGATGCTTAAGAAGAAGAAGAAAAAGAAGAAGGAAACGTGTAAACCTAGTATTCAAACAGGCCTCCTGTCAGGCTGCTGAAGGCTATCCTTAGTATGTGCTTTCTGTCATTTTGCTCCTGATGATTGCTAGGCCTAGGAAAAGTATGTAGGTCAATGGGTAAGAATTTCATGGTTTTTAAAAAAAAATTCAGGACAACTGTAAATTATTCTTTTGTGCGCACAATGCGTGCACGGGTCCTCTGAGTTTATTACCAGTCTAAAATAGGACGAGATGCTTGATCTTGAGAACGTCTGCCGCTTCGTGTTTAGGTTCATTTCTTGAGAGGCGACCGCCTTACCTCTCTGCTATTGAGGCCCTTCTGTAAAAAGTATATTATGTAATTAAGTAAAGGTTTGCCCCATAGTATACTACTGTCGGGGAATGAGGTTGTTTGAGACTTCGATATACTAAGGCAAGATTTGTCCCATAGTAGTTCCACTACTGTCGGGAAATGAAGTTATTAGAAACTTCAATATACTAAGTCAAGGTTTGTCACATGGTAGTCACACTACTGCCGGGGAATGACATTGCTAGAGGCTTCAGTATACCAAGCCACAGCTCGTATGAGGTAGGCTGTCCAGTTTCCTGTCAGATAATAATTTACAGCTGGGTCGACTAAAATCGTGCAAGTTGGAATTCGTACCTATGCCATGAAAAAAACGAGTGCTCTAAATAATTTATTTTTTTAATACGTAGACTAGATGTACTGCAGACCTACTAACGATTTAACTGACATTTTAGAGAAATATTACCTGATCACACTTATATAGCAACAGTAAGAGAAACGAGGTCAACTAATTGTCATTGAACTGAAGAAGTCAAATGCGCAGGGAAATGTGATCATATTTAAGCTTCAGACATTTGCCCAACTTTGTGATTGGGAATAATAATCGAAGTTATGACAATCGCAAGAAGAGAAATATAAACAAATATATTCACACAAAACGAAGAAGTAAAACAGGTGAAAGATTTCATATACATGGGCAACATAATCTCAGCAGATGGAAAAAGCGTCACCGCAATCCACAACAGATGTAATGAAGCAAGGCAAAGCATTGGGCAAATGTACCCGATACTATAATGTAAATACTTGACAATGGATTAACAAAATAACTCAAAAGAACACGATATCCCTACCCACATTCTGTTACTAATGCAAAATTTTATATTAACAAATATGAAAGAAAATTGTAACAACAGTGATAAAATGCCTGCGAAGAATGTTTGGCTTAGAGTAACAAGAACGGATCAAATCAGAAACGCTGAGATTATAAAACAAGTAGACACAACACCAGGGCTAGACATCATCAAGACATCAAACCAAATAGTTCGGCCACGTGACACGACAAACACCAGATATTATCCACCAGAAAGCAATGCTACGCAATGGATACAGAGTCAGGCAACTCGCTGAAAATATAGAAGCAGAAATAACAGACGCAATGAAGATCTCCGCGTACGAAGCACATACTTCGGCCCGGTCAAGAACCTTTTCATAACCTGACGCTGATTGGGAAAAGCAGAAGAGAAGCGAAAAGAAAGAAGGAAGGAGAAAAAAATATAAATAATTGATTGGCCATCATTTCCACATTTTCTTGTTGTTTTTTCTGTTGGTAGTATTGTTGTTGTTCTTGATGCATGTCTACCGTGAGTAATATTACTTGTTATGCGCCTCGAAAAAGGCTTTAAGTGGCAGGTTGCAGTACCTGTTCTCACATCTCGAGCGCTTTGATGAAGGTCGACCGAAGTCCTCCATGCGGTCCACATTTGGCTTCATCTGCGAGTCGCTCACTACTAGGATGATTATGTCGATCCCCTATCTTGTTAGCCAGACTGTCATACTACAGACTGTTAGATACAGGATCCAGGCTGTGTAGGGAGACGATACGACATGGTTGGCGTTGTTGTTCAAAGCCCTTCGTGCAAATACATTAACGGATAGTTGGGCTTCTGCTTGTGAGAGAGTTGAGGCCCAACAATTGCACACGTTAAGTCCTAAGGACTCTCAAGAAACCCTCGCTTGATGAAAGGGGATATCAAGTGTCTAAAACAAGCTGCGCCTGTTCCGAGACACGGTGTACCCAGAAACAATGAATTGGGACGTAATCAAAATATATTTATCACGCCTTCACATGGCAAACGGACCTGTATCGGATTCTTTCACATGTAATGAATGACATACTCCAGTCTTCGCAATTATACGTCGGAACCGGCTTCGTTATCCTTTGTGAAATCTCCCGATTGATTAAATGGGAGCTCGTGATCGCTTGGCCCAAGTAGGTATAAGATTTGACGTTTTCGACGGAACAATCTCCAAGGCTCATATGTACTTTTGGGCAGAAGGTGTTGAGCATGAATTTGGTTTTCTTTCTTTTGATCTGTAGGCCAACTGCAACAGTTGCTCTACTGAGTAATTTGGGCTTTTCTCCGCTTCTCTGACGTTGTGGTTGATAATGACTATGTCATCAGCGAACCTCAGATGAGTAAGAATTTCCCCGTCCATGTTTATGCCTCTATCCTTTCAGTCTATGTGTTTAAAGACGTCCTGAAGGGCTGCTGTAAATAAATTTGTGAGATCGTATCACCCTGTTGGACGCCACGTTGTATTGGTATAGTGATCGGTCTATAGAAGAATGTGATATCCGTTGTGCATCCGCTGTTTATCTCCCCTATCAGCTAAGCATATCTTCTGCAATTCCCTGATTTATCAGGGCATTCAGTACCGCAGTTGTTTCAAGAATATCGAAAGATTTCTCATAATCCACGAACACAAGGCATAAAGGCACTTATCTATACTTCACTCTCTATTAATTGGTTGATTGTGTGGAGGTAGTCAGTGGTTGAGAAGCCTTTTCAGAAACTTGCCTGCTCTCTAGTAGCTTCTCTTTGCGGTTGACGATCACTCTGGTGAAGAGTAGCTTACTGCTTGCCTCGGGATCAGCGAACCCTAGCTAACAAAGAACCTTTTCTGCCTCCACGTGGCGGCCCTAGGAACAGGCTGCACTAGCCACTAGTGCAGTATGGCCACGGAATAAGATGGCAGTGGGAAGACAAAGCCGGTACTCTAAAAAAGCCCGCTGAGATCGGATGTGTCTGTACACTACGACACAACGTCATTTTCAGGACGAACACTGACGACAGAAAAAGATTTGTAAGCCGTGTGACTGACAGTTTCGCCACGCCCCTACCCTATTATGACATATGGAGTATCAGATAAGCACTTCAGAGCTGAAGTTACACCCTAAATCTTCATGTAAGCCTTACACTGTTCAGGCAGTGAAGCTAATCCTGGTTTCGCACCACAAGGAACAGCTCATCGCCGTGTAAAGACCATGTTCACAAAGTGTAGAGACAAGGGCAGATCCGCAGTACATCGATCCATGCCGCAACAAGTAAATATTAAAAACTGCCTTTCTGTATAAAAGCTTGTATCTATACTAAGGAATTTTTGTTGTTGCTAATTCTGCATTTTGAATATTAATAGTACATCATGATATTCTAGGACGCGTTCAAATTGGCTAAAGTACGTCATGATACTCTAGGATGCGTTCAAATTGGCTAAAGTACGTCATGCTATTCTAGAATGCGTTCAAATTGGCTAAAGTACGTCATGATATTCTAGGATGCGTTCAAATTGTCTAAAGCACGTCATGATATTCTAGGATGCGTTCAAATTGGCTAAAGCACGTCATAATATTCTAGGATGCGTTCAAATTGGCTAAAGTACGTCATGCTATTCTAGGATGCATTCAAATTGCCTAGATTAACAGGCCGCACTAGTAGAGGCTGTGTAACAACATAATAATTCAACTGTCTATGTTATTGGGGAGTAAAGTAAACTGCATGTCCTTTGCATAACGTCGCTTCTTACAACCGCCAACCTATTTGGCCGTTTTAAGTTTCTTGGCAGATGTGTCAGACGGTAGGATGCTATCTAGAAGTCGTCTAGAGAAACAGAAGTCCACGTAAACAGACAACAATCATGTCAAGGTAAACAAAAGTTAATAAAACTAGTCAAAATATGGTTTTGCATCGGGCTAGCAATCTCATTATATAAAACCCATTGCTAAAGAAACTGCGGCTGCAAGAGTGCAACAAATGCTTCTTCATTGTCCTCCCATCTAAACGTGATGGCCCTATGCTTCGTTAGGAGCAAATAGAAAAGTAGAAGAACATATATGTCGGTATATACATTAACATACTCACGATTATTATTACTGATAAGCTTCTTAATCGCAAGCTCCACTTTACCTGTGCACCAATCACTGCACACGCTGCCAAGGACAGTCTGCTAGATCTTAAGATAGCCAAATGCCTCTTTGTCTAATTAGTGACGGGCATAATCTTATAAATGTGCCGAAGATGCATATTTGAAATGGCTGCGCTGTCAAATGTCGACGGTACGTCACATACCTACCATGTTTGTAATGGGTAATCATAGTTCGATCACAGAGAGGCAGCACAAAGAACGGCTACCACATCCAAGGAACTCAGCAGGTGCGCAACCTATCCACTCCCGGCAATGGGAGGTAGTGACGAAAAATAATACAATGGGATTTTTCGAGGCTCTGTAATTGTAAGAGTTTACTGACAAACAGTAGTAGCAACTACAACTCTTGTGAGTTAGCCGCATACGTGTGCATGAAAGAGTGTTCAAAGCGTCACAACTTGGGTGCTGTTCTTTGTGGTAAAAGCAAATGCTTCATAATTAAACGGCTTTCTGTGAGCTGTTTAGACTTGGTATCGACTGTCAGATTTGCTTTTACAGCAGACAATCAAGATCTTCGTCGCTCGCACTGCTGATCGCCCCTCAACAGACAGGCCTCGGCGCCTGTGGTTCTCAAGTTAAACACAATAGGACCATTCTTTCTGTCAGGCTATGTCGTGGCAGGTGTCTAGAGAAGGTTGTGCACGTCGCTAACAATTTCACAATGTAAAAATCTACTGATACCGCAAAGCTGGTCTGTGTACTCCAAATGCAGTGCTAGACTTCTGCCCCGCCATCTGAAGTGTCAAGTAACTGATAATGATAGACACGTTGTGACCGTCTGATTAGCGTAACGGTATATCACGCAAGGGCACTGTGTTCAACTCTCGTTACCGACATGCTTCCTTAGATCACATCGAAAAAAGCCCATAGCCCCTTTACCATACATCCACGGCATACACGGTCCTATGATTATCGTTATGCATCGTAACCATTTAATCGTAGTCCTTTCTCATATGCATGTCTCCGTTTACTTGTAGGTCTACCTCTATTGATATTTCCTTGAGGATTCCATGTGAGAGCCTGTCTGGCTATGCTGGACAGTGCTTCCCCCAGCCAATGTCATCTCATGACCCCTTTTCTTTTCTCATTCTGTTATTCCAGTGGTTGTTGTTGGCGCTATTTCCATATGTCCTCATTCCTCACCCATCTACTACCGCTTTGCGTCCATTATCCTTCGTAGGTTTATGTTAGCTAAGGAACCTAAGTGTGGCTTCCACAACAACAACAAAACAACAACATGTGATAAGGAACATATGTTCAATAGTCTTGGTCGTTCTCGATGTATCGGCTCCTTACAGCAGCACCGACTTTGCACTGGCGTTGAATATTCTAACTTTGGTGTGTATCTTGAGTTCTTTGGATCTCCATATGTTGTTTGTTTAGAAATGTCCTTCTTGCCTTTCCAAATATGTCTTTACATCTGCATCTTTACCGCCTCATAAACAAGCTCCGATCTTGTACAATGAAATCTTTAACACTTCATCCTTGACAGCTGTGTCTGCTTTGGGACTGATATAATTTTATTTATGGAAACGTTCCTTACATTTGATTATGAAGACTAACATCCAGATCATGTTAAACATTGTTATCAAGACCCCACTTTATCCACGACGTGCTCACAGGAAACAGGCTCTGTCACAGCAGTCTGGTCAATGACGTGAGAATCGACAGTGTAATCTCCATTATGGTGAGCTTTTTGAGTAGCCTTGCATAGCACTACAGCGAGGAAGACCCAAGTCTACATTCTCAAGTACGCATTAGGATGTCAGAAAAACCCGTCATTAAAAAAATGTCGGAAAGTGTTGAATGAACTCAGCAAGAGTGGTTTCCACAACAACAACAATAACAACAACATGTGATAACAGTCTGAAATGTTCACTAATTCAAGCGTCTCCTCTACCTTTATTATCTAGAAAGTATCAATGTATTAAAAGAAAATGGACATAGAAAACTCGAAAGAGGTCAAATAAAAAGAGACACAAATAGACAACTTGTCTTGTCATTACAGAATCTGCTACGACTAATTTAATTCATCTAAACTAAAATATATAAAATGAATAAATGGCGCATGAAATTGTGCACGTAAAATTGAATTTCGAAATGATTTTCACAAAACCCTTACCCGAACATAATGCCACGTTGCAGTATCAATTGAATACTACTTCTTTTATCGTGGACCTATGTCGGTAACTACAATAAATACACGACTTCTTTTACTGTGGGCATCGCTGAAAACTGCAATAGATTAATGGCGTTTAAGTGCCCGGATATTAACGTAAGCTATTTGTAAGGTATGATAAAAATTCGGATGAAATAACAGACGGCACAAAATACATTTTAATTCGGGCAAATTAAATGACAAGTGGCCAGAACCGTAAATCTTAGAACATCTCTCGTGTGTTGCTGTAGAAGGAGGGAAGAGCAAAGAAAACAAACCTATCATGCTTCTTGTAAGATATGACATTGGGCGTGGGGTTGCTATCTCATTCTCGATAAATTCTAAGCCACAAGTTCATAAATATCTACACTCACTATCGGATGAAGATTTTATAGGTTAGTGTGGTACAGATACTGAAGCGCTTCCACGAATTTTTTCAACATTATTTTATTTTAATAATTATGTAGAAAATATAGATTTACCTCTGGAGCCGAGGTAGCACAGTGGTCATTGCGCTGGCTTTCCAATCGAGCGATCAGAGATCGGTCCCCAGTTGGTGAGAGATTTTTCCGATCGCAACACTGCTCCATGAGTTGATGACCCAGCCTAAAAAATTGGGTACCAGAATAATCTGGGAAATTAAAAGCCTAGGGCGTGATGTTAACCACTTATCACTCCTGGTGTGCCGTTGGGCAAGCAAAATATGGGCCCGTGTTCACGTGATCTTTACTGTGCCCTTGCTGATAGGAGGCCCCTTGGTCATGGGTTAATCCGACAAAGTCTACACATCATGGTGGAAGACTCTACACCCCATGGTGAAGCGGTTAAGACAAAGCCAAGTTAAAACAGAGAGCGGTAAAGACGAAGCCAAGTTAAAACAGAGAACGTTTGAGATTTTTTTTAATCGTTCGACCGCGCAGCCAACCTGTCATGTAATTGTCATTGCCGTCGGACAGGACTAGACCTGGCACGCGCTCTGTGTGTTACTTACGTCCCTTTAACCTGGACCAATTAACGTTGTTAACGCGTATGTAAAGGTCATGGTTTTGAATGTCCTTCGTTCGTTCTATCTCGAAATGAACGAATGAAATTCAAATGTGATTCATGATATCTGGCAATATATTAAGAGACAACGAGGCAACACAAATAATGTTGAGGTCTGAGGCAAGGTCAGTTCTATGGATATGTGTAGGGGTGGGTGTGGATATCTGGGGGGGGGGGAGTGGGTGTCTGTGGATATGTGGATGTCTGTGGATATGTGGGTGGGTGTGGATATGTGGGTGGGTGTACGTGGATATGTTGGTGTCTGTGGATATGTGGGTGGGTGTACGTGGATATGTGGGTGTCTGCGGATATGTAGGTGTCTGTGGATATGCGAGTGTGTGTGGATATGTTTGTGGGTGTGTGTGTATGTTGGAGGTGTGGATATGGGGGTCGGTGTGTATATATGTGGATGTGTGTGAATCATCTAAGTGTGTGGGAATAATGTGGGTGTGCGTGTGTGTGTGTGTATGTGGGTGGAGGTGAATTTGTTGGTGGTTATGGATATATGGGTGTGTTTGGACATGCGGATCTGCCTGGATTTGTGGGTGTGTGTGGATACATGCGTGTGTGTGGATACGTGGATGTAGGTTCAGAATAAATATGTTGAGCTGTTCGTGCATGCAGATTTATTATTAAAGTATGTTGTTTATGTAAAAGCGTGTATGTTGTGTGTTCACCAGATCCATACCCTTTACGTAAAAAGCGTGTATGCTGTGTGTTCACCAGATCCGTATCCTTTACGTAAAAAGCGCAATTATTTGTATGCATGTTGTGTGTTCACTCGATGTGTGCCCTTTACGAAAAAAGCCCAGTTTTGTGCGGGTATATTCTAAGTATGTTCACTCGATTTGTGCCCTTTACATAAAGAGCCCAGTTTTTGTTGCGTGTATGTTCTAAGTGTGTTCACTCAATTTGTGCCCTTTACGTAAAAAGCCCAGGTTTTTGCGGGTTTGTTCTAAGTGTGTTCACTCAATTTGTACGTTTTAAGTAAAAAGCCCAGTTTTTGTGGGTATGTTGTAAGTATGTTCACAAGATCCGTAACCGGGTTAAGGAGAACATGACCACTGTAACAATCCAAAAATTTCGTCAAAGACGACTATACGTGGTGGTACAGGAGAACGTAACGTCATCATTCAGTATTTTTGCTACACCGTCTCTGAAAATACCGGCACGCTCCAGTCGACTCAACTGTACATCCGGTTCATTTTAAATTTGTACCCGACCTACGGTTAGAGAATGAAAGACAGCGAGGAAGGGAACTGGACACCCTACCTAGCACAAGCTGTGGCTTAGTATAATGAAGTCTTTAACACTTCATCCCCGACTGCAGTTTCTGCTACGGTACTTTATTTATATGCTTCTTTAGAAGGATCAGATGTAGCTGTGGCTCTATGCTTCACTTGGAACGTAAAGGAAGAATCATTAACTATCAAATGTCTGATCCATGTTATGAACAAGTTTAACATTCAAAAATGATAACATTGTTATTAACAGAAAAATGCAGTTATGTTTGATTGAGCGCACTGCACGTGGACTTGAATGAATGTCTGCAGTTTATTATTAGTTTTCATTCATGAGAGGACGTTTCAAACGGTTAGCAACACTAGGACATACCACTAAAAAGAATCGTCATCCAAACACGGCCTCCAGACTCCTTATCTTTGGAGGTCGACACGCCGAGAAAAACTGACGCTTCTGTTTGAAACACTTGGGAGACAGAATGGGACAGAAACTCCTTCACGCCGACACAAAAACTCGTAGATTGTTGCTTTCCTGTCAACACGGGCTTCACTTCACGCAAACATTCCTCCGAGGTTTATCTGAGGTGATAGATAATTCGGCTTATTCCAACAAGAAAAAAGTGCATGCCAGTTATCTGGAGTCGACCTTTCTGTATCCATTCAAACACCGTAGCACCTGGTGTTGATTCTGCGCTCTCAAGTTTCAACCTTCGAGGTAATAATGGCCGTCACTGCAAAATAGGTTCTACTGTATAATAAAACGCAGACGCACTGAGCTCCTCTGACATCATTCGAAGAGTCGGTCTGGCTGCCGCCTGTATGAACGCAAGGCATCGGGTCTGGGGGCCAACAGAAGCTTTCACGTATTTAATAAACCCAAGCTATGAATTGGCATGACCTGTGATGTTCACATTTTTATGTACGGCTCCGAAGCCTGGACTATTCTACATGGCGATCAGAAGAGCATAAAAATCTTCCAGATGCACAATCAGAGCAAAATTCTTACGATCCACTGGAATGACCAGGTCTCAAACTACGAAGTCACCCAACGGATAGGTCTCGAAAGCACACTGATCATGCTAAACCGTCGCCGTTTCGCCCCATTTGGACATGTGACCTGCCATGTCGAGGATGTTCTCGCCCACCAGCTCTTAAAGCGGACCATGTACATCAAGAATGGTAAGTGATCAGCTCCGTCATGGTCGCGCCTTCCCGGTCATCCATGCACCACCTGGTTAGATCAAGTCGGAAGGACATACTCTTTGCACCTGGCCTGAGACTTAGTGGAGGTTGATGACCAGGGCAGTTTCTCCTTCACTACAATCCAAGTACAGCGCAAGTGTCATCGCAAGATAAAACCGTATTATAATGTCGTCATCATCGCTTGTCATGGGCTACTAACTAACTTAACCAGACCACACACGTACATCATGTTTCCAGTGCCGCCACCTGAAGGCGGGAATAGGGTCTTGGTCAGCTCTGGTTCGCTGACCCTGAAAGAAATCAGCCAGCTATGAGTCGCTGGCTGATGTCAGCTTATTCACCGTGCTGCACCTTGGACCCCCTGCCAAGAAATATGAATGATTCCCCAACATGTATGGGTGTGTCTCGCAACCGAATCTGATTGACGTTAATTCTATTTATTCACATAATTTAAATGCTTTTTCTGCCTATCCCCAGTCACAATTTATGTAAGATGTCATCATGTATGCTTATTTGATATCACCTTTGATTACTCGTATTATGGAAAGAAATAACCAAGTCATCGACAAAGTCCAAATCATCAAGATGTTCTGACATAGTCAAGTGAATTACATTTGTGTTCGTTGATGTTGTGTTCTTTAAAATCAAGCTAATGGCCACAGGTTACCTTTTACGAAACGCATGTAAGACTACAACCGGACTATCCTATGTTTTGTTTGCTTCCCGTGTTCGACATGGTTGTAACTAATATTGATCTTCTCAAAATTATCGAATATAATGTTGTATTTCTCTATTTTATTAGCATAGAGGAATAGGTTCAAATTTAAATAATATTTTAAAGAGATTTGTAATAATCCTATGGTCGAATAATAGACAAACATAAGATAACTATTTAGTCATTGCCTATTTATCGTTTAAACAGAAATACCATTCATTCACAATACATTATCTGTTTTTCGTTTAAACTGATAGACCAGTTACTTCGTTTAAACAGATAGATCACACAATTATATAACATGGTCTATGCTTCATTTAAACAGATAAATCCCACAATTATATAATATTATCTATGCTTCGTTTAAACAGAAAAATCACACAATTATAAAACATGGTCTATGCTTCATGTAAACAGATAAATCCCACAATTATATAATATTGTCTATGCTTTGTTTTAACAGATAAATCACACAATTATATAACATGGTCTATGCTGCGTTTAAATAGATAAATCACTCATTTACAAGACTTGGAATACTGGTATTCAAACAGACATGTTGTTAGTGTATGATGCGAGGTAGCCGAAGGCTGTCCGTAGTAGGAATATTTTTGAAACTTCCGTTTTAAAAAAAAATTTTGTGCAGGCAGCTGCCGTTAAGCTTACTGTTTTCGATTTCTAACTGCCAATGGATTTGTATCGTTCTTGAAACTGAACGTGTTAGTCCGACCTCACTTCCCAGAGATCAGTCAAATTTTTACCAGAAGATTGACATGAAAAAAATCAAGGTCTCCTCCGTGATTCAAACTGCGACCACCGGCACCCGAGGCAGACCCTTTTACCTCGAGACCACTGAGTCCCCCATTTCTATCTTTAATTTTACAGATAAGCCACTCATCTACAAGACAGTGGCTATTTATATTTAAACAGACAGACCTTTCATTTATAAGAGATTGTCTATTTTTTTTTTCATTTTGATAGATATGCCACCATCTACAAGACATTTTGTTTAATCTGATGGACTAGTCATTCCTAAGACATTGTCTGCTTTTAATTTTAACAAATGGCTCATCACCCATTCACAAAGTATTGTTTATTTTTCATTCACACAGATTTTCCACCCATTCACAGAAACAGACCACTCATTCACAAGGTTTTGTTTATTGTTCATTCACACAAATAGACCACCCATTCACAAAACATTGCCTGTTTGTCGTTTCAGTAATGAATCTCTGATAAAGTCCAATGTACCAACCGATAAATAGTACCTTGCCAGTCAATCTAAAACCCAGGCGAAATGATTATTTTCGTCACTGTCATGAGATGGCAGACCTCCCCAGTTCTTTATCTGGTACAGTACTTAACAAACTACAGTATGAATGCGCGCTTGCAGACGTCATCTGGTAACTTTACAGTGTAACTGTTTCTTGGTATTCTTTGTTTTAACAAATAAAATGGGAAGAAACTGTGCTCAAATCTTTTGATATTTTCAACAAAATCTCAGATTATTTATCCAAAAACTAAACACAATGTGACATTAGTTCCCTATATCCGACACTTATTTCTATCAATGGTTTATAAGATAATCACAGGAAAGGTTAAATTAGACTACAACATGTTTTTCAAAATGCAACCACCAACGATAACAAGAGGGCACAGTTACAAATTATCTAAAGAAAGGTCCACATTGGATATTAGGAAAGATTTTTTTAGTCAGAGAGTGGTGAATGCTTGGAATGCATTGCCCCAGGAGGAAGTGGAGGCAGAGACAGTTAATGCATTTAAGAATAGATTGGATGCGCATAGGTTTTAGAGCAGGGTAAGGCAAATGTAACTGGTTGTCTACAGACTCTGATGAGTCTTCTAAACCAGTATAAAAAACGTTCAGTTAAGTTACTTATTTAATTATTTTTATAGTTGATTACGCCATGCTGTATTTTACAGGGAACTTTTCGGCACACCATTCGCTTTCAGCAATCTTTTTATTCCAGTTAACTCTCCTATGTCATTTCTTGTCATCAGACTATCTGCAAGCTGTAGGTGGTTTGAATTGAGGGTTTTACTTCTCCTAGACTAATTACCCGCTATGACTTGGGTGGGGAAGGCTAACGTCTCGTCAGGCAAAATATACTGGCCAAGACCCTCAGCTCGACTTCCTAGTAGCCCTCCCTGGAAACGGGCTGTTTTCATGGCAGCCTGGCTAACGTGGTCAGGGATCGACGTAATCCCCGTAGTAGTGAACGACACGCAGATGAAGCCAAGCATAACAGAACCGCCTGGAGGAGCCAGGTCCATCTTCATCAGCACGCTCGGGATGTGAGGAAAGCTACTGCAACTCGCCTCTTAACGTCCATTTCAGGGCGCACAAAAAGAGTAAACCTACTCATTGTGGGCATTCGAAACAACAACCTATGACTTGAATTACCGAGAATATTTTGATTTTAGGACGCCAGAGACTCACATCTCGCCCCTTCTTACGTTTGTAGGTGAAGTTCCACTTCGAAAATACCAGAAGCTGTCAGATGATATGTGTTGCGTGTGCTTGAAATCAGTTAGTTATGACTGAGAGACCACCTTCAACTCAACTGCCGACTTTTACAGCGTATGGGACCCTACCACTGTCTTCCTGCATTGCAATTCATTTTTCGCATGAGAAAGAAAACCCTTCTACACTGAGCGCATTCCTTTTTGTTTTTTTAAACACCCAAACATCAGAGCCCAAAAGTGCTTTTCGTCTTAACTCGAAGATTTGTTGTGTTGTAAAGATTTGTGTACACTATACTATATCACATGAGGAATTTAAATAAGGAATGTCTAGGTAAAAAGTAAGACACTAAAAGTATTGGCGGGAGTTAATTTGAATAGCGGCGTTTATTCTCAGAGAAGATAAGAATATTCTGTCTGGTTTGAACTACACCGAAACACTAGCATAGGTTACATACAGACGCACGAGGAAAGGAACGTGTCCTGCCAGTAAAATAGAGAAAGAGAAAGAGAGAGAGAGAGAGAGAGAGAGAGAGAGAGAGAGAGAGAGAGAGAGAGAGAGAGAGAGAGAGAGAGAGAGAGAATACTTAAACGAAATTTTTTTTAAACCAGAATACCGGCTGTAACAATCTCCTTTCAGTTGAACTTTTACCAATGAAGTTATGTTTGAAATCTGTGTCGGTGATGAAGTTTGATGTCAAATAACAAAGAATAAGTTACACATGGATAGCAAATTCACGATGTGAACCAGACAGCAACAGGAATAGTCACTGTAAGAACATATAATTTGGTCTAACGCAGAGCTGTAGTGACTCTTACCTACTTAAGGAGAAAAAGAAAGGCCAGAGAAATGTAAACTCGGAACAGTGCATCCCGGGGGTCGTTATAGTGACAGGGAAGGCGAACGGAAGCACGAAACAAGCAGGTTCCAAGCGTCGCCTGGTCTCAATGGAGATTAAATCGACCGGTTAGTCATATCGGAGATGGACGATAACTCTGACGTTCCGTGCACACGATGGTCACATAAAACAACCATTGACAACTACAAATGTGTAAGTGCTGGCTGTCCGGGCAAAGATTGTACAGGTTATAAAATTCCTACCAAATTCTGCCTTGTGGAAAGACCAAAAGGAGGCGGTTCTTCCATCACACAAAGACACAACAGTTCAATCACATGTTTGTATCCACACCCGACTGCAATTATACACAAAAAGAACCTATACACATCCCCAGCAAATCTTAAAAAAGGCGTAGAAGAGAAGCGACTAAGATAGAGACAGTAAAATTCTAACAAGAAACTAGACAAACATATGCGTCACTGTCGCGTGAGGTCAACAGTTCAAGGTTGGTGTTGTTATTATTCTTGTTGTTTTTGTTATTATCATTGCGTTTTGTTTTTTTGGGTTGTTTTTTTTGCGTTCGCCTTATTTCTCTATTCCCCAAGGCATTGGGCGTTGCACTACGGTTTTTAAGCTGCGCCTGTCGGCATGCATTTTATGTAAGGGTCTGCTTCCTCCTGCATTTTCTAAGGGGTTGCTTCCCTGGCGTAATGGCCGGTGCTGTGATGGGAACAAACCCAGGACCTTCGATGTGTGAGCCGTGTCACTTAACCACTAGCCCACGCCGTCCCATACTACTGTTGTGAATGTTGATATCGTTGATGCTATTTTGTTGTTATTGTTGTTATTGTTTGGGTTTTTTAATTTGATATTGTTGTTGTTAATGTTGTTGTTAATGTTGCTTTTAATGTTGATATTGTTGTTGATATTGTTGTTGTTGTTCTTCTTCTTCTCCTTCTGCCTTCGTTCTCAATCTCCCGCTACCAAGCCATGAACAGGACTTTGCAAGTAGCATGAAGCAGTCTGGAGAACGGAATGCGTTGTTTCGCTAGTTTACAGCTTGACTGCAACATTTGTACTTTTCGGTCCGACACATCCATCTTTGGGAGGATTGTTGTTATTGTTAATGTTGTTGTTATTGTTGTAAATGTTGATAGTTTTGATATTATTGTTATTATTGTTGTTGTTGTTGGTGTTCATATTGTTGTTGATAATGTTCTTGTTAATGTTGCCGTTACAGCTAATTTTGTTGATATTAGTGTTGTTAATGTTGATGTTATTGTCGTTATTATTGTTGTTAATGATGTTCCTGCTGTTGTCATTGTTGTTGTAAATATTGTTATTATTGTTGGTGCAGAAGCTATTCTTACCATATTCGTAGTTCGCGATGAGCACTCTTCAGCAGCGTGTTTAAAGTGGTTGTTCCTACATACTTTCTCGAGTTGAAAATGGAAACTTTGAATCCTTCTCGCTGTACTGCAACGAAAGTCCTTTCTGCAGGATCACCACTACGACGATCGCAGTTTCTATCCCCCCCATATCGGTCAGGTTGCTGTAGCAAAGCATGTTTAAAAGTGCACGTGGTGGACGCGAACTGAGATGTAGGTCAGTATATTGTGCCTTACCCGGAAGTCAGCCTTAGCAACCTACGACAACGTAAGTGTTTGAGTAGCCCAGTGGTAGAGAGCTCGCTTTACACTCCCAAGATACCGAGATCTTCTTCGGCAATCGTCCTGAAAAGGACGTTATACGTGTTGCAATTTACAGCGAAACTGCAATATCTGCGACTTTTGGTCCACAAATCCGGTTTTAGCACGACATTTTTGGAAGCGGGTTCGCCTTTTTTCTTCGATCGCTACTCTCTCCCACAGACTGGATCACACAGACTGCACGAGTGCAGTCTGTTGCCAGGATATGCACTTGGAGGCGGAATGGGGTTTTGGTCAGCTGTGATTCTCTGATCCTGGTGTAAGCAGTTGCTGGCTTCTGTCAGTTCATTCACTGCTGCGTCTTCGGCCCCAATACAAGATCCGATTCCGTTATTAACACGATCCACTCAACCCAGTTGTAAATAAGTAAGTTATTGCCCATCGCGAAGCGATGATGGCCAGAACATCAGACAGTTTTTGTTTTGTCTTAATAATGTGATGTGCGCTGTATTTGGATTATAGTGAGGGTGTTTATGTGCTGGTCATCAATCTCACTCTTATCCCGAGTTACCTTGGATCAGTGGCAAGACTATTGGTAGAGACGACTGGAGGTAACTCGGGATGCAGACATTCTAGTCTTACCTCCCGTGAGACCAGGGCCGCTTGAAACTTGCGAGATTCGAAGGCCCACGGTTTCTGTCCATCACTGTCAGAGACGAGTGCCTTAATCTTGACTACAGCGACCTGCTGTAAATATTTTGTTGTGCTTTGTTTTGTTTTATTTTGTTTTTATTGTTGTTTGTTGTTTTGTTTTGTTTGTTGGTTTGTTTGTTGTTTTGTTTGTTTGTTGTTTTTTCGGGGGGGGGGGGGCGACAAGAAAGAGAACTGGTCACCTCATCTCATAGAAATAGCTAGTATCATATCATGAAGTCTGTAACACTTTATCCACGATAACATTATCTACAATAGGACTGTCTTACCCTAGTCGAGGTGAAGATAACTGATATGTTATATCTTCGCTGGGGATCTGATCGGGAAAAAAACTGCATCTACTACTTAGCGTCTCTTCAAAATGTCTTGACATGAGAGTGTGAAGTTGTGTTTCGTCAGCCCACTAACTTTCCCAGTTTTGGTTCAGTGCTTGCTGAACTCGTGACAACTTGTTGTGCATACAATAACGTGTGTTCTTTTTGTTCTGGCTTCAAACTCGTCGGGCTAAAACATGAATGTGTAATTTGAAACTTGCTGTGTTTTCTTCAAATAAGGCTGTTATATGATAATATATGGGTTCTCTCTTATATCCCTCTTTCTCTTTCCCATTCTCGTACACCTCTCTTCCATTATATTTCATCGTCCTCTTTCTCTCTCTCCCTCTCTCTCTCTCTCTCTCTCTCATTCACTGCCCCGCTCTTTCTCTATTCCTCGTTCAAAGTCCCTACATCCGTTTCATAGCTCTCTCTCTCTCTCCCTCTCTCTCTCTCTCCCTCTCTTATTCTTCAAGTGGGCATGCCTCCAAATGAAGCTAACTAGAATGATGTCTCTTCTTTCTTCTTTCTTTCTTTCTGTCCTTATATTCTCCTGTGTTTTCAACGTCCTTCCTTGTCTATGTTTGTTTGTCCTTATATTCTCCTGTGTTTTCAACTTCTTTCTTGATTATTCATGTTTTTGCCCTTATATTATCCTGTTAATAACTTGTAATCTTATCAGTTGTTTTATGCCCTTATATTCTCCTTCTCCTTTATGTGTGTATACCAATATGGGCACACGACTATGCTGCTCCACAACTTCATACCACTAGGGTTCATAAACTCTATTGTTGAATTTATAATGTCCCATGGTCCTAAAGTGAAGAACTAAAGGCCCTACAGTGAAGAGTTAAAGTTCATAAAGTGAGGAACTAAAGGCCCTAAAGTGAAGAACTAAAGGCCCTAAAGTGAAGAACTAAAGGCCCTAAAGTGAAGAACTAAAGCTCATAAAGTGAAGAAATAGAGTTCACAAAGTGAAGAACTAAAGTTCCTAAAGTGGAGAACTAACCTTTTTAAAGTAGACAACTAAAGTTCCTAAAGTAGAGAACTAAAGTTCCTAAAATGTAGAATTAAAGTTCTTAAAGTGAAATCTAAAGTTCCTAAAGGAGTTCCGAAAGTGGAGAACTAAAGTTCCTAAAGTGGAGAACTACAGCGAAAACAACGAGATAGTGAATGCAAACAAGAAAATACAATAGACGGATGGACCTAATTCAAGATGAGAGAGGCTCACTGCTGAAGATTGTTAACAGTTATAGAAGAACCGTCGCTTGGTTCGAGACAATCCATCAGGAAGCTGAGACGGACCTGTAAGTCAAACCGACTTATAATATACTATATCTTAGAACTGATGTTAGTGATTCGAATAACGGCAGTGAGATAAGGACCCGCGTCTGTCTGGCTAAAAGTAGAAGATATCGTGAAGTGTCCTCAACTGTTGGTCAAAAACACAAGAGGCCCCCTAAACTGCAAGTACAATCATTCACATGACAGGTTCGGTGAAGTGCTGCTGTAACGCGTTTGTGTAGACTGACTGGTTGTTTGATATGCAGCTGTCAAATTGTACTGATTAGGAGGCTGAGTTTCTCTGTTTTCTTGAAGCAAAAATATAACGATTAGGAGGTTGAGTTTGTCTGTCTGTTTGAAGCAAAAATATAACGACACTGCCGGCCCTCAAAACGCCCCTGAAAGGTAAATAGTCAAGCATTGCTTATTATGAAAAGGTTGTTGCTGTTGCTCTTGTTGCTGTTGCTGTTGTTGTTGTTGTTGTTGTTGTTGTTGTTATCTCATAGCTGCCTAGCAAACATGCTCTTGGCAGCCTATTGCCATTCATATATAGATACAGGTCTTCTTCAGTTGTTTCAGTGTTCTACACAGTGTGTTGGCTGGCAATTGTCGACAGTGCTTGTAAGAATAGTTTCCTCGTGTGCCCAAGCGCCTTGCACTCAATGAGCAGGTGTCTTGGCTGTTTCATCAGGGTGAGAGCAATGCCTGCACAAGGGCAAGTGCTGGGGATTGATGCGGTTCAAGTCTCTATTAACTCTAGTGTGTCCTGTTTGGAATTGAAAGGTGAGACTTTGATCTCTTCTTTGTAATTTGTTTATGTCATCTTTACTTTTTTGGCTGTGACATTTCGCTAAGCACTCTGCGACCTGATGTCCCCGTCGCTCACTTGTGCATCCAGATTGCCTGGCATTATACTTAATAATGTGTTATATTATGTGTTTACTGCAGGGTATATCCATTTGTTGTTTGAAGGCTCCTATTTTTGCCAATCTGTGAGCCATCTTGTTTCATAGTAGCCTGCTATGTCCAGAGATCCATTCCAAAGAGACATTAATAATATGAGTACTGATAAGGTTGTTGATCGCCCTCCCCCCACTCCCTCCTTAGAATATCTTTTTTTTTGTGTGCTCATCAGCGCCTCCAGAACCAACTTGGAGCCACTAAAAATCACAGAGCTCATCGCCATCAATTCGTCATAGTCAAGCTGTTGGTGCAAAATCTCAGATATAGCCTGACCTCGCTTCATCATTTGAACGGTTTTCGCCGTAGGAACCACAAAACTCATATATGGACCCCTCCGGATAATTTAAATGAATACCAAACCCTGCAAACGAGATTAAGGAAAGATAAAAGGTAGTCCAATAGTAGACACTGCTGTCGGGGATGAAGTGTTACCGATCTCATTGTGCTAGGCCTCAGCTTTTTATGATAAAACTGCTGCAAA
The DNA here is from genome assembly GCA_036924085.1 of Ariolimax columbianus. Taxonomy (NCBI): domain Eukaryota; kingdom Metazoa; phylum Mollusca; class Gastropoda; order Stylommatophora; family Arionidae; genus Ariolimax; species Ariolimax columbianus. The sequence continues at coordinate 56,889,229 of JAVGWX010000002.1, read as the reverse complement.
TGTATTTCCTCTCTAGCATTGACTTCTTTTAACAGTAAGTCGGCACTCATTTACATTTGGGTTGACTGGAGCGTGTCGTTAACGGAGATTGAAATGGCTTAGATACATTCGCTGTGAGAAGCTAGGGCTCTTCGACTTGCTTCTTCCTCACGCGTCTCCTTCACCTCCCCCTTCCCCACCACCCCCCTTCCCTACCTCCCCTCGTGTTAAACACGAAAACACGGTTACATTCATCAACTAAGTTACACTTATACCAGCATTAAGGATTTGCTGTGGAAGAATAACAGACCCCAATATACCATTAATCTGTCCCGTCACTTCATTTGTGGCGACTGAAGACGCATTAGTGAATGAGCGACTTCTCTCTCTTGTTTCTTTTTTTTCTTCTTCTTCTTCCTCTTTTTCTTCGTTCGTTCGTCCTCACACTCCCGCTACCATGCAATGAAAAAGGTTTAGTAAGTAGCAGGATGTTGTACGGAGAATGAAATGCGTTGTGTCGTAGTTTACAGCTCGACTGCGATATTTGCACTTTTCGGTCCGACACATCCGACCTCTGCAGGAAAAATGAGCGACTTATAGCTGGCAGCTTGTATCAAGGCCAATGACTCGTAATCAATCAAGGCCAATAACCCGTACCTGCAAAGGCCAATAACCTGTACCTGGCAAAGGCCAATAACCCGTACCTGGCAAAGGCCAATAACCCGTACCTGGCAAAGGCCAATAACCCGTACCTGGCAAAGGCCAATAACCCGTACCTGGCAAAGGCCAATAAACAGTAACAGAACAAGGCCCTATTCCGCTTAGAAGTGCCGGCCCTGAACACAAACTGTAATCACGCAACCTGGATAAGAGAATGGGGATCGAAGAATGAAGGCAAATCTAGTCCCAAAAGATGTTTTGCAGAAACCGGATGTGTCGGGCCGGAAGACGCAGAATTCGCGGCTTCGCTGTAAACTATGACACGACGTCATTTTTAGGACGAACTCCGAAGAAGAAACAGAATAATAAAAAGATGCGATCCCCAATGATCCACTGGCAGGGTCCACCAAACTGAAAATATCTTGGACAGGCGTCAGACTTAGGGAGCAGGCCGATCCCTATAGTGAGTGGTGTAGTCTGTGGTCTGAACCAATCCACTCCCCCAACCACCCCAACCCCACTCCATGGGTTAAATGCATTTGCATCTCTTGATTTTCTGTTTGTTCTTTATAAATTATTCGCACGGATGACGAATAGATGCAGGGCAGCAGATATTGCTCCTTTCTGACGACCTCCCATGTGGCCGGGTATGCCAGACGTGCCGTCGCTACAGATGAACTCGCATGACTGATTGAGAAATGATGATATGGCCGACTCATATTGTTTTGCTACGTCCCTGGCAGGACGTAACGATCCTGGGAAACTGAGACAATGACTGCCTCCCTGAAGATGTGTCAAGACTCTCCCTGTGGATATAATCATACCTTTTTACGAACTCCAATTGAGGAAGACGTGTACTTTTTTTCTGAAAAGCAATGGGCTTTCAAGAGCTATATGCGCACAGCTAAATGGAGTAAATCACCATTACCATCATCACTACGTAAAAAGGTATCAGGATGCTGAGCAGCGCATGAGCTGCAGTGGTCAGCGACCCATAGCTGACTGCTAGCGTCAGGGCCAGCGAGCCAGAGCTGCCAAGACCCTTCTACACCTCCATGCAGTGATCCTGGATAACAGGCTGCAGCAAGGCAGACTGGCTAAGGAGAAGGGATCGAAGAGGAAATGCTAACCCGGTACTCAAAAAATGCTTGCTGAAGTCGCATGTGTTGGATCGAAAGGTGCAAATATCGCAGTTAAGCTGTAAACTACGACACAACACATTCCGTTCTCTGGACTACATTCTGCTACTTAAGCCCTTTCAGGGTTTAGTAGCGGGAGATCGAGAACAAACGAAGCCAAGACGCCACTACGTAAAAAAATTACATTTTAAATTAGTATCAACGAAAGCAAATAATTGTAGTATGTAATGTCATTGTATTGTTTTACTGTGCTATTTTCTTCTCTACCTCTGTCCTTTCGGGCCACCACTATATATAATCCCTAACAATGTGTTTTACATGATGAGGTGGGAAGGAAGACTAAGGAAGTCTGATCAGGCAAAATATACTGATCAGATATGTTAATCCCTAACCTTGGCTTCTTCGTAGCCTTTCCTGAAAATGGGTTGTTTTCATAGCAGCATGGCTAACAAGGTGAGGGATCGAATGGCGTGATACCCGTAGTAGTGAGCGACACACAGATGAAGCCAAGCATAGTACAACTGCCTGGAGGACCCCGGTCTACCTTCATCAGCACGATCGAGATGTGAGGAAAGCTACCACAACTGCCTGGAGGACCCCGGTCTACCTTCATCAGCACGATCGAGATGTGAGGAAAGCTACCACAACTGCCTGGAGGATCCCGGTCTACCTTCATCAGCACGATCGAGATGTGAGGAAAGCTACCACAACTGCCTGGAGGACACCGGTCTACCTTCATCCGCACGATCGAGATGTGAGGAAAGCTACCACAACTGCCTGGAGGACCCCGGTCTACCTTCATCAGCACGATCGAGATGTGAGGAAAGCTACCACAACCCGCCACTTAACGTCCTTTTTAGGGTGAACAAAAGAGTAATCCTACTCATTGTGGACATTCAACAACAACAACATCATGAGATTGCTAGCCACATGTACCCCTCTCTTTAATCCCCTTTATCTACACAAATGTAGATGCAGGGGTTCTATCCTATCCTCCTCAGTAAGAGACCATGATATCCACACTATGATTTTTTTGTTTTTTTGCTTATGGTTTGCCTCACTAGTTTCTACTGGCGGAGGCGCGCCATTTTCCACCCCAGACCGTAGTCCATTGGGCGATATCAGGACGCATAAACCAGTGCTTGGATGCATGTGTGCGTCTGTATGTACCTATGCTAGGTTTGTGCGCCCTCAGAAGCTAGCCCAACCAAAGTGCAATGGAAGGGCTTTACCACCAGGGCACGTGTGAAAATTGTGCAAAGGTGTGACTGTAGGACAGAGTCAAATGAAACAGAGTGAGGTGAGAAGAGAGAGATGAGTTGCCCCCAGGGTAGAAGACCATCCACACTATGATGACTGTACGTGTCTCTTTAAATGACCCCCTGCAACTAAACACATCATCTCAACAGCCACAACAAGGCATCTAGTGAGAAACGTCAAAGTTTGAAATGCATGAAATTCAACTCGCCTGTTGATTCTTATCTTCCGAAGGAGAATCACATACAATTTGCTCATTCAATGGTGATTCAATTTTAAAAGAGGAACGAGTCGGGAGGTGTTTTTAAGTGTCAACATAAATCAGAGAATAACTGACCAAAATGCTAAATGGATCGAAAATTGGTTAAAAGAAGGCAGACAGTGGGCATAAATAAGGAGTACTATAAATTGTGGAAAGTAAAAAGTGGAGTACCACAGGGCTCGGTTTTTGGGTCGATTCTGTTCTTTATATATATATATATATATATATATATAAACTATTTGGATATTGATATCGGATCCATATTACAAAATTCGTGGATAATATAGAACTATGCAGCAGTGTCTCATCTAAAACAGAGGTAGATATATTGGGGTCGGATTTAGATAAAATTTGGACACGATCTTCTTCTTCTGCGTTCGTTCTCAATCTCCCGCTACCAAACCCTGAAAGGGCTTAAATAGCAGAATATAGTCCAGAGAACGGAATGCGTTGTGTCGTAGTTTACAGCTTGATTGCGATATTTGCACCTTTCGGTCCAACACATCCGACTTCAGCAAGTATTTTTTTTAGTAACGGGTTAGCATTCCCTCTTCGATCCCTTCTCCTTAGCCAGTCTACTCTGCTGCAGCCTGTTATCAAGGATCCCCGCCTGGAGGCGTAGAAGGGTCTTGGCAGCTCTGGTTCGCTGGCCCTGACGCTAGCAGTCAGCTATGGGTCGCTGACTACTGCAGCTCATGCGCTGCTCAGCATCTTGATCCCACGGTCTGAGAGCTGGCAAATGTAGTTTAAAGTAGATAAATGTACAGTTATCCACACGGGTAGATCCAATATGGAACATAATTACAGAATGGGCGAGAACAATATTAGAATGATAGAAAAGGAAAAAGACCTAGGAGTTATAATAAAGCATACAGGTAAAGTGAGTGAGCAAGTCCAGGTAGCAGTGAAAAAGGCAAATGCAATGTTAGGTATGATCAAAAGAAATGTTAAACATAGGAGCAGGGAAGTGATAGTCAAACTATACAAAGCATTCGTTAGATCTAGATCGGAGTACTGTGTGCAGGTGCGGAGTCCTCTAGAAAAGAGAAGAATTCGAGATAATTTAATTTAAGTTTATAAGATAATCAACAGTAAGGATAAATTAGACTATAACAAGGTATTTTTTCAGCACAACCACAAACTAGTTGAAGATAGGTTCCGATTAGAAACCATGAAATATTTGTTTGCGTCAAAGAGTGGTGAATGCTTGGAATGCATTGCCACATGAAATAGTGGAGGCAGGGTCATTCAAGAATAAATTGGATGCACGTAGTTATTTGTTTGAGAAACTGGTTGTATACAGACTCTGAAGAGTCTTCAAAATAAGTATAAAGATGTTTAGTTAATCTGAGTTGAGGAATAATATGTGAGAAATGATCATATGACCAGTGAATTGTAGTTTGGAAGATCGTTTTGCTGGTATGGAATAGTATTTGGCTATTTTATTCCTTTGGGGATTATTACAGGGAAAAACGTATGACTATAATATTCATTGTGGATTATTGTATGGAAGAATGTTTGGCTACGTTATTCCTAAGTGGCAATTGCAGAGAAGAACATATGACCTATGTTATGCTTATTGGTTTCATGTATAGAAGAATTGAAGTTGCTATTTCTTATGGGGGTTGCTGTTTGTAACACAGTGGGGCTATGATATTCTTGGTGGGTAATTGTAAAACAGAATAACGTTTGGGTGAGATGTCTTAAATCAGATATGTTCAGATATATCATCAACGTGTGACCGAACCCATTTCGATTGAAAGGTTTATTTGGTCATAGAATAGTAAGCTAGTCGTTTACTTAACTTATCGGTAACTTTACGTCTTTTTACTGAGTTAGAAAACTCTGCAGAGTCTGTATACAACCAGTTTCATTTGCACTTCCTTGCTTTAAAAGCTATGTGCATCCAATCTATTCTTCAATTCATTAATAGTCCTTGCCTCTACTACTTCCTTTAGCAATGCATTCCAAGCATTCACCCCTTCCAGACTAAAAAAATATTTCCTCATATCTAATCTGGACCTTTCTTTAGTTAATTTGTAGCTTTGCCCTCTTGTTCTTGTAGGTGGTAGTATTTTGAAGAAAAAAAACTTATAGTTTAATTTATCCTTTCATTTGATTATCTTTTAAACCTGCATTAAGTCATCTCAAATTCTTCGTAAATGGTTGTTCGTGATTTGTAAGTGATCTGTTAGCGATTTTTCAGTGGTTTGTTAGTGATATACTAGTGATGTGTTAGCTGAATATCCCATTCTGGTTCCATAAAAATCACAATGCGACCACATCATCAAACTCCCTTATCAGAATCACGTATGAAAGTATGTATTTGCGCTCCTACAGTTGTAATTAATTTATCATGAATTTTAAATTATGTTAATAGTTCCATGTAACCTTGGGGAATAAAGAGAGCAGATGGCGAAATCAAACCAACGGCCTGGCTCAAGGAAGTGTTCTTGCTCCCATGCAATACAACATCTATACCAATGACCAACCTTAGTTTTTTTTTGTTTTTTTTTCTGCTTAGATGTTTGCCTCACTAGTTTCTACTGGCGGAGGCGCGCCATTTTCCACCCCAGACCGTAGTCCATTGGGCGATATCATGACGCATAAACCAGAGCTTGGATGCATGCGTGCGTCTGTATGTACCTATGCTAGGTTTGTGCGCCCTCAGAAGCTAGCCCAACCAAAGTGCAATGGAAGGGCCTCACCATGAGGGCGCGTATGAAAGTTGTGCAAGAGTGTGACTGTCGGACAGAGTGAAATGAAACAGAGTGACGTGAGAGGAGAGAGAAGGGGAAGAGTGGCCCCCAGGGTGAGCCTGGGTGGGATTTGCCTCAGCGATGGCCGATGACACAGCAGTCGCTACTCGGGCTAATGGCTTTAAGGAGGTAAACGGTAAACTAACACGCTCTCTGAATGACCTCGCAGAGTATTATCAGGAAAACCATCTAAAACCCAACCCTAGCAAAACTCAGGTATGCGCCTATCATCTCAAGAACAGAGAGGCAAGCACAGAACTACGGATCAGATGGCAAGGACAGGATCTTGGATCACTGCCCGGCTCCCAAATACCTGGGTGTAAAGTTGGATCGCACAGTATCCTATATGTCAGGAGACAAAGCGTAAGGTACATGCGAGAAACAACAGTATCCGAAAATTGACTGGCACAACATGGGGTGCTCAGCCATCAGTCTTACGCACATCAGCGATTGTCATGTGCCTTTCCGCGGCGGAATATGCAGCCCCAGTCTGGAACTACTTCGCCCATGCAAAACAAGTTGATACATCAGTGAACGAGATGGGCAGGATAGTTTCGGGGTGTCTTAAACCTACCCCCACAAACAAAATATATCCCTTAATTGGCATTGCACCACCTGATATAAGAAGAGGTGTAGCTGCGGAAATCGAACGAGTAAAACAGGAAAACGACCCTAGACACCCGATGTTTGGCCATCAGGAACAAGCCAAAAGACTTAAATAAAAACACAGTTTCTTAAAATCAACAGAGACCATCCGGACAAGCCCGGAAGGTCGACGCATCGAGAGGTGGCGCGAAACAATGCAGGATCCATGGATAGAGCTCAAGGAAGAGGCTGCGCCTGGACACCACCTGCCCTATGTTGTATGGAAGGCAATGAACAGATTTCGAACTGGTGTGTCAAGATGCAGAGCGAACTTGAAGAAATGGGGATACTCAGATGTCGACACATGTGAATGCGGCGCAGTTCAGGACCAAGATCATGTGATGACCTGTCCCAACCTTCCTGAAACCTGTGACATGAACGACATGATGGAGGCGAACGACAAAGCAGTTTAAGTTGCTGAATACTGAACGGATGCTGTGTGACGTGGTGTTTGGACACGGAAAGTAAGTAAGTAAGTTCCAGGCCCAGGTATATATCTCGTTTGCAGCCTTTTACAGCATGCTTGTAATATTAAAGGTCAGTCCCAAGGCAACATTTGCCGTCGGGGAGGAAGATAACTCTTCCCATAGCTGGGTCTTCTAGAGGAGCGGTCGTTCCAGTCATGAACCATGTCCCGGAATTTTGCATGTCCGTATGTGATTTCGAACCCTGGCACGTTGTAATCCCAAGCTCACTGTCGCCTAGTCTACACGCTCCACAATATGGAACATTACAATGGTACTACACTTGTGTGCCTATGCATCCTTCGAATGATGTACTGCCCACTCGGCACTCTTTATTTGCTGAAATAACGGAAGGGTTAATAGATTATGTAAGAAGTGGACTCACCAGGCTGGCAGTTGCAATTTGTAGATCTTTTTTCTATACTCCTTATCTCTTGTACTCGCTGCAACGAGAAGAACATACAAAACTTGAACAAGGAAACCGTTTTAGAAGGGTAAGAACTACTTGAACACAATCAAAACGGTGCCACTTCAAATTTGGCAACAATGTCATTTGGTAATAGTTTTATTAACAAACTGTTCTTTATCACTCAGACTGTCATGAGAAGACAGAAATACCATCTGAAGAAACGACAAAATATGAGGTTGGTGGGGGGGGGGGGGGGGGGGGGTGTGGAGCTGGCTGGAGGGTGGAGAAGCATGATAACAGAGAATATTAATTTGAGATTATAGGTAAGATAATTGATAAAGTGCACATATGTGGGAAGTAGAATTCACGTGAGGAATTATGGGTATCTTCTTCTTCTTTTGTCTTACTGTTCTTGCCATACGGCGTCGCAGAGCGGCGGGATGCATATATTTCTTATTATCGCTTGTTATTTCTTGGGCTGTTGTTAGGTGTAACTTCATGAGAGTGTCAGAGACACCCTCGATCCATCGACGTCAAGGTCTGCCTCTTGCTCGTGGACCGGAAACCTGCATATGATTTGCTCTCGATGCAGGCTGGTCATAATACACTCTGACTAAATGACCACACCACTTGACTTGTTGTACGTCAATGTAGTTACTAACTAGGATTGTCCCCATTATCAGCATGGCGTTGCGGATTTGGTCACGGATTGTTTTTTTTCCGGCTGCACTTCTCACACAGCGCAGCTAATAGCTCTGGATCGTACTCTTATGTGTTTCTAGTAAGGACCAAGATTGACATTAGTAACATAAACTGGACAAATACCAGTAACATAAACTGGACAAATACCAGTAACATAAACTGGACAAATACCAGTAACATAAACTGGACAAATACTAGTAACATAAACTGTACAAATACCAGTAACATAAACTGGACAAATACCAGTAACATAAACTGGACAAATACCAGTAGCATAAACTGTACAAATACCAGTAACATAAACTGGACAAATACCAGTAACATAAACTGGACAAATACCAGTAGCATAAACTGGACAAATACCAGTAACATAAGCTGGCCAAATACCAGTAACATAAACTGGACAAATACCAGTAACATAAACTGGACAAATACCAGTAACATAAACTGGACAAATACTAGTAACATAAACTGGACAAATACCAGTAACATAAACTGGACAAATACCAGTAGCATAAACTGTACAAATACCAGTAACATAAACTGGACAAATACCAGTAATATAAACTTGACAAATACCAGTAACATAAACTTGACAAATACCAGTAACATAAACTGGACAAATACCAGTAACATAAACTGGACAAATACCAGTAACATAAACTTGACAAATACCAGTAACATAAACTTGACAAATACCAGTAATATAAACTTGACAAATACCAGTAACATAAACTTGACAAATACCAGTAACATAAGCTGGACAAATACCAGTAGAGCATGAAATGGAGGGAGTGGCGATGGATAGGCCAAACATTATGAAAACTAGTTGATAATATTACCAGACATGCTCTGTTCTGGAATCCACAACACAAGAGAAGTAAAGAAGACCAAGACACTCAAAGAAGAGAACTGGAAGCAAATATAAAGACAGCAAACATGAAGTAGACAGAATTTGCTCAGATGGATCATGATAAAATGACTTGGCGAGTATTTGTTGATGGCCTATGCTCCACAGGGAGCTGACATGTCTATGCTTGATTGATTGAACACAATATAGCAATAAATAGTGTTTTGTTCAGCCACCTCTTAGTTGAAAGAAACACTCTAAGGTGTTTCAAAATGGGTGCGATTTAATAGTGGACATTGTTCGCCTTCTTGATTATGTGAGCAATCTCTGTGTCTACTCTGCCGTCACCAGTGAACATACTACCTAGGTATTTGAACTCTCGTACTTGCATGATACAAATGTCGCTGATGTGGAAACTTCTCTGCACTTGTTCATGGGATAGTCTCTGTCTTGCCTTTGTTGATCTTCATGTCATTTTCGTTACAAGAAAAATGGAGAAGTTAATGTGGTGCTGTAGGTCTTCTTCATCTTTGGTAAAAGATGACCTAATTATCAGCAAACAACATTTCATTGGGGGAATCGTTATGAGTGCTAGCCGACTGTGTAATTTTATAAATATAAATTTTGAACAGAAGTGGAGAAAGATCACACCCTTGTCGTACACCAGTCAGCAATGGAAACCAATTTACCATACCTGCATTCGTTTGTACCACACCTTCGCTTTTTGGGAACAAGACACGAATAACATCCAGTAGCTGACCCTCCATACAATATTCCTCCATTACCTCCAATAGTCTACTTCGGTTTATCTGGTGAAATACCTTTTCTTGATCAATGAAGGCCACGTTGAGTTTTTCATTGTATTACATAGTGTTCTCACTTAACTATCTGAACGTAGATATAACATTCGCACATCCCCTGATTTTCCTGAACATTGTTTGTGAAGCCCTAAGCAGTGGTTCCACAATAGCACAATGGTGTGCGCATATAAGCATCAAATCTTCAGAGGATTATGTGGTCCAAATGATCTGACCAAGGAACTGAAAGCATTCGTGTCTGGTACTTCTTCTTCTTCGTTCTCAATCTCCCACTACCAAACCCTGAAAGGGCTTAAGTAGCAGAATGTAGTCCAGAGAACGGAATGCGTTGTGTCGTAGTTTACAGCTTGGCTGCGATATTTGCACCTTTCGGTCCAACACATCCTACTTCAGCAAGCATTTTTTGAGTACCGGATTAGCATTCCCTCTTCGATCCCTTATCCTTAGCCAGTCTGCCCTGCTGCAGCCTGTTATCCAGGATCACCACGTGGAGGTGTAGAAGGATCTTGGCAGCTATGGTTCGCTGGCCCTGACGCTAGCAGTCAGCCATGGGTCGCTGACCGCTGCAGCATCTTGATCCCATTCGTGTCTGGTACAACATATATGACTAGAAGAAACTTAATCGATGGCCGCTGACTGTTAGATGATGAGACAAGAATCGACGAAATGATAATCCGCATATTTAAGGAGCATAATATTAAACTTGGGTCGAGCAGGGATGAGAGAGCAAGAGTGTGTTTAATTAGCGAGCTATATTCACCATCATTAATTGCACTCAGTGGTGTCGATTGTGTATAATCAAAATATGAATATATACCTGCCGAAGACGGATGTGTCGGGCCGAAAGGTGCAAATATCGCATCCAGGCTGTAAACTAGCGACACAACGCATTCCGTTCTCCGGACTACTTCCTGCTACTTGCAAAGTCCTGTTCAGGACTTGGTAGCGGGAGATTGAGAACGAACGCAGAAGAAGAAGAAGAAAAATGAATATATATATATATAATGGAAAACCAGAGATGAGAGCCATTTTTAGCAAAGTTTAATTTACCTTGAATTGTTTTTCCTGGGTCAGTTTAAAACTGCATATTTATGCTCATGGAAATAACTAGGATCTCCAACATAATTGTCAAATGTATGTTACTGTAGAGTTGATAAATAAATACCACGTCACAAAGAATAGCACTTTCAGATTGCAAACTTCAGCAACAAATATCGTTGTTTATTTCATATCAAATCGCATACCTTCACCAACAAATGTCGCCAATGCTTATTGCATATTAAGTTGTATACCCTCAATAACAAATATCCCAGTTACTTATTTCAAATCGAATTGCATACCTTGAGCAATAAATGTCCCCGTCACATACCTTGAGCAATAAATGTTCCCGTCACATACCTTGAGCAATAAATGTTCCCGTCACATACCTTGAGCAATAAATGTTCCCGTCACATACCTTGAGCAATAAATGTTCCCGTCACATACCTTGAGCAATAGATGTTCCCGTCACATACCTTCTGCAACAGATTGTTCCGTTGAATAACTCATATCAATCGGCGTGTCTGTTTGTGTTCTTTTTCCCATCAAATCTCAAGTAACAAAAACAAACACAGACTTGGGGGACGGAAGGGGAACGCTGCGTAACGAAGTAGTTAGTGCACGACTAACAACCCAACAATTCATATACTCGGATTCAGCAAAGTAGTGTCTTCTATGGGAGTAAATTCATTATTTTTTGTTTTAATGGGTGCTCAAGTCGGGTGGATTAGACCGTAAGACGAAAAACACAGTACAACTCACTCCATTTATTTTTAAACAAGGCTAACAAGTGCTGAAAAAGTACATACACCGGCTTATGAAGCAGGGAACCAGGCAAATGTAGATTGCAAATCAAGAATGATGAAGAAGATTATAAAATACATCAAAAGCAGGCAATAAACAAATGTTATCAAAGTTGCACTTGATTAGAACCAGCAGGGCAAGATAAGTGCGGTGAGGCCAAAGAAAACATGGAAGGAAAATGTTAAAATCTAAACTATGCCAATTAGACGGTGTGTGCTGGAACTCTGGATGGTGTTACAAAATATAAGTTGGAGGCATACAGCAGCTGCAGGCCTATATTTCACGGGAAGGAAATGGGTGAATAATTGACAATCATCTGTGCCAGATATCTTGAATATGATAAATTTCATGCGAGAAGTTGTGGGGATAGACATCCTCTGCAAGGAATGTCTGACAGCGTTTCAGGTAGCAGATCTGAGTACATTGCATTATCTACCTTTCAACTTATGACGTAAGTAGGTCGTGGCGGGAGATAATCCCTGCGGGGGATAACTTTAAACAATCACGTAAATTGTTTAAGACAGCACGGTTATCTAGACTCTTTCGGGGTTTTCCCCGACTATTAATAGCGTCTTTGTTACAGCTTTCATGTGGCACAGCGGTTGGAAAGGATGTTTCTCAGAGTAAAAGAAGCAGCTTTGCGCCAAAGCCGAAGCAGACTCATGTAAACCCCAGCTAACGAGGATAACAATGTAATGCACGGAGAAAAGGAACTGGCCGCTTCACCTCACGCTATCATATATTATGTTCAGCCAATTTCTAACACTTATTGCTATAAGTCATTTTGAACTATGTTATATCTTTTTGTGTACGCCGCTGCTTGGCTCCTTACAAGTGGCTTTGTGATGAGATGAATCGAAGACAAAAACGACATAGCGATAAACATTCTTATCATGAGAACAGACATCACCTGTATAGAATGGTATAATTATGGACATTATCTTAGTGGCACCTTTGTAAAGGGCATCACCTCTTTCTTCTTACCTCACACTCTGTTTCATTTGACTCTGTCCAACAATCACCCTCTTACACACCTCTGTTCAACAATCACCCTCTTACACACCTCTGTTCAACAATCACACTCTTACACACCTCTGTCCAACAATCACAATCTTACACACCTCTGTCCAACAATCACCCTCTTACACAACTCTGTCCAACAATCACCCTCTTACACACATCTGTCCAACAATCACACTCTTACACAACTTTCATACGCGCCCTCAGGGTGAGGTCCATTGCACTTTGGTTGGTTTGAACTCTGAGATCACCCTAACTATGTTGTTGTTGTTTATTGCCCACAATGAGTAGGTTTACTCTTTTGTGCGCCCTAAAAAGTATGTTAAGTGGCGGGTTGTCGTAGCTTTCCTCGCATCCCGGGCGTGCTGATGAAGGTGGACCAGGGTCCTCCATGCGGTTGTGCAATGCTTTGCTTCATCTGCGTGTCGCTCACCACTACGGGGATCACGTCGAACCTCACCTTATTAGCCAGACTGTTGTCCTCGACAACAGTCCGATTCCAGGACGACCAACGACGAGGTTAGGTGAGGGTCTTGCCCAGTATATTTCTCCTGACCCTGGCTAACATTGTCTGATCAGTGTGTTTTTGCCTGACCAGACGTTAGCCTCATCGTCCCTAACTAAGAAAGGTAACATACAGACACACACACCCATCCAAGTACAGGTTAATACGTCCCGATATCACCTATTTTACTACGGTCTGGGGTGGAAAGATACGTGCCTCCGCTAGTAGAATACAGAGAGCCAAAACTTGTAAACACCCCCACATATACCCCTCCCCTAACCGCAAGGAGATTATTGTTTGTTCAATGTGGGGATTGTATCTTTGTTGCTTTTGTATTTTTTTCCTGAGGCTGTGTTTTTACTGTCTTCTGCGTCTTGTTACCAAGTGCATTCTGTTTCAGCAGTTCTATGGGTACACTTCCTATAGGTGTACGAGGATTCGTACTCAGTTTGGGTTGTGAGCAGTGTCACCAACCGTTTCGCCACCCTATCACCTAACGTTAATTTACTGAGTACTTACTTACTGATTCTACCTTCCGAGGAGATGTGCAGATACAATTATTTGTTAGTGTCTGCAGAGAGAAAGTGAGAGGAGAAAAGTGGGGAAAGCGATGATATGGGAAGAGGTCATCAACAGAGTGGATCGGAAATATTTCGGATCGGGATCGATTATCCCGGTGTTGATCAAGTCTTAAAGAAGATAAAATAACAGAACCACTTTATCAAATGCATGTCGTAAAAGGCAACTAAAAAAGTTGCGCGAGGGTTTAGCAGCATCATCGTGTAAAACCAGTTACCACACCCATAATGCAGTCGCAGAGAATTATAGTGTGGGATCATCTACAGCTGTAACCATATAGTTGGTAAGGAGCTTAAACAAGATGAAGTTGACATGTAGAGAGGCCAGACAGACTCATGGCGTAGGATAATGGTTTTGTGAATTGATTTTACTCGCACAAAATGATGTGCCATTTTGACCACAACTTACTCACGGCAATAATATTAGCCATTTCCAACCGGTAAAGGTGCTCAGTAATACCTCGACAGATGACCGTGCCGGTTATGTTTATCGTTCACATCAATGATAGAGCTGGTATTATTGTCAGCCGTTAGGATCGGAGGTGGAATGGACATTCAATCAATCGATCAAAATCTTTTCAGCTCCAAATGGAGTATAGGTCTTCAACAAATGCATGGAAGTCATGAAGCATTGCCCTGGCTATACATCCTGGAAGTTTTTGTAGCTTAAATTTGTAAACAGGATTGGGTAGACAGTCCATGGTCAGTTCTTCTCAGTCGCCTTTAACCAGGATTGGGTAGACAGTCCATGGTCAGTTCTTCTCAGTCGCCTATAACCACGAGCTTGTTAGGTTACAGTACAACAGAATACAATACAATATCATCGACATCAGTCTGGCGGGGGTGCTGTATGCGAGGTAGCCAACAATGTCCTGTATGCAGTCCGATCTTTCTCCCGGTCGTTCCATTTCGGACCTAGGTCTCTCAGCAAACCATCTCGCCATTGTATGGGTGGGCGGGCGCGTGGTCGTTTATAACCATATGGCCATTAAAACGTCGTTCTGGTGTTCCTCTGTTATCTGGCATGCGCACAACGTGGCCAGCCTTGTGGTACTTGCGAGACAACGAAGCCTCCACGATGTCTCGAAATAGACTGCGCTCTTTTATTTCAGTATTGTCTATTCTTCTTCTTCTTCTTCTTCTTCTTCTTCTTCATCGTACGCAGTCAGACATCAACCTTTATTTTTTCGAAAAAAGCAGCGGTCATCCTGAGGCTGTCGACACTGCCATTGAGCTTGTCTAGTGTTGCCACTGGTGATGGCCACATCTGCTCTCTCTGATCCTCGTATGTCGGGCAGTTTTGCAGCAAATGCTCAGCGGTCATTTTCCCGGTACCACACGGGCATTCGTCAGTGCCACCTGTCTTCAATTTGTCGAATAGGTGGTACCTCAGTCTATTGTGGCCAGTGCGAAGTCTGAAGACCACGACCTGCTCTCTTCTGTTCAACTGGTAATAGGCATCGTTTTTTTGTGTAGCCGGTATGTTCGGTTTCCCTATTGTCTATTCGATCTCTAACAGATGTCCCAAGGACGTGTCTTTCCATCGCTCGCTGGGTAATTCGTAGTTTATCTGTAGATGCAGAGAAACAGGTTACAGTATTGCTATTTTTGCTCCCCTTTCGGGCCACGGCAACACTCAGGCGTGAAGTGACATTAGATCTGAAGAAATAGGACAAGATTAAATCAATCCAACATCGTCCTTCAGAGGATGACTCTGCATCCGATGAATTTGCAATTCCAGATTATCAAAGCTTGAAATCTGATCAGAATTGGGTCGGTCAGAAATGAACGCATAAGAGTGCGGAAAATAATGTGTCGAACGAGCGAGCTACAAGAACCATCAGTATTAACAGCCTACCACATTTGTTGACAAACGACTGAGCTGGAATGTGTTTGCCAAATAAACATCCATGTTGATTGTGTGGAACGTATGGCAGTATCAATCTCGAATGGTGTCAATTGTGTCTGACATATTGACAATAAACAATATATTCAGTTGGAGTAATGGATCACGCTTCCTGGCGATCAGATAGCAATCGAAGCATGCCTGATATCTATGTGCTTATGTGTCAGACACAGAATCAGTTGATTGTAATCTTTTAATGGCTGCTTGCTTCGGACAGTCTTTCTTTCATATCGGGCGTTGACCGTGAAAGGTCTGGAATTAATCCTGCTTTGACCTCGGGCGATGGCTACGCTACGTCTGGGATTAATCCCGCTATGTGCAATCTTCCGTAGTTTCCATTATGAAAGCCAGTGGTATTTTCACGCTGGCATTAAGACTCGTTAGGCAGCTCGTATGTTGCTGGACTGTGACTATACGGACAGCTTAACGTTTAAGCACAAATCCCTCATAAAAACCGGCTCGTGATGGTAAAGATATAATCTCCCAATTCTTGTTTCAAGAACTGTCCTGTTCGGTTTTTATCGTTCATTTATCTAAAGGAATTGATATTTATTTTTATAAATTTTTGTCTTTGATCGGGTTAGGGATAAGTGATTTTGATAATTCGTGTAATATAGGCTTCTGTCAAATAATATGCGACATAATTCTATAGAAGTTTCATATCCATCATTTGATATTGCTTCCATTCACATCGTGAATCACAGCAGAACAATTTGTGATTCGACAATGAATGTACGAGTATATATTAGCAAACGAGCGTCTATGAATAAAATAATCACTCAAAGTACACAGTTTAAAGGAAATGGTAATTCAGAAAAAAAATGTAGGCCACACCTCCTCCCGCGGTTCTCCAGGCGGTTATGCTATGCTTGGCTTCCTCTGTGTGGTACTCATTACTAAGGAGATCACATCGATCCACAGCTCGTCAGCCATGATGTCTTAAAAACAGCCTGTTTCCAGAATATGCTACATGGAAGAGAGATTGTCATCTTGGTCAGTGTATTGACCCTGACGCTACGTCCTGGTCAGTACGTTCTGCCTGACTGGACTAGCATCCTAGTTCTCCTAACACGAATGTAAATTCGGTCATGTTGTGTGGTTCGGAGATATTGCATGTGGCTAGGGTTATCACATACTGACTGTATACCTTCATCAACAAATGTCTTCATCGCATACTTCATGTTAAATGGTCAGATGTAATGGCAAACAAACACAGAAATATGAACAGAACACTGTCACAGAAAATAGGACAGGAGATTAGGAAGAGAAAGTTTGGGTGCATAGAACACACTCTCGGAAAGAAGCTGTAAAGTATAACTAAACATGCACTGGATTTGAAGCAACAGTGAAAGAGAGGAGTGAGAAGTCCAGGAAACACATGGGGACGAGGGGTCGATGAGGAAATTAGTTCAATAGGAGTCTCGTGGACAGGACGAAAGAATATGGTACAAATTAGGAACAGGAGGAGAGCATCTGTTGCAGCTCTAAGGGGAGCAAGACAGATAACTGATGGTTATGATGTTAGCTTATGATATGTGTTCTTAAACTTCTTATCATCTCTGTGGAAACATCATCACAGGCTAATATAACCAGATAGACTCTCTGCCATAGAAAGCCTAGCCTAATGAAGTCACGATAAATGGCCAACACTATCACTGTGTCTATCTGTGTGGGACTAGCAACATCATCATGTCAAGTAGACTGCTACATAAACAAGCAGAACGTGGACGCTTGTTAGTCTTTTGTTACACGCTTGGCTTCGTTTAAGGAGACCAGATAAAGTGATATCGAAATGCTTCATTTAATGATGTTTAACATGTCATAACAATCATCTGTTTGATCAGTCCTAAGACTGGTTGTAATATTGTCTGAGCATGTCTCTATGAACAGATTTATACTTAGTCTCTGAATACCTGAAATGTGTCTTATTCACCCCATGGACCTTGCACTCTTGTATATTCTGTAGAAGGCTTTCTTTCATGTCGCATATGGCTTGGCTTGGCTTGGCTTGGCTTCGTTCGTTCTCAATCTCCTGCTACCAAACCGTGACACGGGCCTAAGTAGCAGAATGTAGTCCAGAGAATAGAATGCGTTGTGTCGTAGTTTACAGCTTGACTGTGATATTTGCACCTTTCGGTCCAACACATCCAACTTCAGCAAGCATTTTTTAGTGCCGGGTTAGCATTCCCTCTTCGATCCCTTCTCCTTAGCCAGTCTGCATATGATGTACAAGCCACCAATCACGTTTGTATCTGCAATCTCTCAATTCTGGTATTCAATCAGGAACATGTGCCTAATGCCAGTTAGCTAAATCTGAGTAAACCCATTTCGCTCTTATGCCTTGGAGTATCTTGTTAGACCCAGGATCTCCAGACCATTCCTCCGACTCAACACTGGACGTCTAAGGTTGCATGGTCAGGCAACTAGTACGTCACTCATAAATTGAAAATAGGTCAGGAGAAACAGGTCAAATGCCTCAACCACGGAATAAGCGCCAGATATCGATGTCATAACAGGACAAGCACGAAGGATCACTGCTAGGTGAGCTAAGTGAGACATGTGGCGTGACTAACTGTGTCCAAGAGACGGGGGGGGGGGGGGGGAGGAGGAGAATGAGAGATAGCACATTCAGAGAATATATTGGAACACAGACACGGATGAGATGTCAGTGGAATTACGCTGGCGTAGTAAGGTCAATTTCTCAGATTGACAACAGCTAACTATCTACAAGTGCCATACATAGGTCTCTAGACTGTGTCTTCGTCAATAAGAAAGGAAATTAGTAGTAACAAGAAAAAGAAAATGGGTTTATTTTTTGAATTGATAATGAGGAATGGGAAGACAAAAAGTGCGATATATAGGAGCGCTAAAGACAAAATTATGTAGCGAGTGGCCTAGTCGATAGTGAGCTGGCTTGCTGGGTTCCAATATATGTACAGGCAGAACACGGTTCGTGCCTGGTACGACATCTCCTCCAGTCGACCTAGCTGTGAATGAGATGAGGAAGGTAAAAACAGCAAGTAATTAAACCGGCAAACCCACCTCACATAGGCTACGGTAACATGACGGCAATTGTTGTCATGGGACTGACATTAACAGAAAAAATGGACAGTAAAGAATGAAAAGACTCAAAAGCAATAAATAGGAAGAGGAAAGATAAAAAAATTGATGAAAAGAAATGTGATGGCAAAAACAATGATCAATGGGAAGTGAAAAGAATAAATTGGATATAAGGAATAGGGAGACACAAAGCGATATAAAGAGGAATTGAAAAATGCAATTGATAATAAGGAATATAGAGACAAAAGGAGCAAGCTATAAAGTGAAAGGGGGATAACAATTTACAATGTGGTAAGAAAATAAGACATTTGAGAGTCAGGGGAAAAAAGAGATAAGGAAAGAAACACGAGTTACAATTCTGTAGAGAATAAAGAGTTATAAAGAGTTTGAGGAACATATAAGTTATAAAGAGGTACGGACAGAAGTAAGTTTAATAAGGAGGTAGGGGGAAAAGTAATAATGAGGTAGAGGATTAAACAGTTATAAATAAGTAGGGCAATACACAGAGTTATTAAGACATAGGTGAATAAAGAGTTATAAAGCGTTAGGGGAATGAAAAGTTATACATGCCTAGGGCAATACAGGGTTTCAAAGAGGTAGGGAATAAAGAGTTACAAAGATATAGGGGAATAACAAGTTATAAAGAGGCAGGGGAATAAAGAATTATAAAGAGGTAGGAAAATACAAAGTTACAAAGAGGTAGTGAAATAAAAAGTTACAAGGAGGTAGAGGAATAAAGAGTTATAAAGAGGTAGGAGAATAAAGAGTTACAAGGAGGTAGAGGAATAAAGAGTTAGAGGTAAGGGAAGTAAATAAGTTGCGAAATGTAATAGTGATGTGGGAGAAACATGTAAGACATAGGTAAATGGAAAAAAGGCTGCCGAAGACGGATGTGTCTGACCGAAAGGTGCAAAAATCACAGTCAAGCTGTAAACTAGCTACAAAACGCATTCTGTTCTTCGGACTACATCGTGCTACTTGCAAAGCCCTGTTCAGGACTTGGTAGCGGGATAGCGAGAACGAACGCAGAAGAAGAAGAAGACGAAGAAGAAGAAAAAGAAGAAGAAATGGAAAAAGAAAATAAAAGAGAGAGAGAGAGAAAGACAGGGGGGGGGGGGATAAGTATGACTGAAGCGAAAAAAATAGGGTTCCAGGCTTCCATAATTAAGTACAGAAGGCGTTGGTAAGCCGTGAGTTGGCTGTAGACACGCAGTAAAATGTGTGATACGATTCTAGAGACACAGTAGTGAAAATTAGTCTCAGGGAGTAAGTGAAAACAATCTGGGCACATTCCTGATGCGGTTGCAGCACGCGTTGGTGAAGAATGTTTAACCTCAATTGTGGAGAGTAGGGTCGAAATGTTTCCTATCTCTTTTCTAAGGACGTAAATAATTGAAAGATTTATCGACGGCGTCGTTGTTGCAACTCAGTTTCCATGGAAGCTGTGACCTAGTTTTGATACATGTACCTGATAAAGAAACTGTTTTAGTTGGTCAGGACGTAAAATTCACATAATAAAGTTGTCTTTCTTTTCATGTGTCTTGCTGACGGACAAAGGCGAGGTTGTCTTTCAGTACCTTCATGTTTCTAGTTAATTCATTCATCTTTTTTTTTCTCCAATGTGAAGCGTAGGCCACAATTGGAGCTGGTTCGTTGTACAGCAAGGATAGTCATTCACATTTTCGCTTTAATGTGAAGCACGTTTCAACTGCTTACAGGGAGCTTATATCCGTACTTTTGTAATGGTTGCTTATAAGGCGATGTTTCTTTTTTTTTTTCTTTTACGTTTTGATGTTGTTAGCCTCAAGTTCAGTTGATGTGCCATCTCCGCATCGAAGGCCGGCTGCAATGTATCGCCAGTGTACTCTATCTCTTACCGTAATTTTGCAATCTGAGAGGTGTTTTCCAGCCAATCTCCTAATGTTATCCACTCACTTAAAACGTCTGCCTCTTGAACGACTGCCTTCCACCCTACCCTCTAGTATGGTCTTCAACAAGGAGGTATGTCTTGTTATAGGACCAAAATACCCTAACTGTCTAACCATGATTTTGGTCATTAATTCTCTTTTCACCCCCAACTTTTCCAATACCTCTGAATTTTGTTTTCTTCTCTTTCCAAGAAATGCGGCCCTATCATCTATATACTCAAATTTCTAAAGCATCAATACTCTTTCCAAACGTGTTATTTATTGTCCATGTTTCTGCACCATAAGGTAGTGACTAATATATATAACGCCTGATAATTCTCATTTTCAAATTCTGATTTATCTTTTTGGATGTCAGAATGTGTCCCATGTTGTCGAATACCATCTTGGCCATACTTATTCTCTTTCTGATTAGTCTCAAGAAGCTATTTAAATATAAAGATACAACGACCATCAATCATCATTAATAACCTACGCTCCTTTCCTCTAGAAAGTTCGTTCTTGACCTGTCCTTTCTGCCTCTCTCCAGTTGAGCTTTCCTCACATCCCGAGCGAGCTGATGAAGGTGGACCGTAGTCTTCCAGGCGGGTGTGCTAAGGTGACAGGACGTAAGGTTGGACAGCGTACTGCACCTGACTCTGACGTCAGCGACTTAACATCAAATTAGCACTTCATTACTAGAATAATAACCTACGTTACGACCAAAAAGCCTTCATCGGGGATTTAATAAAAATAAAGAGTAAAAGTTAGTCCCATAGAAGGCCCTACCTTATGAAAGATGAGTTAAAAACATAATTGGACTAGGTGTCAGGCGATTTCTGAGATGGGATGATTAGTTCATTGGTTACCTTAAATATGTCAAGTACATTTTTACAGATGGGTAGACCGCAGAATTTCCCGTGTGCATGTTCGGCCCTCTTACATGGAAGGAAAGAAGGGGACCACGGTTTCTACATACATGTCGTAAAAGGCGATTTAGGAGGGATGTGCATGGAACCAGCGATCTTGTCTCGTAAAGAAATTGCTATGAAAGCACTATTGTAAAAACATGCAAATTGTTTTAGTGAAGGAGACGTAAAGGAGGCTAACTGTGGTGGTGGCCTTATACTCCGTCTAGAGTGGAATAGAGACACGAAGAAGAAGACTGTAACGTGCTGTAACCGAAGATTCAACTAGGTACTTTTGTGGAGAGGGACAAGAGTTATAACAGCTCTACCACTCATGAGCTTTCAGGGGATACACAGACGAGAAAATCTTACTTCTTCTTCTTCTGTTTCTTCTTCTGCGTTCGTTCTCAATCTCCCGCTGCAAAGCCCTGATCATGGCTTTGCAAGTAGCAGAGTGTAGTTATGAGAACGGAATGCGTTGTGTCGCTAGTTTACATCTTTATTGCGATATTTTCACCTTTCGGTCCGACACATCCGTCATCGGCAGAAATAGCTTAGTAATCTACACAACAAAGATGGTACCTGATTCAGAAATGTTAATATAAGAAAACCAACTGACCCTAGATTCCATGAACGACGGGCCAAGATACCATGTTGCTTTAGTTTACAAACTCGGGGTTGAACTTTGGGATCTAAGCTACAACCCCATCAGTTGAGCCGAAAATGATGCAAAAACAGCATCAAAATGAACGGAACAAGAAAATAAAGTTCAATTTATACAAATAAATATAAGTGCGTGTGTATTTAACACTTTTTTTGTTATTGTTGTTGTTATGGATCCAGTGGTACCATAGATATTGCCTTTCGATCCTTTGCTAAGTAACAGTATATATTTATCTGGTCCCATGTGAAAAAGTACTTTTCTAAAATCGTCTTATTCAAGAAGGTGCTGATCAGCGTTTTTCGTATTGGTCTGTACACATCTAGCTCTCTGTAGTGTGTTGTCGCTAGATTGTATTCAATGTGGTTCTTAAGTGCGATAAATTGAGTACTAACACGAAAATAGGTGTTCTGACCACTCATGCGTCCTTGGGGTTATGGGTCGCCATTTTTATGTAGACCTCCTCTCCAGCTGTTTCTCATGGCCAACATGTTTAGCCTAGTGCCTTTGTTTACTATTTTATGATTTGTCTGACTTCTTGAAGAGATGTTGTCCTGTATTTGTGATTTGGTCTTTATCCGTCCTGTATGGCATATGTTGTTGGGTGAAATAAACAAACATAGCCAGCATACGACGTGGCGACAGAAGGGACGAAGCGGCCTGCAGTCTAAAAACCTCTCGACTACCTCAGTAATGAGAAAAAGTTGTATTGACAGTTTTTTTAATAGATTTAAACATATTTAAACAGTTTAGTTGTCACTTTGCTATCCATCAAACGAAACCGTCTCTCGACTTGTCAATTATTTATCAATGTGTGTTTTAATTTCAAATGAAAACAGATTATATTTAAGTGTAATAACGTTGCGATAAATTGTAATTGTGGAGGAAATATGACGTATCATATTCCTTTCCGTCACCGAGTAAATTATAGTGGCAATAAAATGTGATGTTGTGCTACATTCTAACATCAGACATGGCGCCAGTTTAGCCCTGTCAGTTTTTCGTCATTTGTATAATCTCTTGAAGTGGTCGCCATGTTTTACAATAAATATTTCTGATTTATTTTGGGTCATGTATAAATGTATTAGACATATAATCCTGCAATTATGTATATAATCCTTCCAGATAACTGTGGCTAGGATTCGGTTATTAAGGGCCTAGTTCAAGGTCACATTACTGAGACAGTGTGCTCAAGAAGTCTGCAATCACAGAAGGACAAAAATGTATTCTTATTTGGGCGCATTCACATGTCGAATACTGCCAATACTAGGGGATGGATTTGGGCGCATTCACATGTTGAACACTGCTAATACTGGGGGATAGATTTCGACACATTCACATATTGAACACAGCTAATAGGGGGGAGGGGGAGATAGATTTGAGCACATTCACATGTTGAACACTGCTAATACTTGGGGATAGATTTGGTCACATTCCCATGTTGAACACTGCTAATCCCGTGGGATAGATTTGGGCGTATTGACATGTTGAACACTGCTAATACCGTCGGATAGATTTGGGCGTATTGACATGTTGAGCACTGCTAAAACACAGCTGGCTGCTGTCAGTTCATTCACTCTGCTGTATCTTTGGCCCTCGGGTTGGGAGAAGAGTCACTGTAACCTGCCCCCAAAGAAACTCATCAAGAGTACGTATCTCAAGTACATGTGGCATTAGTAACAACAACAATCATCCAGTCAGCGGGGGAACACAATGCATGCTATTACAGACATTGATACTTGCAGAAACTGCTGTCGGGGATGAAGTGGAATATTCTTTAATATATTACTGTCTCAGCTTATTTTACGTAACTTGACAAGCTCACTGCCTGACTCTCATCTCCTATCTTAATCGCAAGGCAAGTACAGATTTACAGGTGGATATACTAGAGCGTCTAGATCCCGGGACTTGAACTCTGTGAATTTGTTGTGAAAATACACTGCACTTAACGCTCTGGGGTCTGAGACCATTGCAGGGTATCTGGTCTGAATTCGTGTGTCGAGGACAGTGACTGACACTAGAATAGCGTTATGGGAATAAAAGCGTTGTTATTGTTTTGGTAATCATTACTCATATGATTGCGATTATTATTTGTGTTTTGATTATTATTGTAATTATTGATTACTATTATGTTCACTATTATTATTATCATTACAATTTTTATCCATATTGTTATTATCATTATTAATATTATTTTCTTCAAATTATTAATATTATCATTGTTATAGTATCATTATTGTATCATTATAGTAAAGCTATTATTATTATTAATATTATCATTTTATTATTATGGTATTATTATTGTAATCGTGTTTATTTTATCTCCGTAGTAGAGTGCGTCATGTAGACCAAGCCAAGCACAGCACAACCGCTTGAGGACCCAGGTCCACCTTCATCAGCACGCTCAGGATGTGAGGAAAACTATTGCAACTCACCACCTAATACCATTTTCATGCCGCGCAGAAGAGTAAAGTTGCTCATCGGGGCATACAATAACTACGATTATTACTATTAGTCTTAATGTTACAAATTGTTATTGTTATTACTCATCATCATCATTGGCGTCTCAGTTTCTGTAGACCAAGTGTTTGGCACCCTGTGAGTTTTCTTTCCTGTATTTTGACACTGTCCGCTATGACTATAAAGGCCGATCCGCAAATGAGTCCCCGACACAGATCGTACAACCAGAGAAGTTGGCTTGCCGGAGTGTCCCCCGATCTCTTCAGTCTTTCTCTTTTATCTTCAGCCAGAGGGACGATAAGGCTAACGTCTGATCAGGCAAAACACACTGATCAGAGAATGTAGGCCAGGGTCAGGAGAAATATACTGGCCAAGACCCTCACCTGACGGGACGATGAGGCTAACGTCTGGTCAGGCAAAACACACTGATCAGAGAATTTTTTTTTTTTGCTTAGATGTTTGCCTCACTAGTTTCAACTGGCGGAGGCGCGCCGTTTTCCACCCCAGACCGTAGTCCATTGGGCGATATCAGGACGCATAAACCAGTGCTTGGATGCATGTGTGCGTCTGTGTGTACCTATGCTAGGTTTGTGCACCCTCAGAAGCTAGCCCAACCAAAGTGCAATGGAAGGGCCTCACCATGAGGGCGCGTGTGAAAGTTGTGCAAGAGTGTGGCTGTAGGATAGAGTCAAATGAAACAGAGTGAGGTAAGAAGAGAGAGAAGAGTTACCACTGATCAGAGAATGTTAGCAAGGAGACATATACTGGCCAAGACCCTCACCTGACCTCCTCGTTGGTCGTCCTAGAAACGGTTTGTCTTCGAGGACAACAGTCCGGCTAACAGGGTGAGGTTCAACGTGATCACCGTAGTAGTGAGCGACACGCAGATGAAGCCAAGCATAACACAATCGCATGGAGAACCCTGGTGCACCTTCATCAGCCCACTCGGGATGTGAGGAAAGCTACGACAACTGGCCACTTAACTCCCTTTTTAGGGCACACAAAAGAGTAACCTACTCATTGTGGGCATCGGCAAACAACAATCTTCAGCCAGAAGGCGTATTCGAGCGTCGGCAGCCACTATGCCTCTTCTCAATGACTATATCCAAACATCTCGATCCTGAGCAATCGTTTCTCAGCTCCATGTCCCTATTGCTTACGTCCGTCAATAACAGTGTGTGATGGCCGATATCCTTTGTCAGCCTCTCATCTTCCATGCGGTAAACATGCCCAAACCACCGAAGGTGTCGTTGGCTCAATAGCGAGACATGCTGGGAGTGTTTGCTCGCTGTAAAATCACATTATGTGACACTCTCTCCTGCCACCCAATCCTCAATATACGCCGTATTCACCGCAAGTAAAAGTTGCTGAGACGCCGATCCTGCTTACTGTAAGGGTTCCAAGTCTCGCTTCCACACATGAGAGTGCCAAGAACACAGGTATTAAAGACCCGAATCTTGGTGTTATTACTAGTTGTACTAGTATTATTATTATCAGTATGATTCTTATTATTATTATATTACATTAATTATATTGTAGTCCAGAGGTTTCTTTTTTTGCTATGATTAACAACAAATTGGAAAACCCATTGTCCAATCGACTAGTGTCAGCGATCATGTCACTCCACAAATTTATTTTCCTAAATATATCTTATCCATTCTGTGACTCACTTACTTCCCTTGAACAACACATGTTTATAACATTCTTCTTGGTGTCGTCTTGAATTTATTTTCACATCATTTTTGCCAGCAGTATCATTTATAATCATCCCATTATCATACCAGGTGCCTAGATTAGGACTGTTTTCCTAGTGTGTCTAATAAGCCTTCTTGTGCTGGGTCTTCCCCGATCACGGCCTGGCGCAATAGTGTTTTAATTCCAACTTACTAGACTGATTTACTTGTCCTAATCTCGCTGAATCTGCCTGAAGTAACAGACTGCAAAAAGATGCTTAACGTCACAGCTTAAGTGGAGGTGTGCATTCTATATAGATGTGTGCTTGGATGATGTGGTAAATGTCGTGTTTTGGAAGGGCTTGGGGCATGTCGTGTGTTTTAAGGATGTGGGAGATGTCGTGCGTTTGAAATGGTGTGGGAGATGTATGTTTTAATGGAGTGGGAGATGATGTGTGTTTGGAGGAAGTAGAGGTTCGTGTGTTTTAAAAGACGTGGAAGATGTCGTGTGTTTTAACGATGTGGGAGATATCGTGTATTCTAATGATGTTGTATGTTTGAAAAATGTATGTGTATGAAATGGTGTTTGTTTGAAGATAGTATGTGCGGGAAATGTTGTATGTTTGAGGATAGTATGTGTATGAAATGTTGTATGTTTGAAAAAAGTATGTATATGAAATGTTGTATGTTTGAAGATAGTATGTGTATGAAATGTTGTATGTGTGAAGATAGTATGTGCATGAAATGTCGTATGTGTAAAGATAGTATGTGCGTGAAATGTCGTATGTGTAAAGATAGTATGTGCGTGAAATGTTGTTTGTTTAAATGCTGGTTGTCTGTTACATATCGTTTGTTTGAAAGGTGTTTGTGTGAAATGTTGCGTGTTTGAAGTGTGTGAAATGTCCAGTGTTTGAAGTGTGTGAAATGTCGAGTGTTTGAAGAGTGTCGAATTCGAGTGTTTGAAGTGTCTGGATTGTCGAGTGTTTGAAGTATGTAGATTATCGAGTGTTTTAAGTTTGTGAAATGTCCAGTGTTTGAAGTGTGTGAATTGTCCAGTGTTTGAAGTTTGTGAAATGTCGAGTGTTTGAAGTGTGTGAAATGTCGAGTGTTTGAAATGTGTGAAATATCGAGTGTTTGAAGTGTGTGAAATGTCGAGTGGTTGCAGTGTGTGGATTGTCGAGTATTTGAAGTGTGTGGATTGTCGAGTGTTTGAAGTGTGTGAAATGTCGAGTGTTTGAAGTGTGTGAAATGTCGAGTGGTTATAGTGAGTAGATTGTCGAGTATTTGAAGTGTGTGGATTGTCGAGTGTTTGAAGTGTGTGAAATGTCGAGTGTTTGAAGTGTGTGAAATGTGGAGTGTTTGAAGTGAATGGGAAATGTCGAATTGTTTAAGTATGCGTGTGAAGTGTCTAGTTTTTTTAAGTGTGTGTGAGATGTCAAGTTTTTTGAAAGTAGTATGCATGTTTGAATTATATTTATGTCTGTATATGTGAAATTTCAAGTGTTTGAAATAATGGTATGGGAAACATCTTTAGTTCCTATCATGTTGTTGCTGTTGTCGTTGCTATTGTTCTTGTTGTTATTGCTGGACGCTACTCGTACTCGGTTAAATTAATTCTTAAAGATGTTTTAATGGTAGCGGGTTACAGTGGCTCTTCTTGCATCCTTATGCAATTAAGAAAGCTGGACGGATTCTCCCGGATGTAGTGCAATGAGAGGCTTCTCAGTAAGCCCACCATTATGGGGATGAGATCATCGATCCTCTAATCGTACGCATAACTCCTGTTACACAACCTGTTTCCTCCAGCGCGGCGTGAACGAGCGGTGGCAGTTCTTGTTTACTTCTCCTTGACTCGGACGATAGTATTGACTCCACTATGTTCGAAGATATTATATATTTTAAATGCTGTGAGTTTCGTAGCGGGGTGTATGCTAAATGTCGTGAGCTTAGTGGTAGTATGTATGCTAAATGTCGTGAGCTTAGTGGTAGTATGTATGCTAAATGTCGTGAGCTTAGTGGTAGTATGTATGCTAAATGTCGTGAGCTTAGTGGTAGTATGTATGCTAAATGTCGTGAGCTTAGTGGTAGTATGTATGCTAAATGTCGTGAACCTTGGTAGTAGTATGTATGCTAAATGTCGTGAGCTTAGTGGTAGTATGTATGCTAAATGTCGTGAGCTTAGTGGTAGTATGTATGCTAAATGTCGTGAGCTTGGTAGTAGTATGTATGTTAAACGTCGTGCGTTTAGTAATATAGTATGTTTTTTAAATGTCGTGAGTTTAGCAGCAGTTTGTGTGTTAAATGTCGTAAGTTTAGTAGTTGTATGTATGCTAAGTGTCGTGAGTTTATTAGTAGTGCGTATGTTAAATGTCGTGATTTGGTAGTAGTATGTATGTTGAATAACGTGAGTTTAGCAGCAATTTGTGTGTTAAATGTCGTGAGTTTAGTAGTAGTATGTATGTTTAATGTCGTGAATTTAGTAGTAGTATGCATGTTAAATGTCGTGAGTTTGGTAGTAGTGTGTATGTTAAATGTCGTGAGTTTGGTAGTAGTGTGTGTGTTAAATGTCGTGAGTTTGGTAGTAGTATGTATATGAGTGTAAAAGTGTTTAAAGATAGTATGTGTGAGAATTATCACTTGTTTACAAAAATATTATCTAAAAACTATCTATAGGTAGCATGTGTGACTACGTGAAATGTTGTTAATTTGAATGATGTGTGAAATGTTAATTTGAATGATGTGTGAAATGTGTTCTTAAAGAAAAAAATGTGAGTGACATATCATGTAGTTAGAGGTAGTGTTTGTATGCATATTTCAAATCTGTGTCTGAAGATAGTATATGTATGCTTTAAATTTCGTGTGTTTTGGGAAGCATTTGAGAAATCGTGTTTAAATAGTGTGTGATATGTAGTATGCGTGGCGGTAACATTTGTGTATGAAATATTACGTGTTTAAAGCAATTATATGACTGAAATTTCGTGTGTTTAAAGGGAGTATGTGAGATGGTGTCTGTTTAATAGTAGTGTGTGAGTGATTATCAAATGAATGTGTTTGGAGTAGTTTGTGTATTTGTGTTAAATTTGTGTTTCAAATCAGTCTTTGTGTGTGTGTGAAATGTGTTTCTGAAATTAGTCTTTGTGTGTGTGAAATGTGTTTCTGAAATGAATCTTTATGTGTGTAAATATGTCTCTGAATTTCGTATGTGAAATGTCGCGTCTCTGAAAGTAGTCTTTGTGTATGAAAATCTTGTGTTTCTGAAAATAGTGTTTGTGTGTATCAAATGTCGTGCCTTTGAAATTAGTATGTTTTTTAAATGTCGTGTTTCTGAAATTAGTCTGTTTTTTAAATGTCGTGTTTCTGAAATTAGTATGTGTGTGTGTGTGTGTGTGTGTGTGTGTGCGTGCGTGCGTGCGTGCGTATGTGTGTGTGTGTGTGTCAAATGTCGTTATTCTGAAATTAGTCTGTGTTTTTAAAATGTCATGTTCCTTAAATAAGTCTTTGTGTGTGTCAAATGTCGTGATTCTGAAATGATTCTGTGTGTTTAAAATGTCGTGTTTTTGAAATTAGTCTTTGTGTGTGTGAAATGTCGTGTTTCTGAATGTAGTTGGAAGAAAAACTACAATTAGATCATTTTTTCGGATTGCTGAGATCCACAAGGAGGATCTAGAGCTGGAAAATAAAGTTCGCTTATGCATAGGGTCGCCACAATATAGATAATCGCTTAAGATTGTTTGTGTAAACTGTCGTGTGTTTGACGGTAGTATTTGCGTTCTGAGTGTCGTGAGTTTGGTAGTAGTGTGTAAGTTATATGTCTGAAGTAAATAATTGTGTGTGACGTAAAATACGTGTCTGAAGTAAATAATTGTGTGTGACGTAAAATATGCGTCTGAAGTAAACAATTGTATGTGTGTGTATGTGCGTGTGCGTGCGTGCGAGTTGTGTTAAATGTTGTGAATTTAAAGGTAGGATGTCTGTGTCTGAAATTTCTGAATTGTGATTTAAAATGTCGTAATGCTGTATTTTAATAGTGTGTGTGTGTGTGTGTGTGTGTCTGTGTGTGTCTGTGTCTGTGTCTGTGTGTGTGTGTGTGTGTGCGTGCGTGCGTGCGTGCGTGCGTGCGTGTGTGTGTGTGTGTGTGTGTGTGTGTGAAATGTGTGTTTTTGGAGGATATAAAATGTATGTTTGATGGCAGTTAGTGTGGGGAAAATACCGTGTGTTTGACGTTTGTGTGTGTTTGTATGTGTGTGTGAGAGAGAGAGAGTGAGAGATAGAGAGAGAGAGAGAGAGATGCGTCGTGTTTTGAGAGAATATTAAATGACGTGCGTTTTATATGTGCATGTATATGTGAGAAATGTCGTATGTTTGAAGAAAGTTTTATTTTAAAACATTTTCACAAAATGTAAAACAAGAAGAAGAGAAACAATTTCCGTAATAATCAGGCATGTGTTTGCGCATGACAAACCGAAGTTGCACGCGGGTCTACGGATTGTGCTTACCGCCTTGCATCAAATCTTGTGTGCGTCACATTTCCCTTTTGTGAAGCTCGCTGTTTTTGCACACAGGTATTAGGACAGTAGACGCCCTCGATGCAATAAACTGACGCTGCACGTATCCGATGACAATGGATAATATACGCCTTTTGGGGCGGTAAAGCTATGTGCCTCGAGACGTTCGTATCGTTTCCCATCGTACCTAAAGGCAAAGGTAGCCCAACAGAAAATACTGCTTTCGGTGATGAAGTGTTAAAATATTCCTTATATTAAACCTCAGCTATTTATGAGGTGCATGGTAGTTGTTTTTCTTTCTCGATACATATGTTTCTTTTCATAGCAGTAAGATGGGTATACAAGGTGTAACATGGATCTACTGTCAGGGACATGCAGGCGTCTGGGGCAACGAAAGAGCTGATGCAGTGGCGGGGCAAGCTGTGGTGAACGACGCGGTGTTGAGAGACACGGTTGAGTTGATAAGGGATGTCATTGACAGTCTACAGAATGATGAAAAGACAGAGGGTCGCGAAAATGCATATGTGCAGAGCATGATAGATCTTAGGGTGACTAGGGGACAGGGGAGAAAGTGTGTTTTGTCTGGAAGGATCAGAAGAACATGAAATCAACACCTGACTGGAACTCTACGTATATATATATATATATATATATAAATACGCTTGGCTGGCTGCTTGGACAAAGAACGGAGAACGGAGCACTTATGGGGATGTACGTTGTGTGATGATGTTGGTTAATAGAACCAAGAATCAAGCTGGGTGATTATTTACAGTTCGGAAGACTGGAGTGTGCCGAAAACGCGGATCTAACTTGGTACCTGGGAACTGAGACGCTAGTCCGATCAGACACAACATACTGACCAGTACGTCGCGACAGGGCCAGGCACAATACACTGACCAACACCACTATCTATCTTCCATGTAGTGTTCCCTGGAAACATGTTGTTTTCAAGGAAGCCTGGCTGACGAGATGTGGATCGACGTGATCATACAGAAAGTGTCATACAGATGAAGCCACGCATTGCCCAACCACCTGGAAGACCGTGGTCCACCTTCATCAGCGCGCTCTGGATGTGAGGAAAGCTTCTACAACCCGCCACAACGTCCTTTTCAGGGTCAACAAAAGAGTATAAACCTACTCATTTTGGACATTAAATTTTCTTCTCCCTCACACATCTTCAGACCTCGACTTCAATGACTCTAACGAAGGCAGCAGTTGAATTGAGGCTCCATACACTTCCGTACACCAGAACATTAGAAAACAACAACCTGGTACCGGTGAGCGCTCTACCTTTCTTTCAGTATTCTATATACAGGTGGCATGCAAAGAAGCTGAATCCCTTTCACACACTTTGTCTCAGGAGGGTGATGAATGTCAGATGGCAAGACAGGGTCCCGGACACTGAGAGACCTGGTATCCCTAGCATTGATACCATCATGACACAATCACATATTCCCTGGGCGGGTCATGTGGTTCGCATGTCAGATTATCAGTTGCCAAAAATATTCTTCTATGGAGAGATGCAGAGTGGCGTACGGTCCGAAAAAGGAAAAAAAAAAGCGCTTTAAAGACACACTAAAAACGTCTTTAAAAGCCTTCAGCATTAGCCTCGAAACATAGGAAGATACTGCAAAAGACCATACATCCTGACGTACAGAGGAGCAGTGTCATGCGAGGCTTCTAAAAAGACTACAGCAGAACAACGGAGAAAGGCCAGAAAAGCCCGTGAAATATTAGTCTCTAGAAGCGAACTTTTCAAACCCTTACTGCCTGCGAGCATGCAGATCCCAAATCGGACTTGTCCGCCATCTCCGCACTCATCCATAACCCGGAAGTACAGAATACTCGACTGGAAGGACTGGCTAAAATTAAAAAGGAAAGGTCCTCATCACGCGTGATGAACGAACAACATAACCTTTCTTTCATTTCATTGGCAGCATAGACTTCTCGTGTGTTCCCCAGATCCGAATTGGGAGCAAGGAATATAAGCAATCTGTCGAGCACGTTCTAACAAAGGGTTGAGCGTAGGGTCGTTTGCCTCATCATGTAGATACCACAAGCCCACAAGAAAAATACAAGTAGATCTCTACACACCGTGTTTCATCTTCTTCTTTTAATGTTTCTTCTTCTTCTTCTTCTTCGACGTTCGTCTTGAATAGGACACGGACTTTTGTTACAGTTTACAGCGAGGCGTCGATATCTGCGCCCTTTCGGCCCGACGTATCTGGTGTCAGCATGGTATTTTGTGACCAGGTGCCTTTCCTCTTCGATCTCTAAGCTCTTAGCCAGGCTGCATGGCTGCAGACTTTTTCCAGAGCCAGTTGGAGGCAGAATAGGGTCTTGGTCAGCTATTGTTCGCTGGCCCTGACGCAAGCAGTCAACAATGAGTCACTGCTCCTGGCGCAAGTACCCAGGTATGAATCAATGACCCTCATGCAAGCAGAAAACTATGAGTCGCTGGTCCTGAAGCAAGCATCCTACTATGAGTTACTGGCCTGACGCAAGCAGCCAACTATGAGTCACTGACTATGACGCAAGCAGCCAACTATGGTTCGCTGGCTGCTGTCATCTCATTTACTACTGCGTCACTGACTCCCACCTTGTTACAAAAAATATGATTCGGTTACTACATCAGTAAGGAGCATGAGGTAACAACCACAGCTTACCTCCTTCTACATGACCAAATGATATATGTCCTTCTGTGACACTTTCATTTGCATAATGAGGATGCAATTCCCATGCACATCCCTGTTTAGTCGCATCTACCGGCATACATAGAAGGGGCAGACACATTAGAATGTACAGATAAAGACATCTAAATAAGAATACAAAAGACGAGAGGAACTTTCACTGCATTGGAAAACGTATGGAAATAAAAAGAAACTAAGTTCAACACAAAAATAGAAAACTTTAATTCCAATATTAAGTCCGCTCTATTCTATGCATCTCAAACATGGACAACAATAAAAACAAAAATGGTCAATGTTTTCATCTGTGCTGATTTCCATTGTGTACAATCTTTGACGGTGATCATTTTTATGCAAACATCGATCCTCGTTTCTTTCTGTTCTTAATATTCTTAAATAGGGAACAGTGTGGTCTAGGTGACACGGCTCACAACCCGAAGGTGCTAGGTTCGCTTCCCAATCACAGCACCCGTCGTTACCCCGGGGAAGCAAACCTTTAGAAAATACAGCAGTAAGCAAACCATTAAATAAAATGCATGCCAAAGTCGGATGCACTGGTCAGACAGGCGCAAAATAAAAACACAATGCAGCGCACACAGCCGTGTGGAATAGAAAAATAAATCGAACGCAATAAAACAAACTAATTCTTAATTGCGTTTTAACAATATTTTTTCTGAAAATGTTCTGGGCTTGCACACTGGTATGATACGCTCCAGTGTACTCAATAGTAAATTGGTGATTGGATTACAGTTAAAGGAGACATGCCAATTTATAAATGAGTTGGTTCACCATCATCATTTTGGACGATGAGGCTAATTTCTGGTCAGACAAAACACACTGATCAGAGAATGTTAGCCATGATCAAGATAAATATACTGGCCAAGACCTTCACCTGACCTCCTCGTTGGTGGTCCTGAAAACGGGCTGCTGTCGAGGACAAGTCCGCCTAACAAAGTGAGATTCGACGTGATCTCCGTAGTAGTGATCGACACACAGATGAAGCCAAGCATAGCACAACTGCATGGAAGACCCAGGTCCACCTTCATCAGCACGCTCGAGATATGAGGAAAGCTACTGCAACCCGTCACTTAACGCCCTTTTCAGGGCGCACATAAGAGTAACCTACTCATTGTGGGCATTTGAAACAACAACAAAAACAACCATCATCATTTACATTGTCACTTCAGATTGTAGAGCATAGTAAAAAATGGCTCCATTATGTTCTAGCCTGGGAACCACTAGGGCGTCGAGACGAGTCAGTTGAGGAACGATCAGCAGTGCGAGCGAACGGCAGAAATGTTGATCGTCTGCAGTGCAAACAAATCTCACAGTTTAGGCAGAGCCCCAATAGCTCGCAGCGATCGTACCAAGATAAAGCATGTACTACTACCACCAAGACCAGCACCCGGATATAGACGGTAACATCGGTTTTTTTTTTCATCTTCGAGGTGGTCTGAATGGAGTACTTCTACGTTTTCGATGTGCCAGCTATCGTTAAACGCTTCATAGCATGTTTCTGCTTTTATATCCAATTTGGTTGATTGCCATGTCCATCTTTTTTCCGATAGGCTTCTTCAAAAAGATGTTCATTGGGAACAACTGTTCGGTTTCTACGAAGATGGCTACGCGGTCTCCTCGGTCATTACGCAGTTCGTCGGTAATGCTCCAAGATGGAGCCATGTTTGTTTGGCGGACAATCCTGCCATCGAAATCACCCATAAAGATAATCTTGTAGGCATGTTGATGTAGTAGCTGTTCAAGGCTTTCTTTGAGCCAGCGTTAACCTGCGAGCGGATGACGGTGTTCTTGTTGAATGCTCATGATGAATAACTTTACTCTTTTTTGCGTCCTGGTAAGGGCATTGAGTGGCGTTCAGTAACTTTCATCACGTTCCTATCGTGCTGATGATGGTGAACGAGGTCCCTTAGGCGGTTGTGCTGTTCTTGGGTTTATTTGCGTTATGTTCACTATTTCTGGTATCACGTCGATCACCCACCCCTTTAGCCAGACTGCCACGAAACAGTCTATTTGCCAAGGACAACTGCGCAAAAGTAAGATGGGAGTCTAGCTCAGTATATTTCTCCTGGCCCTGACTAACATGTCCAATCAGTACGTTATGCCTAGTCTCCTATCCCCATGACGGGTAATAGCATTGAAATATGAGCAGTGACTTTTTCTAGCCTAGAACATGCATTTCCACCGCTGCAAGCAGACAATAAATTGTACTGATATGACATTTTTGACATGGCGACTTGCAATAATGAATCCAACATCCCCAATGTGGTCTTGACACTCTCCTGTGACGGTTTGGCTTTTCGTCACCCTTATCACACCAAATATAAAGGACAGTCAATAACTAATTGCAGTTTTGCTAATAACTTGTTTACAAAAGTAGGAACCAGACATTTTGTGTGTCTTATATTTCGACATTGCCTAGCAATACACATGTCCCCTAGCTTGTGGAAACCATCTATAAACAAAAGGCTTTTGGTTTGACCTTCAACACATGTTGCACATCCTTCATTACCTCGTTGTTATCTGCAAACATGTGACCCCACAAATGTTCATTTAAGGGTCCAAACAAATGAAAGTCCGATGGAGCCAAATCAGAGCTGTAAGCTGGATGTCTCAAATTTCAGAGTACGAATTGCATCCACTGTACGACTGGCAAAGGAAGGTGCAAAACTACCACAACCAGATACTAGTAGGACATACGAAGAGTTAAAACGGCTTATTAGAGCTAGATACATGACCAAATGGGAAACCGAACATACTGGCTACACAAAAAACGATGCCTATTACCAGTTGAACAGAAGAGAGCACGCCGTTGTCTTCAGACTTCGCACTGGTCCCAATAGACTGAGGTACCACTTATTCAACAAATTGAAGATAGGTGGCACTGACGAATGCCCGTGTGGTACCGGGAAAATGACCGCTGAGCATTTGCTGCAAAACTGCCCGACATACGAGGCTCAGAGAGAGCAGATGTGGCCATCACCAGTGGCAACGCTAAACAAGCTCTATGGCAGTGTCGACAGCCTCAGGTTGACCGCTGCTTTTTTCGAAAAAATAAAGGTTGATGTCTGACTGCGTACGATGAAGAAGAAGAAGAAGTATCCACTGTACGCGCAACCGTATGTGGGCGGGCGTTGTCGTACATCGGCAATATTCCGTCTGAGATAATTATAACCCACTTGAACCTGTTGACATGCACGTCCCTGTATCGAACACTAGTTTCACCCCTTTCCTTGAAATTGACCAATGTAGGACCATTAACATCCCAAAAGATGGCCATCACGACTTTCTCAGCAGAAGCTTATGTTTTGAATTGTGTCTCTGTAGGAGACAACAGGTGCTTCCATTGCTTCTACTGTCTCTTACTTTCTGGTTCGTTAGTGCACTCAGAACTCGTCTCCGATCTCTTACTTTCTGGTTCGTTAGTGCACTTAGAACTCGTCTTCTGTCACAAATTGATGTAGAAAAATATCTCCTTCACAAGCATGACGGTCAAAATGCTCCTGACAAATCATATGTCGTGCACGCTTGTGATTATTGTACAGATACCTTGGGGCCCATCTGATACAGTTTTCTATAACCTAGGTAAAGG
This sequence comes from Ariolimax columbianus, assembly GCA_036924085.1. Classification (NCBI taxonomy): domain Eukaryota; kingdom Metazoa; phylum Mollusca; class Gastropoda; order Stylommatophora; family Arionidae; genus Ariolimax; species Ariolimax columbianus. The sequence continues at coordinate 56,851,969 of JAVGWX010000002.1, read as the reverse complement.
GAAATTGTGTGCGCAGCGCCAGCTTGGACTAATGTTGAATTCTATGGCTGTTTCGTCTTTTCTTCTTCTTGCGTTTGCTTTAAAATATTGTCTATATCTGCAATGTTGTTTCTTGTATAAACTTCACTGTCTTTTGTAGTTCACACACAGGTCCATAAAGTATCTCTTCCAGTCTTGTTTCTATGGGCCAGTGAGATTTTCTCTGTATATTATATTCGGGGCAGTTTTGTAGTATGTGCTCTGCTGTTTGGGGCGCCTTTCCGCATGTACACATGGCTGAGTTGCCAATCTTCATTTTTGTGTACAAGTGGCTGCGGAGTCGGTTGTGTCCTGTTCTAAGGCGCAACACAAAAGTTTGCTCTTGTCTGTTTATGTTATGGTAATCGTCTGGTGTTACTGTTGGTGGCTTTCTGATTGATTTGATCATCCTTATATTCTGTTGGTATGTAACTGGTACATCTGGTTGCTCGTCTGCAGCACCCTCCTCTGCCAGTCGATCTGCTCTCTCGTTTCCTGGTACTCCACAATGAGAAGGTATCCACTGCATGACAATATTGCGCTGGTTGCTCAGTTCAGACAGTAGAGCCTGTAGATCTAGCAGTTTCTCGAATTAAAGTGTTTGGAGTGCTGATTGTGCATCTGTCAGAAATACTACAGGTTGTGGACCGACATTAGTGTTCAACAGTTTCTCAGTTGCCACTTGATTGCCTGTATTTCTGCATCATATGTATGACAGAATTTTCCAGTTGGTACTCTGATCGTATCCCTAATGTTGTTTGGGTATTCTATGTACACTCCCGCTCCACCATTCTTTACTGCATTATGTGCTGACCCATCTGTGTATACTCTGATCCAGAGGTCTTGTGGGTATTTTTCATCCAAGAAATTGAGGATCACTATCCTACGTTGCACACTGTTCTGTTCATCCTTGTCTAATATTCCTTTCACTTTTGTTTGAATGCATACTGATAGTCCATGCTCCTCTCTCCAAGGGGTTTGTTCTGGCACAGACTTTAGGGGGATGTCAACTTCAGGTAGATCTATAATTTGCCTGCGAAGTCGTTTCGCCTGATGCATAAAACTACTTCTTTTCAGTCTTCCCATTGCTAAATTTTGAAATCTGTCTTTCATTGGATGGCTCGGCATGCAGTGGAACTTTTCTGCCTGTGTTAATACCTTTGTGTCTCTGCGTTCTCTTAGTGCTTGTATCCTCCCCATTTTCTCCATCTCCACTATAGGTATTGATTTTATTGCTCCTGTAATGACCCTAAGTGCCTGATTTTGCACCTTATCCACCTCTTTTAGGGTAGTGTTTGATGCAGAGCACCACGCTGCTGACCCATATTCCAGATGTGGCCTATACCTTGTTGGTAAACTTTGTTAAGTATTTTTCCACTAGCTCCCCATGTGGTTCCACTTAATTTTCTCAGGATGGCTAACTTCCTCCTGGCTTTTTTGGCTGCCTTGTTGACGTGTTCCTTTCATGTCAACCTATCATCAAATGTAACTCCAAGATAGGTGGGTTGTTTATCTTCTTTGATGTGTTCTCCATTTATCTTGATAACTCCAGCTTTTTGTTTTTGGGGAGAGGGTGAAAAACGTAGTGCAACATTTTTCTGTGTTAATGTTTACACACCATCTGTTTGTCCATGGGGTAAAGGCATCAATAGCTCTTTGCAGCATTCTGGTGGCCACTGTTGCTTGCTCATTTGTATACCATATTACCAAGTCATCTGCATACATTGCAACTTTTGTTCCTTGTGGTAGCTCAGCAATCAAGTCATTGATGAAGACTATGAAAAGTGTAGGGAAAAGAACCCCTCCCATGACGCAGTAGAATTTTCTAACTCTTGAGGCCATCTAGTTGGACTCTGGCTCTTCTGTTATGTAAGTATGCTTTTATCCATTTGTACATCCTATCCTTCACTCCATTATTTCTCAGTTTCTTTAAAAGTCCTTTTTTCCAAACTTTATTAAAAGCTTTCCTTAAGTCTATCCATGCTGCTAATACCAATTTCTTGTCTTGGAATGCGTCCACGATCTCTTGTGAGAGGTATGTTGCCTGGTCTTCAGTGAAGTTGCATTTCCTAAATCCTGCCTGCTGTGGCACAAGAAGGTTTTGGCTCTCAAGGTACCACTGCAGCCTTAGGTTGATGATACGTTCCATTGTCTTATAGATGCAGCTTGTGAGGCTGATTGGTCTATAGTTGGATGCCATTGTGCAGTATTTCCCTGGTTTTGAGAGTGATATCATGATTGCTTCTCTCCATGTCTGTGGGACTTTACCTGACGTCCAACAAATGTTGAGGATCTGCAACAGTTTTGTTTTTGCTGCTGTTCCCAAGTTCTTGATCATCTCATTGGACACTCCATCTGTTCCTGGCGACTTTTTCATTTTCAGTTTGGATATTGCAAACTCCAGTTCTTTGTATATGATTGGTGTCTCCATAACTTCGGGTATGGCACCATCTCATCCTGTATTTTGTCGTTCCTCACAAACACTTCGTTGTTTCTCTCTGTCAACTTTAATGTTGCTATCTTTTGCAAAAGAATCCGCAAAAGTAATCAGCGGCTTGTTTGCTTGTGAGGATATGTCTATCTTTGTTTAATGTAATCTTTGTGTTTCTCTGTGCACCCTCATCATTAAGTTGTTTTACCAACTTCCATAGTTTCCTGGTATCCTTTTCTTTGTTTTCTCCCTAAAACTTATTCTTCTAGCCTGGAACTTTTCCCTTTGAAATTTGGCCTTAGCATGTTGATATTTTTGGTGGTGTTCTTGACATGGACTAATCTCTGCTTGCTTTCTAGATGTTTTTACCTCGTTATGCAATTGTTCTAATTCACTATTCCAGTATGGCCTATATTGTTTACGGGCCCTCTAGGTATTGTTTCATGGGCAGCCTGTAGCATGCATCTGTTGAAATTATCGACTACCTTATTTATGTCTTCATCTGTTGTCAGGTCTCTAGTCAGTACACTAGGCCGATGCTGCTACATTGACCATTCTGCCTTCCTGTAATTCCACCGAGGCAGGGTACTACCCTCCTTGACGTATTCATTTTCAATAGTTAGAAATACTGATCTGTGGTCACTACTTCCAAGTTGACCAATGTAGGACCATTAACATCCCAAAAGATGGCCATCACGACTCTCCTAGCAGAAGCTTGTGATTTGAATTGTGTCTCTGTCGGAGACAACGGGTGCTTCCATTGCTTCTACTGTCTCTTACTTTCTGGTTCGTTAGTGCACTCAGAACTCGTCTCCTATCACAAATTGATGTAGAAAAATATCTCCTTCACAAGCATGACGGTCAAAATGCTTCTGACAAATCATCTGTCGTGCACGCTTGTGATTATTGTACGATACCTTGTGGCCAATCTGATACACACTTTTCTATAACCTAGGTAAAGGGCAATTTTATGCGCAGCGCCAGCTGGGACTAATGTTGAATTCTATGGCTGTTTCGTTAATAGTGACTTGTCTGCTGTAAAGGACTAACTAGTCCATCTGTTGGTTCACTGTGAGTTGCAATGCATGCTGGTCTCCCACGCCGCGGTTCACCCCTGACGTTTTGTTTTTCGTTGTTAAATCTTTCCACCGATTTATACACTCTTCTCTAACTCAAACAACTGAACCTTCATTCTTCTGTAGATTTCAGAATGTTTCACTCACTCTGACCACAAAAAGCGAATAACGAATCGTTGTTCTTCCACACAAAAAGTGGGGATGTCATGTCGTACCCTATATTTTGTGCCCTAAAATATACTCTTCTATGCATTTTATTTGTTTTAATGCTGTTTCTTAATGACTGTACATCGCACAATGCAAATTGAATTAGACGTACATTTCAGAGAACTTTCTTGTATTTATTTATTACGAAATGTCTGAAAGTATCGAAATAAATGTAGTGGGAAATGTTCTCAGCAATCAAGGCATTTCCAAAATATATTCAAAAATTAATGAGGAAATCGGCAGTTACTCTATACCATAGTCCAATATACATTCATACAACAGGAGGAATCCGACACCATCTCTTAATAATTTTGTAGAGCAGGTCTCAGAGACATCTTCCAATAGCTATATTGGGTCGATTGAGGCGCAAATATAGATGGCCATTTGCGATTTGTCGATGACATTGTACCAATCGAGGTCTAACAATCCTTAAACAATCTAAAAGAGATCAGCAGAGCTGCTAGTCTTAAGATTAATAAAGATTAAGCACAATGCCTGAGAAATCCTCATTGCCTACAGCAGGAAATCAAGCTGCGAAATAAATTCATCCACGATGTCAGCTACTGCGTTTACCTGGACCAAGACACGAAGCATCTAGACAGAGAACAGTGGCTTGATATAGCTACATAAAGCCGATACCCCAACAACGGAGAGACACCCCATAAAGAGCGCACGCCGATAACTCTGTGGTCATTCGAGCTATGATTTACGGCTGTCAAGTGTGGCAATTGAGCAAAGCAGATGTTGATAAGCTCAGTTACTCAAAAAGTTTTTGAACGGCATGTACTAAAATATATCGATAAGAAATCAGATTCGAAATGAGGAAATTCTATATCAAACTCTATTTCGGGACGTCATTGATCAGTATTATGGCGCAAATACGGCTGGGCTGGTCATGTGGTACGGGTGTCTGAAAACAGATGAACACGACGCACGGCGTTATGGTTACACACGCGCATGGGGTCACCCCGCTATGCGATGGCAGGATATTCTGACAAAAGTTTTGGGTCCACACTAGTACAACACAGCAAACGAAATGGTGGGAATGTATACACAATGTTGTTGACTTCCTCGAATACGGCATAGCTGCCGGGTTGACGCTCAGTGTGACAAGTGATAACGTGTGATATACCTGTGGAAATAGCGATACATGAGAGAGGTCGCATTGTTATATTTGTGTTGACAGCAGTGGCTTAAACTGAATGCCCCCAAGGTCAGTGTAGATGTCCCAAAGAGAAGTTAGTAGAGGTCATCTACATACTACAGTCTCGACAGACTAGCGAAACTACCGTGTACGTCTTGACACCAGCCCGTTTCTGGAAGGAATGACTCGATAGTCCAGAAAGACCGCTTTGTCTAGGAGGGAACAGCTCTAACAACAAACTACTGTGTATGCCTTGACACGAGCCCGGTTCTGGAAGGAATGACTCGATAGTCTAGGAGGGAAGAGCCCCAACAAACTGATGTGTCAATATATTTATATATATATTTATATATATATATATATATATATATATATATATATATATATATATATAAAGAGAGAAAGAGAGAGAGAGAGAGAGAGAGAGAGAGAGAGAGAGAGATGCCAATACGGACACCTCATTGACACTCATCATCAACAAGTTCAATGAGCTTGACCTAGATAGGGAATGTCCGCTAATCGATAATAATCCACAGGTTTAAGCCACTTGGCATCGATTGTTGTTTGAAAAAATGTATTTCAATGACTGACAATAGTATCGGGGATAAGGTATCGAAGACTTCCTTTAACTATCTCATTTATATAAAAAGAGTCGTCAGACAGGGGTGCGTGTTGTCACCCTGTCGGACGCCACGTTGAATCGATGTGGTAATCGGTCTGTTGAAGAGGTTGATCTCCGTTTCGCATCAGTTGTACATCCGAAGTTTATCTCACCAATCAGATGAGCGCATTTTTCTGCAATTTCCTGATTTCTTGAGGCATTCAGCATCGCAATTACTGCGATGCTATCAAAAACTTTCTCATAATCCCTGAAAACAAGGCTTAAAGGCTTCTGTACTGTATGCATCCTCTCCATTAATTATTCGAATTTGTGGAGGTGGTCAGTTGTAAAGAAGTGTTGTCTGAAACCTGCGAGAGCAGACAGGTTTAGCATTTACACGGAGAACATATTCTGACAGATTTAAGGGATGCCAAGGCTAAACATCAATTGAAGAATAATGAACGACCTTAAGGTGTGTCAAGCTGGATGTGCCCGGAAAACGACGTTACGTGGCGTGTTGCCGTAGCTTTTCTCACATCCCGAGCGTGCTGATGAAGAAAAGCCGGGGTCCTCCAGGTGGTTGTGCTATGATACAGTATTGTTGGTTGATAATATTATTCAACATACGGTCCGGAAACGTGGACGATGAATAAACAGTTGGAGAAAAAGATAGAACTGGATGGATGTGATACCGTCTCAAACTGGATGGATAAACAGAATTCAGTATTAAGCTGGAGAGATTTGAATCCATATCAAGCTGAATGGATAGACGCGATTCTGTATCAAACTGGATAGATTTGATTCCCCATCAAGCTGGGTGGATAGACAGGATTCTGTATCAAGCTGGATGGATAGACAAGATTATTTATCAAACTGGATGGATAGACAGGATTATGTATCAAACTGGATGGATATACATGATTCTACATGAAGCTCGACGTATAGATATGATTCTGTATTAAGCAGGATTGATAGACATAAGTATGTGTCAAGCTGGATGGATAGAGTAACTCCAAGTGTAGTATTGGAGCTACACTGTGCTATATGAAGGGAATAATAAAAATCATTATTATTGTTGGTCTTCTTCTTCCTTTTCGTTCGTTTTTAATCTCCCACTACCAAGCCATGAACGAGGCTTTGCAAGTAGAAGAATGTTGTTCGAACAACGCAGTGCGCTGTATCGTAGTTTACAGCTTGACTGTGATATTTGCACCTTTTGGTTCGACACATCTGACTTCAGCAGGCATTTTTGAGCTCCGCGTTAGCCTTCACTCTTCGATCCCTTCTCCTTAGCCAGTCTACTCTATTACAGCCTCATATTCAGGATCACCATGGGAAGGCGTTGAAGGGTCTTGGCAGCTCTGGCTCGCTGGTCCTGACTCTAGCAGTCAGCTATGGGTCGCTGACCACTGCAGCTCATGCGCTGCTCACATCTTAATCCCTAGTTGGTGTTCAGGGTATATTTTTGTAAGTGATGGTATATAATTCACATCAACTTATGTGCGAAATACAAGAAGGTGGCCCGGAAATGGAACCGACTGAAATCATCTGTTGTAGCCCTAAGTCCCACGAAGAGCCACATGAAATAACCAAAAATATAAAACCCTAGATACAGCACAGTGAATGAGCTAACAATATCCAGTGGCTCAAAGCTAGATTTCTTACATCAGGATCAGCGAACCAGAGCTGACCAATACCCTATTCGGCCTCTAAACGAAGGCCCTGGAAACAGGCTGCACCCGTAGTGTGGCTAGGAGAACAAAAATCACTGTGAGAACGCCAACATGGTGCCCAAAAAAAGGAGGATGAAACAGGATGTCGGGCCGAAAAGTACAGATATCGCAGCCTCGCTGTAAACCATGACACAGCATCAGAAAGTGCTTATCAGGAAAACCATCGAAAAAGAAGAAACCATGTCGTTATTCCGAATGCCCACAATGAGTAGGTTTACTTTTTTGTGTGCCCGGAAAACGACGTTACGTGGCGTGTTGCCGTAGCTTTTCTCACATCCCGAGCGTGCTGATGAAGAAAGGCCGGGGTCCTCCAGGTGGTTGTGCTATGCTTGGCTTCATCTGCGCGTGACTCACTACTACGGGGATCACCTCGATCCCCCATCTCGTTAGCCAGGCTGCCATGAAAACATCCCGCTTCCAGGGAGGGCTACGAGGAAGCCGATGAGAGGGTCTTGGTCAGTATATTTTGCCTGACCAGACGTTAGTCTTCCTCACCAGAAACCATGTCAATGTGGATCCTCTTTGTTTCAAAAGCGTTTATGGATGAGCCTAAATATGGTAGTGGTCAGCTGGAGACCATTGACACTGCCACATATCTTGTTTAGGAATGGTCCTTGTGATAGCCAAATGTGACTTCTCTCTTATTTGCAATTTGTGCATTTTTGTAGCAGATGTTCGGGGGTCATTTTATCAGGTCAGAGTCAGATTTGTGTAGTAGATGTTCAGGAGTCATTTTATCACGTCAGAGTCAGATTTGTGTAGCAGATGTTCAGGAGTCATTTTATCAGGTCAGAGTCAGATTTGTGTAGTAGATGTTCAGGAATCATTTTATCAGGTCAGAGTCAGATTTGTGTAGCAGATGTTCAGGAGTCATTTTATCAGGTCAGTCATATTTTTGTAGCAAATGTTCAGGAGTCATTCTATCAATGCTGAGTCATATCATGCCGGAAGTAGATAAAGTGTTAGTAGATCCGAACGTTTTGTTATTAAGATGACGTGATCAATATCCTTCCTCATTGTTTTGCCTTCCATCATTCTAAGTCAGAAACCAATTTATAGTTCACGCGTGTCGAGACCGGGGATTGAACCTTGTGATTTGGTCATATAATCGTATTTGTAGTTCCATAAATTGGGATTAAAACACATACACACGCATGCTTACTACACTTACACACAAATACACACACCAACGTGCGCACACACCCACACATAATTTTGACGTTTTTGCTGCCGCAGTTCAGTTCAAGTGCCATCTCCGAAGATCGGCTGCAATGTGTCTCCAGTGTACTCTCTCATGCTGTAATGGTGAAATGTGACAGGCTTTTCCCAGTCCATCTCCTGATGTTACCAACCCACTTATAGCGTTGTCTGCCTCTTGAACGACTGCCTTCCACCCTACCGTCTAGTATGGTCTTCAGCAAGGTCTTGTTAAACGACCCAAATAACCCTGAGATTCAGACATTAATTCTTTTTTCACCCTCAACTCTTTCAATACCTCCACATTTGTTTTCTCTCTTTGCACTAGAAATGACCCAATCTTCTATGCACCAACATTTCGAAGGCTGTATACTATTTTCGAACTTGTTATTCTACGTCACAAGGGGTACATAGATAATGCTCATTTGACCTAACTCCAACTCAGGACATGTTCAGAAACATCTACGAAATTATAAACTTCAAAGCTCTGCTCCCAACAATCCCAATTCCCACCCCTCCCCCCACCCTCCCCCGGCAAACTACAATCCGCTTCAGAAATTGACATTATTTGTCACTTTCAAGTACGTAATAAATACATATCGGAACACTCGATTTTAATAATATTTCGCTAGCTCATAAGTATTACGTCTGTCGTGTTGTTATTTTTCCACTTAATAATAGCCATAAGCCGGATTTTACAGGAAACATCACATACAAATATATATATAGGCCAATTTATATTCAGTGTGACTGTGTTCGAGAGCTAAGAGAGAGAGATGCAAACACACAAAGCAGAGACTGACACACAATGATCTATTGGAGCAGCTTACCTGTGATAGTATTAAATCCACTCGCTGGCTCACCATCTCATCTATTATGTGTTGGTAATCCTTGCGAAAAACTTCCAGTTGCAGTAGTCTACCATCCAAAGTTGTGATGGCGTTGTGGTACGAGGCCAACGTCCACGCCACAAAAATCACCATAAGAGACAATAACGACAGCGCGAAGCAGGCGAATATCCACAGAAGAATCTTGGAGCAGGGCCTGTGTTTGTATCCATCTTCTTTTACGGCAAGCTGGTGTCGAGAAGGCACGTTATTCATAGCACTTTTACAGGAATTAGTTCTGTACTGAAACTCTCTATTGTTATGCCAGATGTTGCCACTCATTTTTTCATCCGTTTCTTTCCGCTGTGAATATTTTGAACAACTTTTGTTGCCGGAAATTGGTTCTGTGTCGCTGTGTGCGACTTTAATCCCAAGTCGCTTTTTGTTGAGCATTTTCATTTGCTCTTCGTTAATTCCCTTGGTTGCCATATCAGCAAGATCTGACGACCTTCCAGTTCATTGACAATATAATCACCAAGGAACGTTTATTCTAAAACATTGATCTAAAATGGGAACGTCACCAATACAAAATTAGCAGCAAAACCCCACTCAACGCGATAAATAAACGATATGCTTTTAATAAACACATTTGAAATTCTTCAAACCTTACTAACACATCGGCATGTTCTCAAAAAACTCATAGAACTATACAATTATTGCTTTCGTAATTCATTGAAGATTTGCCCCAGACGACTTAATCAAGAGAAAAACCATTAAAATAGTAACATTACAAATTCAGCGTGCACAAATAAACGAAAATACCCGTAAATACACAAAGTTTGTACGGAGCACCAAAATAGTTTACTACATTTCTAATGAATGCGGAACGTTAAACAGAACAGCAAAAGTGTGGCGAGATTGATAGAGTGTGTGAAATAGAGTGACTGATTGGGAGAGTGTATGAGAAAAGGTTAAGGATAAGTATGTGAAAGTGAATGAGTAACGTATTTTGTGAGAACAAGTGAGAGGGTGAGAGAAATGAGAGAGAGTAAATGATTGACAGACTGAGTGAGAAAATATGATCAACAGAGTGCATGAGGGGATATTGAATTATTGACAGGTTTTGTAGAGAGATAGTCAAAGATTGACAAAGTGTGTGGAGAGATAGTGAATGATTTTAAAAAATCCCAAAGAAACAGATGTCCAGGAAAATAACTGTATGTATATATATATATATATATATATATATATATATATATATATATATATATATATATATAGAGAGAGAGAGAGAGAGAGAGAGATAGAGAGCGGGGAGGGGGAAAGATATTGTCGGATTGTCGCTAGAAAGAGATAGTGTGAGAGATTGATAGCGAACAGGGGTAAGAGCGAGAGAGAAAGCGAGAATGATTGAGAAAGAGATAGCGAAAAAGAGTGATAGATATATTAGAAAGAGAGATAGAGATGAGAGAAAGTCGAAAGAATGAGAAAGATAGCACGAAAGAGAGTCATATATTTTTGACAGAGAGTGAGAGAGACAGAGATGGCGACAGCGTAAAAAAATTAATGGAAAAGAGATAATAAGAAAGAGAGAAGCGGATAGTCAGAATGGGAGAGAGCGATAACAATGAAGAGATATAGTAATACCAAGAAAAAGAGGAAGAACGAGCAAGATCAAGGGAATGCAAAAGAAACTGGTTGTATAAAGACTCTGCAGAGTCTTATAAACCAGTAATAAAGACGTTAAGTTAAGTGAAGTTAAGATAAGTTAAAAGAGAGAAAGAGATACCAATTAAAAGAGATAGATAGATAATGAGGCACAGAGAAAGATACAGCGTGACAAAGAAAGTGAAAGAGAAAGATAACGAACAAGAGAAAGAGAGATAGAGAGAAAGCTAGGAAGAGCGGTAGATAGAAGGAAAGCTAAAGATAGATAAAAAAAGGAAAGGCTAGGAAGAGAAATAGTTGGGAAGCTAGAGAGATAGATAGAGAGAAAGTTAGGAAGAGAGATAGAGGAAAAGCTAGAAAGAGATATATGTAGAGGGAAACCTAGGAAGAGGGAGAAAGAAAGCTAGGAAGAGAGATAGAGGGAAAGCTAGGAAGAGAGACAGAGAAGCTAGGATGAGATAGACGAAAAGCTAGGAATAGATAGATATAGGGAAAGCTATGAAGAGATGAATAGCGGGAAAGTAGAAAGAGAGATAAATAGAGGGAAAGCTGGAAAGAGACATAGATAGAGAGAAAGCTAGGAAAAGACAGAGAGAGATAAGGAAAAGCTAAGAAGAGAGCTAGATAGATGGAAAGCTACAAAGAGAGACAGATAGAGAGGAAGCTAGGAAGAGATAAAAATAGAGGAAAAGCTGTGAAGTGAGATAGATAGAGGGAAAGCTATGAAGAAAGATAGATTGAGGGGATGCTAGGAAGAGAGGGGGAGAGAGCGAGAGAAAGCTAGGAAGAGAAATAGAAAGAAGGCTAGGAAGAGAGATAGATAGAGGGGAAGCTAGATAGAGAGATAGGGAAAGCTAGGAAGAGAGAGAAATAGAGAGAAAGCTAAAAAGAGAAATAGAGGGGAAGCTAGGAAGAGAGAAAGAGTAGGAAAAGCTAGGAAGAGATAGAGGTGAAGGTAGGAAGAGAGAGAGAGAGAGAGAGAGAAAGCTAGGAAGAAAGATGGCGGGGGGGAGCTAGGAAGAGAGACCGATAGAGGGGAAGCTAGGATGGGATACAGATAGAGGAAAAACTAAGAAGAGAGATAGAAGGAAAGCTAGGAAGAGATAAATAAAGGGAAAGCTAAGAAGAGATAGAAGTAAATCTAGAAAGAGAGATAGAGGCTAGAAAAAGATAGAGACGGAGAGAGAGAGAGAGATGGAGGGAAGTCTAGAAAAAGAATTAGATAGAGGGAAAGATAGAAAGACAGATAGAGGAAAAGATAGGTAGATGAAGCTAGGTAGAGAGATAGATAAAGGGGAAGCTAAGAGGAGAGATGGATAGAAGGGAAGTTAGAAAGAGAAAGATAGATGGCGAGCTAAGAAGAGAGTTAGTAGAGGGAAAGCTAAGAAGAGAAAGGGAAAGCTAGGAAGAGAGATAGTGTGAGAGCTAGAAAGAGAGAGATGGAAAGCTAGGAAGAGAAGAAGCTAGAGAGGAAGCTAGGAATAGAAATTGTTAGAGAGAAAGCTAGGAAGAGATAGAGGGAAAGCTAGGAAGAGATAGAGTGAAAGCTAGTAAGAGAGATAGATATAGGGGAAGCTAGGAAGAGAGATAGTGAGAGCTAGAAAGTGATTGAGGGGAAGCTATGAAGAGAGATAGATAGAGGGGAGGCTAGAAAGAGACATATATAGGGGAAGCTAGGAAAAGAGATTGAAGGAACGCCAGGAAGAGAGATAGAGGGAAAGCTAGAAGAGAGATAGAGGGAAATCTAGGAAAAAAATAGAGTGGAAGCTAGGAAAAAAGATAGAGAGAGAAAGATATGTAGATAGAGGGAACGCTAGGAAGAGATAAATAGAGGGGCAACTAGGACAATAGATATAGGTAGAGGGAAACCTAGGAAGAGGGAGAGAGAAAGCTGAGAAAAAGAGAGATAGATAGAAAGCTAGGAAGAAAGATAGAGGGAGGCTAGGAAAAGAGATAGAAGGAAAGGTAGGAAGAGAGACAGATAGTGGGAAAGCTAGGAAGGGAGAAAGATAGAGGGTGGCTAGGAAAAGAGATAGAGTGAAAGATAGGTAGATAGAGGGAAAGCTAGGAATAGATAGAGGGGAAGCTAGGACAAGAGAGATAGAGGGGAAGGTATGAAGAGAGAGAGGAGGAAGCTAGGACAAGAGAGAGGTGAGGATAGGACAAGAGAGAGGGGACGCTAGGAAGAGAGAGAGAGATAGAGATAAAGCTAGGACAAGATAGAGGGAAAGCTTGAAAGAGAGAGATGGATAAGAATCTGTGAAGAGAGATAGAAGGAAAGCTAAGAAGAGAGATGGAGGGAAAGCTAGGAAGAGATATAGATATAAAGCTAGGAAGAGATAGATAGATGGAAAGCTAGGAAGAGATATAGGTAGAGGGAAACCTAGGAAGAGGGAGAGAGAAGGCTGAGAGAAAGAGAGAAAGCTAGGAAGAAAGATAGAGGGAGGCTAGGAAAAGAGATAGAAGGAAAGGTAGGAAAGACAGATAGTGGGAAAGCTAGGAAGAGAGAAAGATAGAGGGTGGCTAGGAAAAGAGATAGAGGGAAAGATAGGTAGATAGAGTGGACGCTATTAATAGATAGAGAGATTGAGGGGAAGGTATGAAGAAAGAGAGGAGGAAGCTAGGACAAGAGAGGGGAGGATAGGACACGAGAGAGGGGACGCTAGGAAGAGAGATAGAGATAGTGGAAGCTGAGAAGAGAGATGGAGGGAAAGCTAGGAAGAGAGATAGATAGAAAGCTAGGAAGAGAGAGAGAGATAGAAAGCTAGTAAGAGAGATAGAGGGAAAGCTAGGAAAAGATAGAAACAGCGAAAGTGAGAGAGATAGGGAACAAGATTGGCGGTTGAGCTGGGGAAAGCGAGAAATAGGATGATATATATATTTATGTGTGTGTGTGTATGTGTGCGTGCGTGCGTGGGTGCTTGCGTGCGTGCGTCGTGCGTGCGTGTGTGTGTATGTGTGTGTTTGTGTGCGAGAGAGAGATAGAGAGAGAGACAGAGACAGAGGGACAGAGAGAGGAAATGTATACGCGATATGACAATGCTAGTCAAGGTCAGGTGATACATGCTGACCAAGACTCCACCTCACTTTCATGCAGTTCTCCCTCCTTGTAAACAGAATGTTTCATGGCAATCAGGCTAGCGAGATATGGATCGACGTGATCCTCGTAATAGTGAGTTCCATGTAGATGACGCCAAGCATTGCAGAACAGCATATTGGACCGCGGTCCACCTTTATCAGCACGCTGGAGATGCGAGTACAGCTACTGCACCCCTCCACATAACGCCCTCTTTAAAACGCAAGAAAGAGTAAACATACGCATCTTGCGTATTAAACAAACGCAACAACACACCAACCAACAATAGGACAACATCTGCAACAATAATACCGCAAACCACAACACTAACATCTCACACCACGTTAACACCAAATAACACAGAAACACTAACGCAACAATCACCATTATCAGGTGCCCTGCCGGTTGACACTGGCCTCTATTCACTTCTATCACGTGTTTCAATTACCAACTCTGTTGTAAATTGTCGGCCGTGCCATTCTCTCAGGATGTCCAACATCTTCTCTCTCTACCTTCCTCTGTCTCTCTTTCCTGCTATATTTCCCGTTGTCACAACGTACTCCAAGCTGCCGCTTCTCATAACATGCACAAAAAAGGAAGACTGCCTTATTCTGATCCTTGCAATGAGTTGTCTTTGTGTAAGTTCCCCATTCGAGTACCGTATCATTAGTTTTCCTTGTAGTCCATGAGATCCGCAGCCTTCTTCTGTAAAACTACAGCTCCGTTGCTTCCAACAATACTAACCCATAAAACATCAACTAGCCACCCAATCAGAAGCCCCAGTGTGACAACCACTAGAACTGCGAGAACCGCTTACAAAACGTCATCAACCAGAGTATACAAATGTATATTCATCATAGAGAAAATATTGTGAGCTAAATAGCGCTGGTTATAACAGAGACAACTATGAATCAAGGAAAACATAATACACCAGACAACAGAAAAGACTGGGATGGATTAGACGCTTCTGAGTCGAGGTCGGATCCTCTAATAGACGAATACGCCTCACTGCAACAGTTCAGCTAACTAGACACACCAGAAACGGTGTTTTCATTTGCTTAGTCCTTCTCACACTAAACTATATATTAACTATAGGATGTAGATATAGTGAGATCCGTAGGATGTTTATAGATTGTATAACTATCCTATCATCAGGCGAAGATCATATATAGCCCATACATAGACCGGACATAGATGACACATAAACCATACATAGACCATAGAAAGACCACACATAAACCATACGTAGACCATAGAAATACCCCACATAAACCATACATAGACCATACATAGACCACATATAAACTATACATAGACCATACATTGATCACACATAAACAATACATAGACCACATACATAGACCATACATAGATCACACATAAACCATACAAAGACGATACATATACCATACATAAACCATTCAGAGAACATACATAGACCATGCATAGATCATACAGCGTGGTCTAGTGGATAAGTGGCACGGCTCACAATCCGAAGGTGCTGGGTTCGATCCCCATCACAGCACCTGCCGTTACCCCGGGGAAGCAAACCCTTAGAAAATGCAGGAGGAAGCAGACCCTTACATAAAATGCATGCTGAAGTCGGATGCATTGGGCCGACAGGCGCAAAATAAAAACCACAGTGCAACGCACACCCGCCTTGGGGATTAGAGAAATAAGGCGAACGCAAAAAAAAAAAAAAAAAAAAAAATACAAAGACCATAGGTAGACTATACATAGATCACACATAAACCATACATAGATCACACATAAACCATACAAAGATCATACATAGACCACACATAAACCGCACAACGACCATACATAGACCATACATAGACCATACAAGGACTATACATAGACCATATATAAACCACACAAAGACCATACATAGACCATACATAGCCCATACAAAGACCATATATAGACTATACATAGATCACACATAAACCATACAAAGATCATACATAGACCATACATAAAACGTACAAAGAACAAACATAGACCATACAAAGACCATACAAAGACCATTAATAGACCACACATAAACCGCACAAAGACCATACATAGACCATACACAGACCATACAAAGACCATACAAATACGATTCATAGATTATACACAAACCATACATAGATCATACATAGACCATACATAGACTATACATAAATCACACATAAACCATACATAGATCATACATAGACTGTAATGCAGTTGTCGGTAATCGACAAACAATTAAAAGTGGTAGTTGCGAATTTATAAATAACTTGATGAGTAGATAAAATAATGGAAAAATCAAAAGGCTAGAAAACGTACAACCCAAAATAACGAAATATATCGCAAAGTGTATTGCTTGAAATGAAACTGAAGAACATACAATCAGTCAAATGAAGAAGTGTTACTATCCTATATACAGGCACAGTAGTAAAGAACAAAATAAGATGGCTGGCTCAACTGAACCAGAAAACGAAACTTGATTAACTATCACTGTGCGCTTATAACCAGCAATATACATGGCATGATACGTATCAGGTGGCATTTGGACAGATACCTAGGGTGGTACACGAGTTGAAAAGAATTGAACCACTGTAACCTTCCTATCATGTTGTAAAAGGTGACAAAGGAGTGTTGCTTATAGAGCTAGCGTCCTCAACATGTAAAACCATGGCTATTAGATCAGCTTTTGTAAATGCTCAAATACAGGCTCCCTGCAAACGGACAGGCTGTATGTTTCACTCGGGATAAAACAAATGAATAAATCAATCAAATGGTTTGATGATCTAACAGAAAACCTACAAAAACACTGGCTAAATTACAACAGCCAAGCCCAATGCAATGCAATCGTCCTCACTAGAGAAAGCTCCATCTCCCCACGACGCTTAACAGCACAGGTGAAGGAATATTTAAGAATGCAAGTAAACTAGACTGACGTTTAACCTACTACACCTTAACTTGCCCAATATATTTGTTCGGAAACAGTAACCATTATTTTGTTCAACGCAGTCGTACACAATTTGTTTGTACTTTAATAACATTTAAATCTCTTTTCTAAGCAGGTAGTAAGTGAGTGAGAAAAAGAATTATCTTCCTACTTTTTATGAATGTGTAATAAAACATTTAAATCTTTTTTGTAAGCCGGTAGTATATTAGCGAGGGAAAGAATTATCTCCCTGCTTTTTATGAATGTGTAATAAAACATTTAAATCTTTTTTGTAAGCCGGTAGTATATTAGCGAGGGAAAGAATTATCTCCCTGCTTTGATGAAAACATGTTTAAAGTTTCAAGTCGTAGGGTGTAAGCGATTAATTTGAACGCTAAGCACATCTAGTAATCTAACACATGGCAACAATAACAACAAATATAAAATATTTCTTGAATGAAATTAGTCAACATTTGTCCACGAAAACCGTAAAAACCCGTGTATGTTACTTGCCTCTTTTATAATTCGAAAGTTCATATTTAAAAAATCACAAGTAGTTATTTATTTCTAAAATTTAAAAACGATAACAAATGCGCGTAGAACAGTATTTACTCCTGTTACGTGCAAGCAGCAATAAAATCCGACATCTGAACGGAAGCTAGAAACGATGTCCAGCGCGTGAAATCCTTCATCCAACAGAATTTTGGATAAACAAAACCAATAAACGATTCCCGTTGGGGCTCATATCCGACAGGCCAGACATTTCCGTAACTTTAACCCGGGCCCTTCAACTTTCCTTACCGATCTCACCTCTCCTTCTTCACATATGTCTGCTACCCTGCAGACGTGGCTAACCGCGCAGGCGGGCCCCTGAACCTGGGCCGGGATCGCTTCTAGCTCGCCGTCTGCTGCTATTGTGTTGACTGGTTTACGAGTCCCGTGTTCTTTATTAGAAGATTGTTTCGTTTACTAGTATGTTGTATGTTTTATTAGAGAAAATTGTTTCGTTTACGAGTATGCCGTCTTTATTACTTGAATTTTGTTTCGTTTACTTGTGCGTTGTATTTTAAATTCGAAGATTGTTTCATTTACTTGAATGCTGTATTTATTTATTTATTGTTCTTTACCTGTATATGGTATTTTCTATTAGAACATTGTTCATGCAACTTTCTATAGGAGAACATCAGAAAGAAGAGCGAGAGGTAGACTGAGAAAAAAGGTGGATAGACAGCGTAATGGACACTTGCCGTAAAATGGGGAATAATTACTCTAGCCACAAGTTAGGAGAAAGACAAATACATACCACGACACTGGGGTACAAACCGGTAGAAAGTGAGAGGCCAAAAGAGGATTATAACACTTCTTTTCTTACTGGTGTGCTGTTGTTTTTATTTATTTTATTATTGGGGTGTGGAGTGGTAGGGGGGGGGCTGCGAAACAGCTTGTGGAACCGGGGCAGGCGGGGAGGGGGGAGGTCTTTAAGACTTGAAACGAAATTCGAATTCTACCGCGCAGTAGTGCTCAATACCCTTATATATGCCGGTGAGATGTGGTCTGTGTACATCTTCTGCTATGTTCGCTCTCCCGCTTCCAAGCCCTAAAAAGGGCTTTGCAAGTAGCCGGATGTTATCCGGAGAACGGAGTACTTTGTGTCGAAGTTTACAGCTTCATTGCGATATTTGCTCTTTCAGTCAGACACATCCGACTTCAGCAGGCATTTTTGGGTAGCAGGTTAGCCATCCCTCTTCGAGCCCTTCTTGTTGTTGTGAATGCCCACAATGAGTAGGTTTATTCTTGTGTACGCCTTGAGCAGGACGTTTAGTGGCAGGTTGCAGTAGCTTTCCTCACATCCCGAGTGCGCTGGTGAAGGTGGACCCGGGTCCTCTAGAGGGTTGTGCTATGCTTGACTTCATCTGCATGTCGCTAACTACTACGGGGATCACGTTAATCCTCTACCTCGTTAGCCAGATTGCCAAGAGGAACAGTCAGTTTACAGGGAAGACTAAGTGGAAGTCGAGGGGAGGCCTTTGCCGACTTCTCTTTAGGCTGTCTGCCCTGTTGATACTATTGCATACAGGAGGATTCAAAGGAATGCTAACACAGAGGTGACACTTCTGAGATTGCTTCATGGGGATCTCCACTACTTGTTTGCTATCGTTGTCAACACATTTCTGGACCATTTCCCCATGTACTCTACAGAGCCCGGATGTACATTACTTGTGGTATTGTTGCTATGACAACTGCAATTCTTTCTCTTAAATTGTGATTATCTTCGGGCTTTGTTGCATAAATACATTCTTTTTGCATATAAGGGTTAATATTTTATTGAATTACCCTGCATACGAAGAGTCAAAACGGCTTATTAGAGCTAGATACATGACCAAATGGGAAACCGAACATACTAGCTACACAAAAAACGATGCCTATTACCAGTTGAACAGAAGAGAGCAGGTCGTTGTCTTCAGACTTCGCACTGGCCACAATAGACTGAGGTACCACTTATTCAACAAATTGAAGATAGGTGGCACTGACGAATGCCCGTGTGGTACCGGGAAAATGACCGCTGAACATTTGCTGCAAAACTGCTCGACATACGAGGATCAGAGAGAGCAGATGTGGCCATCACCAGTGGCAACACTAGACAAGCTCTATGGCAGTGTCGACAGCCTCAGGATGACCGCTGCTTTTTTCGAAAAAATAATGGTTACTGTCTGACTGCGTACGATGAAGAAGAAGAAGAAGAAGAATTACCCTGTACAAACATAATTCACAAACACATTCTCACACACCAACAATTTCACATAAACACATACAAATCGCATGGCCACACTAAAATACAAAAGACATTCACATTCACACATAGAAAAACGTTCCATTCACACACATGAAACACATTAACACACTATTGTACACAATGCATTCATATTCATAGATACAAAACACGTTCACACACGCGTAACACATTAACACACAATACATATTCACGAGGGGCGCGTTAGCTCAGTTCAAAGCGAGCAATTCTCTATTTTCTGTGGAAACAGCGTGCCTTGGTTCGAATCGCTTCCGGAGACTAAAAATAACTCGGGTCATGATTTTAATCGAGGACCGCTTCTCCGGTCAACCCAGCTGTTAATGGGTACCTGACGCATGAGTTAGGGAAAGTAAAAACAGCAAGGAAAGGCACTGACCACCCCATCTATAACGGGCTGCAGCTTAGTACAATGAAGTCTTCAAAACTCAATTTCCAACCAGCGGTTAATTCTGCTGAATTTCCATTTTACTTTACTTTTACATATTCACATTATAACATAAAATACATATTCACAGTTTACATTCACAGACATTCACACTCCCATATGCAAAGTACATGCACATGTGAAAAACACGTTCGCACACTTGACTACAACATTCCTTCACTTTCATACATAGAAAATACTTTCAAACTCACACATACAAAGCACATACACTCACATATGAAACAGATTCACACTCATACATACGATACTAACTCACACATACCAAACACATTCACACTCCCATATAAAAACCACATTCACACTCAAATATAAAAATCACATTCACACTCACTTATAAAAAAACACATTCGCACTCACATATACATATTATATATACACACCCCATATATATTCCAAAGTACAAAACGCATTAACCCACACGCAATCCAAATGTTGATTAGCAAGAAACTGAATTATCGGAAGGTGTTCACAATGGGTACCAATACGTCCGTTTCTTGCTAATCCCCATTTGTTCTGTCCTTAGCGACATAGCAAATTCCTCTGCTGGCGAATGTAAGTTCCGGCGACGGTCCGCCAGAATTGCTGCATCAATTTTGGCGGTGTCATCTTCTGACGCAACACTATGCGCCTGACATGGTCTTGGAAGATCGGCCGTTAACTTACGTCCTTCTTTAAACATCGTTGTCCAGTTCTTCAATGTTGTCTTCGACACACTTTTGTCATGATACACTGCCTGTATTCTGCGATGAATGTCAACTGGTCAACATCCTTCAGCTGTTAGAAACCGAATCACCGCTCGCTGATCAACTCTGGACGGATTCCGTATCACACTCGCCATGTTTTCAACGGTCTGCGGAAGAAACTATGAGTCGGAGGATAATGACATTTTGCAAACTTGACGGTTGGTATGTGCTGTTTATACCTGAAGTGATGTCATCATGCACATCGTATGCATATTTACATGGTGCAGTTAGGTCTGGTTTCATTTGAACACGCTTTGTACAAAACGCATTCAGACCCAGATATAAAATATCAACTTGATATTCAGCGTTTTTATTCACAATTATATTTACAATCCTAAACACATACTACATCGACTTCATGGTCTTCCTCGACTTCATGGTCTTCTTCGACTTCATTGTCTTCTTCGACTTCATGGTTTCCTCGACTTTATGGCTTCCTCGACTTCATGGCTTCCTCGACTTCATGGTCCACCTCAACTTCATGGCTTCCTCGACTTCATGGTCTTCCTCAACTTCATGGTCCACCTCGACTTCATGGTCCAGCTCAACTTCATGGCTTCCTCGACTTCATGGTCAACCTCGACTTCATGGCTTTCTCGACTTCATGGTCCACTTCGACTTCATGGTCCACCTTGACTTCATGGTCCACCTCGACTTTATGGTCTTCCTCGATTTCATGATCTTCCTCGACTTCCCCTTCCCAGCAGCTCATACTAGTCTATGAAAACATATCCTCTCGCCCCTTGTTTGTGACCACCTCTCATATTACAAACTCACACCCCATTATTTTTCTCTCGGACAAATTCCACATATTTGTCCACCCCACTTTCGATCCCACCCGCTGTGGGGCCATCTAAAACCTTTCCCTACTGTATCTCAAACTGTGTATCAGCCGCCAATCACATTTAAGGGCCCTCAACAAGGGCTAGCGCGTCGTGGTGTCAGCTTCATGTCTTACCGCTGTAAATGCCTCTGGTTACCCAAGTGATCGCCAGTCACCGATCCTGGCGGTTAAATTACCCGACTTAACAAATAGCGGAGTTTCCAAGCTCGGCCACTTTATCTTCTGTCGACATGTCGCTATCCAGCCGGGGGCTCATAAAACACGGCAACATGAGACAACTGTCCATGGCGACCAGATTTACCCAGTCTGGTGATATTCTAACGCACGTTTGATTCGCTGAAGTTTATGACTAAAAGGGTGACGATTTGTTTTTCTGTGAGCACACTAGTCTTAACTCTAACAAGTCTTTGCGCTCATGCATCCGCACACACACACACACACACATGCATATGCACACACACGCACAAACACACACACACACACACTTATACACATGATAAGTACACACACGCACACACACACACACACCCACACACACATACAATTGTCTTCTGCTCATATCTCCGGTAACAATTCTTTCTTTCTTTCTCTCTAGCTATGTTAAAAGGCACGCGGACATTGATGTTGGGAATGATGTGTAAGAAATTGAATTGTACTAGACTTTAATTTTTGATGAGATTTCGTGGTGGAGGAGCGTGTAGCCTTGTCGACAGTCAGCTTGCTTGCTAAGACTGGGATTACAGCGGCCAGGGTTCGAAATCCCGGACGGTCAGAAACAAATCCGGACGCGGTTCGTTCCTGGTACGCCGCTCCTCCAATCAACCCAGCTGTAAATTGGTACCCGATGTATGAGTATAAACAGCAAGTAAAGGAACTGACCACCTTACCACATAGGCTGCGGTTAAGTGACAGTTATCTTCATCCCCGACGGCAATCGTTGCCATTGGACTGAACTTGACCGTGTTACGTTAGTGCTATTCCTCGCTGCCGTTCTTGCCGAAATAGTAAGCCAAGTATCCATTCGCATCAGGGTGAATTGCAGTATGTCGATAACGCAGATGGAATCGAGCCAGTGGAAATATTAGTCCTGGCAGGGTCACGTAAAACAGACAAGACCTTGGAGAGGGGCCGGAAAGGACATTGAATAGGAGCCCGACTTATGGGCTAAGGACAAAGTGTAGCCCTAGAGGTGTAACTGTAGAAACCATAGGCGAGTAACTAATGCTCTGGGATGCACCAATCCACCCACATTTCTGGTTATATGCACTATTGAATCGTTCTTTGGGGTTTGTCCTCTACTTATGGTCCCAATGGATAATGAGAATTACAGGGCTATGATACTGCATCTCTGCCCCTTTGTGACGATCTAACAGGTGCCTGGAAATGCCAGACGTGCCATCACTACGTACGAGTTGGCAGGCTAACTGCGGAATGATGAGATGGCCGACTCTCATGTGTCTGCTACGTTCGTGGTAGGACGCGACGATTCTCGAACACTGACACGCTGAACTTTCTCCCTCCAGTGATATTCGAAAGATGCGTTTGTGTCGTCTCCTTCGATATCATGATGGCTTTAAGTGATCAGACTTTTTACGAGCGCCAAATGAGAAAGACACGTGTTTTTCTCTTTAAGACATTCTCCTTGAAAAATAAGCAGGTCACAGCGTTAGAGATTAAATAATTATTATCTTCGTCATCATCACTATTTTCATCATCGTCATCATCATCACCATACTCATCATCATCACACTGATCATGATCATCATCCTCTTCCATACCATCGTTATCATCATCATCACCATCATTTCCAACACCATCATCATCCTTATCATCATCATCATCATCATCATATCATCTCTAACCTCATTACTATCGTCATTATCATCATCATCATCCTTGCCCTCATGAACATCCTCATCACCATCGCCATCATCATCCTCATCCCCATCCTCATCATTATCCTAATGATCATTCCCATGATCATCATCATCACCATTCTCATCCTCATGATCATCCTCATGAATATCATCATCATCATCATCATCATCCTCATGACTATCCTCATCACTATCATTTTCATCCTTATCACTTTCATCATCATCACCATCTTGATCACCATCTTGATCACCATCACATCATCTTCATCGCATCATCATCCTCATCACCATTCTCATCCCCATCATCATCATCCTAATCAAATCATCATCCTCATCACAATCACTATCATATCATCTCTAACCACATCCCTATCATCGTGATCATCATCATCCTCATCCTCATGACCATCCGTATCACCACATCACCATCATCATCATCACCCTAAACATCATCATCCCCTTTCATAAAATGTTGAGACCCCGCACTTTATTCCCCACGACAGTGACTGCTATAAGACTGCTTGTACTCTGTTTCTAGAGCTATATTTAAAATTCCTACAGCACACTCAGCAAGTCGAATGTCGGAACGTGTTGAGCATACATACCTTTTCGTCACTTTTTACGACATGTTCTCGGTGTGGCAGGGGTACTATTCGAATTTATGAGAACCCACTCAGTACCCACACGGAAACCACTCGAACCTAGACCACACTGCAAGTTAGTTTTTTTTATGTCTCCATTCGTGAGACAGTATTCTCATTTATATTATAACAGAGCTTTCCTGGAAACCACACGATATTTCACGGCACTAATAGGCGGCATGTACAACAGTGCCCTTTAACCTGGACGCCAGCCCCCACCTGGAGTGGGCAGGAGCAAAATAATTATTCTGTATTTGAAATATATAATCATTATTATGACAATTTTAAAAAAAAGAGAGAGCAGCAAAGGTGGCTCCATAACTGACTACGGGTCTACATTGTTCTTCTGTTTAAGTTCAATATAGATGCCGCTAAACCATGGATTTGCCGGGAATTCACACTAGTCGACTACTTACACTTGTGTTCACGGAAATGTGTTGTTGTTTTCCATTTGGTCTGGTTAATTCGTTCGTTTTGTGTGTTTTCTTCTGTCCGATTATACTGGAATAGACATCGGCTATATGAATAGCATTAGGCTTAAACATGTGTCATATTTCACGGTCTAGTTCACACGGCTGAACTTCACGAGATTGGTGCCTTTCGCCCTAGCTGAAGACAGTGTCAGCTTTGTTGTATGAAATTTAAACACAGCTATAATGAACTGCCACCAGGAGAGAGATGGGCTCAATCAGGCGTGTAGCGGCCCAAGACACACCGTTGTTGTATGGCAAGAGCTGGTACTATAACTGCAATAAAGGGGCCTCAACGACCTTCTAGGTTATGTGACTGATGATGATGAGAATGATTATGACAATGCAGGGGCTACACAACATGATGAAACTATGACAGAAAACCAACAAACCGATAAAAGTGGATATTTTGAGAGCATGTGCTTTTTCCGTGAAGGCATACGACTGTGAAACATGGACAGTTACCTAAACTTCAAGAAAGAGAAAGGAGTCCTTTGAGCCGATATGTTAAAGAAAGGTTTTCAGAATACCATGGAACAAAAAAAAAAGAAGAATGCAGACATTCGGCAAGAGTTGGGCATAGAACTGGTTCGTAAATTCCATTATGAACAAAAAAAGGGAATACTTTAACCACATCAAAAGACACAAATGTCTTGAGAGAACCGTAATGGAAGGTATGGTGCTGGCCAAGAGAAGCAGAGACAGACCAAGAAGGCGATGGCACCAAGATGTCAAGGAATGCTTGAGCATGTCTCTGGAGCAGGCTGGAGATTTGGCAAGAGATCGAGTTTTTTACAGACGGGATGTGATGGATGCAAAGTACATGCCACTTGATGATGCTGATCTAAACATCTAAAACATAAAGATTCAGTGGACGATCACCAAATGTTCTTCAATGGACATTAGTGGTCGGTGAGGTAAATTTACCCTCACGAAAGGGCGCCAAGTATTAGAAATGTTGACTGGCCATGATTTACAACATGTCGTCAGTGTGGCAGTGGTCCTTCACTTATCTCTGTTTCACGCATGGTCCATGAAAAAACCATTCAGACAAACGCTAGAGAGCTACCGTACACAGGCACAAACATTCTTCTATCATTCACACTTTCTGTCTGTCCTACTTTTAATGTTCTCTTTTCCTGTCTTACTCTCATATTCTGACCTTCTGTTTCAATCTGTTTTACGTCTTCTCGCCACTGTTAATCCTTCAGACTCTTTCTCTATTGTTTTTCTCATGCTATCTTATTTATTGTATTTATTTAGTGTGAGTATCTTTCTGACTCTCTCTCCCTCTCTCTCCCTCTCTCTCTCTCCCTCTCTCTCTCTCTTTCTCTCTACGTCTTACATTTTATATCCACATGTTTTTTTTTCAAGTTTCTGGTTTGCTTTCTCTCTTTCTCTCTCTATCTCTCTTTATCAGCCATTGCATTCCTTACCTGCAACACGCTGTCTATTTCTCTCTTTCTCAATGCATCTGTCTTCCACTACTCTGTCATACTCTCTTTAACATGCGTAATGTGACGACCGTCTTCTCCAGGAGTTTTCAATCTACTGCTCTCGAAATATATTCCAGCCCTCCAATCATTGGCATTTTAAATAACCACTGTATCGGCGACCTTTATTCCTCAACTGTATAACCCCTTCCATGACGGCCCCCAGCATACTACAATTTAGTTTTTTCCACAAACTGGTTTCCTCCTACAATTATTGTTTTCGTGAGCAATACTAACATATTGATGGAATTGACTCAGCTACGATAGACGGGATATGTTGTTCGAATGTTAGATGAGTGCATTTAGGCGGACGGCGTGGCCTAGTGGTTAAGTGGCACGGCTCACAACCGGAAGGTGCTGGGTTCGATCCCCATCACAGCACTGGCCGTTACCCCGGGGAAGCAAACCCTTAAAAAATGCAGGAGGAAGCAGACCCTTACATAAAATGCATGCTGAAGTCGGATGCACTGGGCCGACAGGCACAAAATAAAAACCACAGTGCAACGCACACCGCCTTGGGGATAAGAGAAATAAGGCGAACGCAAAAAAAAAAAAAAAAAAAAGAAAAGATGAGTGCATTTCCAAATCAGCTGTTATAGGGTTAGCTCAGAACGGGCAGACACTCAAAAGGAGGGCAGAAGAAATGCTGCAGAGACTCGTTGAAAGTGTCTCTGAAATGTTTCAATATTGATATTAGCTCATGAGAGATGTTTGCACAATAACATACCACCAGGTGAGCTAGTATCACCGAAGATGCTCAGATCACAGAGAGTGTAGCCATCGCGGAGACTCAGCGAAAGCGTGCAGCCCGAAATAACATTCTCACAATGAGTCCAGAGCCAGCTCCAGGGACGTGTGCCCTGAATCTGACAGGGTATGCCGTTCCAGGCTTGGTCTTCACAGCCATCAGAGAACATATTTTGCAGCATGTCTGATGCTGTCGCCACCTTCGCTCGCGCTGGCAACTATTATTATTACTGTTTTCGTTTTATTCAGTACTTAGATAACGTCTGCCATGGTCTGGTGTCGGTCTATTTCGTCATCTTCTCTTAACTTAACTTAACGTCTTTATACTGGTTTAGAAGACTCTGCAGAGTCTGTATACAACCAGTTTCATTGACATCCCCTTCCTCTAATATATTCTTAAATGCATTAACTGTCCCTGTCTCCACTACATCCCGTGGTAATGCATTCCAAGCATTCACCACTCTCTGACTAAATAAATATTTCCTAATATCTAATCTGGACCTCTCTTTAGTTAATTTGTAGCTATGTATGCCCTCTTGTTCTTGTGGGTGGTTGTATTTTTAAAAAAAACTTGTTATAGTCTAATTTATCCATTCCTCTGATCATATTATACGCCTGTATTAACTCACCACGAATTCTTCTTTCTTCTAGAACCTGTAGGCCGGTTTTTCTAACTCTTTTCTCATGTCTGTAATTCTGGAATCCCACTATCATCTTTTTTGTATTCTTTCCAGCATGTTTATATCTCCTCTATGATACGGACTCCACACCTGTACACAGTACTCCAATCTAGGTCTAACTAATCCTTTATACAGTTTGACTATCACTTCCATGCTCCTATGTTTCTCCATTTCACTGTTTATGAAAACTAGATCCACCAGTAGAGCGGACTCAAACAGGAAATCTGCGCCATAGCACTTTGTGCGCTCTTGTAGTGGTGGTCGGTGTAAACATTTGGATTACATGATGAGGCTGCTTGCCATTTGTTCAGCCATCCCCAGTCCCCTCTGACTATATAAACTGTGGTTCTGTTCTTTCCTCTTCAGTAAATGGCCCCAGGATCCACATGGGTGTCCTTTGTTTCTGTCCGTTTGTAAAACTTGAGTGTAACCTGTTTTGTTTTACATCTACTTGTTTGATAAGTCTTCTTGTTTAGTCAGTTAATGTGTTTAGCTAATTATCTTGTTTATTCAGTTATAGCGTTTAGTCAATCATCGTGTTTAGTCAGTTATAGAGTTTAGTCAATCATCTTGTTTAGTTAATTAGTGTGTTTAGTTAATCATCTTGTTTAGTTAGTTAAAGTGTTTATTCAATCATCTTGTTTAGTTAATTAGTGTGTTTAGTCAATCATCTTGTTTAGTTAATTAGTGTGTTTAGTTAATCATCTTGTTTAGTTAGTTAAAGTGTTTATTCAATCATCTTGTTTAGTTAATTAGTGTGTTTAGTCAATCATCTTGTTTAGTTAATTAGTGTGTTTAGTTAATCATCTTGTTTAGTTAGTTAAAGTGTTTATTCAATCATCTTGTTTAGTTAATTAGTGTGTTTATTCAATCATCTTGTTTAGTTAGTTAAAGTGTTTATTCAATCATCTTGTTTAGTTAATTAGTGTGTTTATTCAATCATCTTGTTTAGTTAGTTAAAGTGTTTATTCAATCATCTTGTTTAGTTAATTAGTGTGTTTAGTTAATCATATTGTTTAGTTAGTTAAAGTGTTTAGTCAATCATCTTGTTAAGTTAGTTAAAGTGTTTAGTCAAGCATCTCGTTCAGTTAGTTAAAGTGTTTAGTAAATCACCTTGTTTAGTCAGTTATATTGTTTGGTATGTCCTTTTGTTAATCCAATCATATTGCTTAGTCAGTTAAAGTGTTTAGTAAATCATCTTGACTAGTCATTTAAAGTGTGTAGTTAATCATTTGTAGTTGGTTATATTTTTTGGTATGTCCTCTTGTTTAGTCAAACATCTTGTTTAGTCAGTTATAGTGTTTTGAATGTTCTCTTGTTAAGTGAATCATAGTGTTTGGCATGTCCTCTTGTTTCGTTAATCATTTTGATTAGTCAGTTAAAGTGTTCAGTCAATCATCTTATTTAGTCAGTTAAAGTGTTTGGTAAATCCACTTGATTAGTCAGTTAAAGTGCTTAGTCAATCATCGTGTTTAGTCAGTCACATTGTTTAGTAAATCATTTTGTTGTGTCAGTTATAGTGTTTGGCATGTCCTCTTGTTTAGTAAATCATCTTGTTTAGTCAGTTAAAGTGTTTCGTCAATCATTTTGTTTATTCAGTTTAAGTGTTTAGTCAAGCAACGTGTTTAGTCAGTTATAACGTTTAGTCACTCATCTTCTTTAGTCAGTTATTATTTGGTGTGTCATCTTGTTCAGTCAATCATCTTGTTTAAACAGTTATAGCGGTTTGTATGTCTTCTCGTTTAGTCAACCATCTCGTTTAGTCAGTTATAGCATTTGGAATGTGATCTGGTTTAGTAAATCAACATGTTTAGTAAGTTATAGTATTTAGTTAGTCAGCTTGTTTAGTAAGTCACCTTGTTTAGTAAGCTATAGTATTTAGTTAGTCAGCTTGTTTAGTAAGTCACCTTGTTTAGTAAGCTATAGTATTTAGTTAGTCAGCTTGTTTAGTAAGTCACCTTGTTCTAGTAAGCCACCTTGTTTAGTAAGCTCTAGTATTTAGTTAGTCATCTTGTTTACTAAGTCATCTTGTTTAATAAGTCATCTTCTTTAGGAAGTCATCTTGCTTAGTACGCTATAGTATTTAGTTAGTCATCTTGTTTAGTAAGTCATCTTGTTCTAGTAAGCCACCTTGTTTAGTAAGCTCTAGTATTTAGTTAGTCATCTTGTTTAGTAAGTCATCTTGTTCTAGTAAGCCACCTTGTTTAGTAAGCTCTAGTATTTAGTTAGTCATCTTGTTTAGTAAGTCACCTTGTTTAGTAAGTCATCTTGCTTAGTAAGCTATAGTATTTAGTTAGTCACCTTGTTTAGAAAGTCACCTTATTCTAGTAAGCCACCTTGTTTAGTAAGCTACAGTATTTAGCTAGTCATCTTGTTTAGTAAGTCACCTTGTTCTAGTAAGCCACCTTGTTTAGTAAGTCACCTTGTTCTAGTAAGCCACCTTGTTTAGTAAGCTATAGTATTTAGTTAGTCATCTTGTTTAGTAAGTCACCTTGTTCTAGTAAGCCACCTTGTTTAGTAAGTCACCTTGTTCTAGTAAGCCACCTTGTTTAGTAAGCTATAGTATTTAGTTAGTCACCTTGTTTAGAAAGTCACCTTATTCTAGTAAGCCACCTTGTTTAGTAAGCTACAGTATTTAGCTAGTCATCTTGTTTAGTAAGTCACCTTGTTCTAGTAAGCCACCTTGTTTAGTAAGTCCCCTTGTTCTAGTAAGCCACCTTGTTTAGTAAGCTATAGTATTTAGTTAGTCATCTTGTTTAGTAAGCCACCTTGTTTAGTATGCTACAGTATTTAGTTAGTCATCTTGTTTAGTAAATCATCTTGTTTAGTAAGTCATCTTGTTTAGTAAGTCACCTTGTTTAGTAAGCTATAGTGTTTACACAGTTACTTAGCCAGTCACCATGTGAAATCAATCACAATGCCGAGATGGTCAACATATTTAGTCAGTCACTTTGTATAGTCATCTACCTTGTTTAGTCAGCCACAGAAAACAGATTGCCACCTGTTGAGCTGACAATGTGCACCGTTATGTTGATGATATGGAAGCTCTGCCTCTCACTTGATCCTGTATCTACTCCTGATAAACCTCTTGGCCTCTTTATAAGTTATACCTTAATCAGGTTTAGGTATCTTTCCACCTCCCAACTAGTCGACAGTGAGCTAGGCTGCTTAGACTGGGATTATAGCGCGCCAGGGTTCGAAATCACGGATCGACATAAACAAACCTGGACGTGGTTTGTTAATGGTAAGACCGCTCAACCAGTTGAATCAGCTGTAAATAGGTACCTCGCGTATGATTTGGGGAAGGTATAAACAGCAAGAAAGGGAACTAGCCACTCCACCTCACATGGGTGTGCGGCTTAGTACTAGAAGAGGTACCTTCATCCCCGACGGCAACTGTTGCCATGCGACTGACCTTTATCATACCTTAATAGTCTGTTCGTCTCTTCAGTACCAAGAATGTTGCAATGAGATGGAATTCACTGAATCACAACTTTCTTGAACTTGTGCTTAGTGTAAAGAGCTGTGAAATACGTCGTCGGAGAAGAGCAGTATGAATGACAATTTGAATTCACTGAATCACAACTCTCTTGAACTTGTGCTTAGTGTAAAGAGCTGTGAAATACGTCGTCGGAGAAGAGCAGTATGAATGACAATTTGAATTCACTGAATCACAACTCTCTTGAACTTGTGCTTAGTGTAAAGAGCTGTGAAATACGTCGTCGGAGAAGAGCAGTATGAATGACAATTTGAATTCACTGAATCACAACTCTCTTGAACTTGTGCTTAGTGTAAAGAGCTGTGAAATACGTCGTCGGAGAAGAGCAGTATGAATGACAATTTGAATTCACTGAATCACAACTCTCTTGAACTTGTGCTTAGTGTAAAGAGCTGTGAAATACGTCGTCGGAGAAGAGCAGTATGAATGACAATTTGAATTCACTGAATCACAACTCTCTTGAACATGTGCTTAGTGTAAAGAGCTGTGAAATACGTCGTCGGAGAAGAGCAGTATGAATGACAATTTGAATTCACTGAATCACAACTCTCTTGAACATGTGCTTAGTGTAAAGAGCTGTGAAATACGTCGTCGGAGAAGAGCAGTATGAATGACAATTTTGACCGAATCCACAAGAGACAAGCGCAGTTAGTGCATATATTGACGCACAACAAATCAAGTGGTTTAGGCATTTAGTCAAAATGAATTATGACCAGCTGCGGCGAGAGCATATCATACGCAGATCTCCAGTCCACGAGCAAGAAGCAACCTCGACGGAATTTACACCTAACGACAGCAGAAGCTTCCAACATGGCGATAACAAGACATCTACGCATCCCGCCTCTCTGCGACGGCTCTTGGCATTGACAGTCCGACAAAAGTAAAGAAGAAACAACCATTGACACTGTGTCTTTGAAGAATTTCACTTGTCTCTGTGTTTTTATCTGTCATTATAACTTCTGCTGCAGTTTTTAATGCTCTTGACTTGGTATTTGCGTAATTCACCCCACACAAAATAAATAAATATATATTTTAGCACTGAATTTCATCTAGTGACATCACAGAAAAAGTCGCGGTTTAGCTGTTCGGGGTGTCAAACACTATGCGAGAATAGACGAGCATTTCTGATACTTCTTATTACTGCCGTTCTTCGAAATTAATTTCTTGAATCGTTCAGTATTGGTCCATGATAAGGAGAGGGGCATCCAGTTTCTTCAACAGCATGGCATTGGCCATGCTTTCAGACGATGTATTAACCATTTTATCTAACCCTAACCCTAAACCTGACCCTAACCGTAACCTTCAGCCGTAAACCTAACCATAAATCTAACCCTGTCCCTACACCTAGCCCTAAAACTAACCCTAACCATAATCATAACCATAAACCTAACCATAAAACCTAATATTAAACCTAGCCCATCGCAAAAACTGAAAATACCAATAGTTTCTACACTTCTGTCGTTATCTAAGTCTTTACTTATTTATTTAAAATAAAATAAAAAATCAACCCGAAATGGAATGTCCTGTTACGCAAGATGGGAGCCCATATAACTCTGTTTGGGGTGAAATAAGACGCAAGTAGACTTTCCTCTGAAATTATTTGAGAATGTTCCTGCTGCTATTAAAATATTAATTTGTTTATTGTTTTCCATCCGTAATCTGCAATCCTGGTATTCAATCAGGCTAAGGAAGTGCTTGATGTCAAGTAGCCAAATGTTGTTTAAACTCAATGCAGCCTCTTGACCTGGAGAACGATGTTGGACTAAGGGTTTTACTCTGGCAATCTCTCCATCTCATTCGTGGACGTCCACGTGTAGGGTCACCAAGACGTCACTTTTTTGCTGCTTGGCATCCGCACCCCCACCATCTACATTTGTGTAACAATACAGCATTTACGATGTCATTGGAGGCAGTGCGGCGACTGATTTCTGTGTTTTTGGATTCGGTCCCGTATATATAGGTCTTCTGACTCGTGACGAAATCCCTTTGAAATAGGACATTCCAAGGCCGAATAAATAACGGAACTCATATTGTGCCAATGTTTATAATCAATCCATGCTCCACACATAGAAATACAATGAATTAATGGTAGAAAACACAACACATCACTGCTGAATGTGACCCTTTAACAAAATCCTGCACTGAAACCAACTGCATATCTATCTTTGTTTCCCGAACACGCTATTATCGTAGTACCGATAGTTGACACCTACAAGTTTCGTTATTTAATCAGCCTTGAAATGTGGAATTCTCCAGTGAATCAGAATGCATGTATCTACAATAGGCTGTGAGTGGACAGATTGTCAATGTTCTTCGCTTCATTGTTCTTTGATCGACTCGGAGCTACTCTGCATCTGCTTACCGTAGGTTCCGTGCCTTGCAGCTACATATAATGAATTAAATAATCATGTTCTTAATATGTAGTTACTTACCTTGTTGTTTTTCTTCTGTAGAAGTACTGCTTTGATACGAGTGAAGCTGAACTAACTTGCTGCTATCCTACATGGAATCTGTTTTTTGTAAGCTTAGAAATATTTTTTCACCTTCATTCTCTGAAGCGTGTGTAGGTGATACATCTGTATTTACATGGGTTGGGATGTTGCCTGGGTGGCATTTCTCTAGGCCTTCTGTATCCACACGAGCAATGCTAGGACTAAATAGTAAAGGTGAAGGTCAGTACCATGGCAACAACTGCCGTCGGGTTGCAGATAACTCTTCATGTACTAAGCCGCAGCATGTGTGGGGGGCGGGAGGAAAGGAGGGGGGTGGCCAGTTCCATGCCTTGCTATTTTTTACCTTCTCAAACTCATACGTCAGGTACCCATTTACAGATTGGTCGACTGAATGAGCGGACAAACCAGACACGAACCACGGTCCTGATTTTGTTCTGTTCTTCCGTGAACTCGAACCTCTGACACGCTGTAAGCCCAGTTTAGTAAGCCAGCTCACTGTAGAGTAGGCTACACGCTCAATAATGCTGGGACTAATACATTGGAAAATAACATTATCTGCCTTCTCTGCATAATAATGATTTTCCCTCAACAGTTCGGCCCTTTCACAAGTGGTCTGCAACAACTACCATTTGTTTGCAAATCCAGTTACAGAGTGGTTGAAATGCTGAATTCTCAAAGCAATGCGCTTGTTCAATCCATTATGGGGACATACTGTGTAGATCATTGAAAATAGGCATATCTGGCCGAGGAAAGTAAAGGCAACAAGGAATAAAATTAGTCCCCGTTTCGTAAACAATACCAGTTGAGACCTAATACAATGAAGTATCTTACACTTGATCTCTGACATCAGCATCTGCTATGAAATTATCTTTTCTCAACTACCAATTACTGGCTTCAATAACAGCTGAAGATGCCAATGACATATTTGAATACACTTTTGATTCAAATATGATCAGTGGATGGATGCGACAATCTGAAATCTGCTTCACACTTTTAACTAATCTTTTAATGTCAGGACCTCGTCTCTGTTCATGGGGAGAAGAGCCCTTGGTGCAATGGCTCTCGTAGTGACAGACATTTATTAGAGAGAAGAAACTTCTTAAGATACGTTTGAAAAGCGAATGTAGATTCGACACAGGCTGAATCAGCAGCACATCGAATAAGCTGCGTCTGAGGGACTAAACTGGTAATTAACTCCTTTAACTGGAAAAATCGGCTTATTTGTGCATAAGAGGAATGGGCAAAGTCTCAGTGGGAGGTGGCACTGGGATGTCGAAATGTGGCACACGTGAAAACCAGCTCTATCATCAAGGGGCGGTTAAATGACGTGACATGTCAGTCACCGAAGCTAAGAATTTACATTGCGATTTTAGCGCACAGGTAAGCTAATTTATTAAAATAGAAATATGAGAGATTGATCAGATGTTCTTAAAGTTATCATCCTAATTAAAAGTGCATGTCAGAGCAGTATTTTGTTCAAGTTGAGATGTACAATTATCTGTTATGTTGGTGAAATGATTAGTTTAGCTCGTTGTTATGTTGGTGAAATGATCAGTTCTGTTCGTTGTTATGTTGGTGAAATGATCAGTTCAGCTCGTTGTTATGTTAGTGAAATGATCAGTTCAGCTCGTTGTTATGTTGGTGAAATGATCAGTTCAGCTCGTTGTTATGTTGGTGAAATGATCAGTTCAGCTCGTTGTTATGTTGGTGAAATGATCAGTTCTGTCCGTTGTTATGTTGGTGAAATGATCAGTTCAGCTTGTTGTTATGTTGGTCAAATGATCAGTTCTGTTCGTTGTTATGTTGGTGAAATGATCAGTTCTGTTCATTGAGTGCTATAGGTTTTATACCTGGAAGATTGTAGCCTCTGTTTATGGAGGATTGTAGGTTCTGTTCATGGAGGATTGTAGGTTCTGATCATGGAAGATTGTAGCCTCTGTTAATGGAGGATTGTAGGTTCTGTTCATGGAAGATTGTAGCCTCTGTTCATGGAGGATTGTAGCTACTGTTCATGGAGGGTTGTAGCTTCTGTTCATGGAGGATTGTTGGTTCTGTTCATGGAGGATTGCAGGTTCTGTTTATGGAGGATTGTAGCTTCTGCTCATGGAGGATTGTAGGTTCTGTTCATTGAACATTGGAGGTTATGTTCATTGAAGATTTTAGGCTCTGTTTATGTAGGATTGTAGGTTCTGTTCATGGAGGATGTAGGTTATGTTCATGAAAGATTGTAGGTTCTGTTCATGGAGGATTATAGCCTCTGTTCAGGGAGGATTGTAGGTTCTGTTCATTGAACATTGTAGGTTCTGTTTATGGAGGATTGTAAGTTTTGTTCCTAGAAAGATTGTAAGTTCTGTTCATGGAAGATTGTAGGCTCTACACTCCAGGGTTAATCGTCGGTGTCTATACTAGGTCGACAATAAACGAGAGGTAAATATTCACGATAGGGGAATAAACTTGGCTAGTTTTGAGAGGTAGGTGTCAGATTGACCTTTCTATTACCAGACAATGGTGGTAAGGGCTAGATGGACGATATGAACTCACACGCAGACTGTTACATTTAAAGTGACAATGACCAATACGTATTACAACCAATGGAATTATAGATTAGGTGGAACTAAATATGAGTGATGGCTAACCAGACAACTGGGAAGTATGACTAGACAGTCATGTGTGCTTTTAGAGCTAAGAAAAAAATCTTTAAAAGACAATGCACAGAGAAACTCTACAAATTCTGAAAGAGATAGTTTACGGGGTAGTTATCTAATCATACACCTAGAGCTTAGCAGACATGCTTAAAGGCGTGAATGGTAGACACACTGTAAACCATATGAGAGAGAGAGAGAGAGATCTGATCAAATGCGAATGTACAGATTCGTCTCAGCACGACTTGAGACACTGTATTTGTGTCTGTTGGAAGAATGGTGTCCCCATCTACGATCAAAGTGGCACGTTAAGTATTCTGTGCAATCCTAAGGATTGCGTTCCCAGTGGTTTGGACAAAGTGGCTTGATTCTGTGTAATCCTAGGGATTGCGTTCCCAGTGGTTTGGACAAAGTGGCTTGATTCTGTGTAATCCTAGGAATTGCGTTCCCAGTGGTTTGGACAAAGTGGCTTGATTCTGTGTAATCCTAGGGATTGCGTTCCCAGTAGTTTGGACAAAGTGGCTTGATTCTGTGTAATCCTAGGAATTGCGTTCCCAGTGGCTTGGACAAAGTGGCTTGATTCTGTGTAATCCTAGCAACTGCGATACCAAAAGCACGTGAGTTCGGAATGAGAGGTGCAACACATGAGCCCCCAGAGAATGAAATTGTTCAATACAGGTGTCACAGGCCACCAAAGGGGCATGTCTCAAACACTTTGGAACTGCTGACGGTTGTAAGTGAAACGAAGCGCATCTGTTAACCGATGTATGTCCCCTTGACAGCCTATAGCAGCAACCCTGACAGAGAACGGCATAGCATCACTAACGTGAACTATTTGGAGGACGAGAGGAGATGACTGAGATAGTTAACCACTGATTTGTAATAATATTGAGTTAGACTAAGTTTACGATTTATATTATTTCAATTAAGAAACTTAGAATCTGGGTATAAATAGTTTTGGAGGCACCATCAAGAGCTAGTGCTTGAATCCTCTGAATTAATTTAGGATATGTTATTATTTTGTTTAGAAGTTCTTTTCTTTTGTTGATATTATGTAACAATGATTCATGCAAATAAATTATTTTGTCTTAACAGTTAACAATAGTGTTAGTGTTTTCTGTGATTGAAGTATAACACCGTAAGTCTATGTTGTAAGTCAGTAAATTCTAGATACCTTACTCAGCTTAGACGATACTGCTACATACCGTTGTCCAGATCTTCATCGAGCGTAGACTTACAACTTAATATGTTTTTGAATTGTTTATTTATTTTTGCTCAATTGAATACATATTTACATAAGTGTTTTCTGGTATGTTTTCAGTATGTTTCATTTGACACTGACTAACATAATCTGTTCAGAATGCTTCACATGACCCTGACTAACATAGTCTGATTAATATATTTCATTAGACCCTGACGCTGATCAGTATGTTTTGTCGGACGTTAGTCTCCTCTCCTCCTCTAATGGGGGATTCCGTGGAGAAGTGGTTAAACCGTCAGCCTCATGATCAGGTGGTGTGAGTTCGACTCCAAACTCCGCCGTCTTTTTCACGGATCCTTGATGCGGAGCCCTCTACATCTCGTAGTCGCCCCCTAGTCGTCTTGTCCTTACCTTGCCACTGGGGGTCGGACAGCTCACGACGAGAGAGCGAGGATAAAAAGTAGCGCAGTTAATCCTTACTAAAAATAGAGCTAGCAAAATTAATTATGCCATCATGGTCTACGGTGGACGGCGGCCTTTGCCTTGAGTCTCCTCTCTCCATTACTGAGGTGCACTTGGTGTATGTTGGTGTATGTTGGGACGTACATCAAGTAAGAGACACAGTAGACAGAGAATTTCAGATCAAAGACCAGAGCATGCTATTTCAAGATATGGTACATCCAAGTTCATATTGATCCCATAGCTATTATATGTAGCTTATATGTATGTACTTATACGTGAGATTGACATTAAATTTTAAATGACGCTCAAACACGTGTGCTAATTATAAATAGAAAAGCAAAGATAACTCAATATCAGACAATCTCATTAAGGATGGCGTAAAAGAGAATTCATATTACTAGGCCTCATCGTGTGTGAGATGGGGAAATAAGCGACACGTGAGCAAAGAGAGGAAGAACAGACACATTGGAAAATAATGGAAGAAACGACGCACAAGATAATAATGGAAGAAACGACCCGGGAGAAAATAGTGGAGGAAACAACAGGAGAGAAAATAGTTGAAGAAAAGACCCGGGGGAAAATAGGGGACGAAACAACACGGGAGAAAATAATGGAAGCAGCGACCCGGGAGAAAATAGTGGAAGAAACGACCCGGGGGAAAATAGGGAACGAAACAACACGGGAGAAAATAATGGAAGCAGCGACCCGGGAGAAAATAGTGGAAGAAAGGGCAAGGGATAAAATAGTGGAAAAAACAACAAGGGAGAAAATAGTGGAAGAAACCACAAATGCGAAATTAATGGATGAAACGAAACGGGAGAAAATGATAGAAGAAACGACACGAGATTAAATAATGGAAGAAGACAGGGGAGAAGATGATGAGAGAAACGACACGGAAGAATATGATGAAATAAACTTCTTATTCTTCTTCTTCTTCGTACGCTGTCAGACGTCAACTTTGAATTTGTTCTAAGAAAGCAGCGGTCATCCTGAGGCTGTCGACACTGGCATAGAGCTTGTCTTGTGCTGGCACTGGTGATGGCCACATGTGCTTTCTCTAGTTCTCGTTTGTTGGGCAATTTTGCAGCTGATGTTCAGCGCTCATTTTCCCTGTACCACAGGTGCATTCGTCAGTGCCACCTATCTTCAGTTTATTGAATAGATGGTACCTCAGTCTGTTGTGGCCTGTGCGGAGTCTGAAGATCACGACCTGCTCTCTTCTGTTCAACTGGTAGTAGGCATCATTTTTTGTGTAGCCAGTATGTTCTGTTTCCCATTTGGCCATGTATCTGGCCCTAATAAGCCTTTTGGACTCTTCGTAGGTCACACTAGAATCTGGTTGTGAAAGTCTTGCACCTTCTTTTGCCAGTCTGTCTGCCTCCTCGTTGCCTTGGATGTTACAGTGGGATGGAACCCACTGTACCACTACTCTTTTTGGTGCGGACTGCTGGCATAGTTGACTGAGTACTGCTCTTAAATCATTAAGTTCAGTTTTTTTCTGGCTTTTTAGTGCTGTAACCACAGCCAGGGAATCTGTGAACATGACTATCTGGCTTTCATTTCTTTCGCCTGTCAGCATTGCTTCTGCTGCAGCATTCAGTGCCTCTGCCTACGCTCTGACATTGCTTGAGAATTTTCCAGTTGCCACTGACAGTGTTATTTTTCTACCATTTGTATGGCTCAGGAATACCCCTCCCCTTCCATTCTGTGTTGTGTTTGTTACAGAACCGTCGGTGTATGCATGGGTCCCGTCCATGCTTGGGTAGTTTTCCGCTTTGTACCTCAGGGTTATATCTCTTCTTTCTTTTTCAGTCTGGCTGTTCTTGTTTCCAATACCTGGTATATTTTCTACCACCTCCGGAATGATATGCTGCTTCCGTGTGGGTTTGCGTACAGTAGGGATGGGCTTTGGTGTTGTTATGGTGTTCATATGGTCTTCGCTCATCTTTGCTTTGGCTATTTCTGCAAAGTTTCTCCGCTTTAGTTTCCCTTTTCCGAATCTATTTAGTCTTGGGAGTTTCTCTGACTGCAGCTGGGCTCTGCAGTCTCTTCTGTCGGTCATGGATTGCAGATTTGTAATCTTTTCAAGTTCTACAATTGGCGTTGACTTCATGCCTCCTGTTATAACTCTCATGGCTTGGTTTTGAAGTTTGCTAATTTTATCAAAGTTCGCCTTTGCTGATGTTGCCCATGCCGCAATGTCATACTCGAGAACTGGTCTCACTCTTCCAGTGTACAGTTTCTTGAGTATTCTTTCGTCTGCTCCCCAGCAGTTCCTCATGATTGCCATTCTTTGTCTGGTTCTCATTCGGTTTCTCTCAATCTGACTTTTCCATGTCATGCGCCGATCAATTGGGACGCCCAAGTAGTTTGGGTTGTCGTTTTGCCGCAGATATTTGCTTATTTGCAGATATGTAAGGCTTATTTTGGTGTTTTGTGGTTTATTTGAAAGCAAGAATATCGTACATGTTGTTTCTTCTTCATTTGTTTGACCAACCATGATTTTGCCCACTCCTCCAACGATGTTAGGGCCTGCTGCATCCGATTGTTTGCTACGGTGAGATTTTTTTCAGAGGTCCACATAGTCAGATCGTCTGCAAACATGGAGCTGTGGACTCTTCTTGGTATATTCTCTATGATGTTGTTTATATACACCAGAAAAAGTGTGGGGGACAGTACTCCCCCTTGGGGTACTCCTTGCTCTAGTGTCACCTTTTTGCTCATCTGCTATTGTACTTGAACTCTGGCTGTTCTGTTTTCGAGGTAGTGGCTGGTCCATCTGTACATGTTTCCAGATACTTCACTTCTTCGTAGCTTGACTTTAAGTCCCTCTTTCCACACCTTGTCAGATGCCTTCTCTAGATCCACCCAAACCGCTACTGTATGCTTTTTCTCTTGGTAAGCATCCTCTATTTCCTGTGCTATGAGAGTGATCTGGTCCTCAGTGGATCTGTGCTGTGGTGGAATAAACGACACGGGAAAAAATGATGGAAGAAACGACACTTGAGAAAATGTCTTCTGTCCTCCTAATGAGTGCTCGCTTGTTCTGAACTTGTTATATAACAGCTGCTTGGGGATGCGATCATCGTGCATGCGAACAAAGTGTCTCGTCCATATCAGCTGGGATTTATGCAGAGATATATATATTTTCAACATGTTGGACATAACAAGATATTCAGTCAAACATCAGCTCAGACATCTCAAGGGAAAAAGATGTGACTGTCTAGAGTGGCTGCTTATATTTCACAAGCAGACATCAGAGTGGATAACAATATCGCCCAATATACTGTTGCATCAATAATTATAATCAGGGGACGGCGTGGTCTAGTGGTTAAGTGGCACGGCTCACGATCCGAAGGTTCTGGGTTAGATCCCCACCACAGCACCGGCCGTTACCCCGGGGAAGCAAACCCTTAGAAAATGCAGGAGGAAGCAGACCCTTGCATAAAATGCATGCTGAAGTCGGATGCACTGGGCCGACAGGCGCAAAATAAAAACCACAGTGCAACGCACACCGCATTTGGGATTAAAGAAATAAGGCGAACGCAAAAAAAAAAAAATTATAATAATTATAATCGTCCAAATGTTGACACCTCAGAATACACGGAGAAGAAGAACGTCGTAGATCACTGTTAGCCTTGGGTCAGTGTTCAGTACTCAATTGGCTAAGAATAAAACAGTCTTGCAGGATATGTTCAGCTGTCTATGTTGCTTACCGGCAAAGATAGTTACTGAGGGCCTAAGACCAACATCAAATGTGAAAAAAGACCCAATAATGCACGTAGAGCCACCTGAGATACGAAGAACTGTCGTGTCAGAGGTAGAAAGAGATAAGCAGGTAAACTATCCAAGGTATGTGTATGGACATCAGGTGTAGCGTACATAACTAAAATGAAGACGAAGTTTCTTATAGTCAACACAGCCCCCTAAAGACTAGTTCTGGAAAACGATACATGGAAAGATGGAACGAACTTACCGTCATTTCCCTGAATCGAACTACAGGAGTAACATGCACCTGGATATCACTTGTCTTACGCAACATGAAAGTCACTAAATAGACTTCGAGCTGGCGTATCACGATGCTGGAGAAAGCTAACAAGATGGAATACAAGGGTGA
Organism: Ariolimax columbianus; assembly: GCA_036924085.1. Lineage (NCBI taxonomy): Eukaryota > Metazoa > Mollusca > Gastropoda > Stylommatophora > Arionidae > Ariolimax > Ariolimax columbianus. The sequence goes on along the minus strand of JAVGWX010000002.1, from coordinate 56,809,945 downwards.
TGAAACATGCGAATGTAGAGCAACACAAGACAGACCATATGATGATTTTCTCAAACCTCCAAGAGACTTGCAGTATGGAGAACATGCTGAATGGCTAATGCAAGACAATCCATGTGGCTGAATACTAGAAGAATGATGTGTGACCTAGTGCCTCGAACAGGGAAAGTAAGAAAGTACCAATACGTAGACATGGGTGATTGAGCCATTTTAGCGGGTGTAGGTGGTCATTCAATAATCTTGTATGTTTCATTCTCATATTGTACAGGATCACTTGATCCGCTCGATCAAGTTCTTCTTCTTCATCGTCTTCTTCTTATTCGTTCGTTCTCAATCTCCCGCTACCAAGCCCTGAAAAGGGCTTTGCAAGTAACAGGATTTTGTTCGGAGAACGGAGGATTGCGCTATGTTGTAGTCCGACACATACGACTTCAGCAGGCATTTTTTAATACCGGGTTAGCCTTTACTCTTTCCATCCCTTCTCCTTATCCAGTTTGCTCTGCTGTAGTCTGTTATCCAGGATTACCGTGAGGAGGAGTAGAAGGGCCTTAGCTGCGCTTTAGTCCGTCTGTTAACTCATAAACAAGGTCCGAAACAATTTTCTACTAAACTGCATGTCAGATCCAAATGATTTTTCTCACACAACCTTATAATTTCCATAAAGTTTAGTAAATATTTTTTTCTCGAAGAAATTTGATGTATTTTGAAAAATGTATTCATTAGGCTATATTAAAAACAACCTCCCTGAATTGGACAAGATTTTAACATGTATACGGTACTCAGTCGGACTGTTTTAAAAATATATGTTTTGACATTCAAATAAATTGAGTTAAAACAGATTCCTGATTACCCTGTGCCTCAATTAGACATTTTGTCGAATGCGGAAAACAACCAAGGTCATTCATGCGAAACTGTCGTTCAGTTATAGGTGTATCCCGATTTCTTAGTTTGTGGGGTTGTTATTGTGACATATAATTGCTTTTTCATAAGTTTCATTGAAACAATTACAAAATGAGTTTGAAGTGTACATTTATAACAATGTGGCAGTTTTACTATACACGTTTTTCCACAGGAAATCTAAGATGGGTCATTTATATTGCAATATTCACGACCCAGAGAAACGAACGTAATTAGCGTTTGATCTGAATAGATCATCCTTTTACAGTTGCGTTAGACATGACTCAGAGTGCACTCATATCAAACAAGGAAGGAAAATGACATTTGACGATTTCGACAGAGATGTAATGAAACATGAGATATTGAAACTGTTGACAAAAAATCAACTTGTTACTCTGCTGAAACTAAAAATAACATTGTAATCCGACTGCAGTTTTGAAGTTACCAAAAGTACTCTTTGGAAAATTGTAAGAGCCGCCAGCTTTACATTGAGGACAACTTCAGGCGGCAGGAATATTATATGTGAAAAGCCACATGTGATTGCTGACCGGAGCAAATACCTGAGACAGATACGTGAACAGCGTAGGCAAGGCTATGCTATTGTATACTTAGATGAATCCTGGGTCAATGTTCACCACACCTATGATAAAGAATGGCATCAGTTGATGGTGAACAGAAAAGACACATTTCAAGCAGCATAGGGCAGCGCGTTATACTACCGTATGCCGGAAGCAGTGAAAACGTCTATGACGCCGAACTTATTTTTCAAACAGAAAGTAATGACGGTAGAGACTACCACACTGAAATGAATGAACAAATTGTCAGGCACTGGATGACGAAATAACTGCTTCCAATTCTGGATAGACCGTCATGTCTATTAATGGATAATGCATCATATCACAATGCAGTATCAGAGGAAGACAAAGTACCAACTGCATCAAATCCAAACGCTCAAATTAGGACATGGCTAGATAAGGAAAAAGTGAATTTTGGAGACACGTATTTGAAGCCAGAGTTGTTGCAGCTTGTGAGGAAGACAAAAAAGACAGAGGGGGTATAGATGGACAAAATCATTGAAGAGTACTGTTCCACTTCTTTTACCTGCATATCATGCGCATCTAAGCCCCTAGAGCTTGTGCAGGCTAAAGTCAAATGAAAAGTTGCCGAACAAAACAGAAAATAAAAAAAAATATGTAGTGTTGAAGTGCTGACACGTGAGTACCTTTCAAAAATAGACATTCAGTTCTGGAAGAAGTGTGTTGAACATGTGCTCCAGGAAGAAGTACAGTACTGGCAACGAAATGGATTTCAATTTGTCCAGCCAGTAACAATTATCAACCTCTTTGAATCGACATATTCAGATGATTAATATTATCTTTTGTAGACATACTGATTAGCAGACTTGGATGAATTAGACTAGATGAGTTAGCGCGGTATGAAACCTACACAAAACTGACATGGCGCGGCTCCAAACTACTCAATGAGCTATTGGGCGTAACAAACTGTCGCTTTAACTACGAGACTATATCGGCAACAACGCCATCAGGAGTCAAACCTGCTTCGATGACGTTGCAGATACGGCGTTGCTAAGAAAGTACAGATGGGCATGATCCGTAGTACGCTTGCTTGAAAATAGATGGACACGTTATGGTAGTCCTATGTCTATACTTATCGCCCCAGACGGCCACCAATGAGATGGAAAGACGGCCTGCAACAACACATTAGCCCGGCATGATATTAAAGGCAAAAACAGAGATCAGTTTAGACGACATTTGACTACCGAGCATAGGGCACATAATGTGTCTGAATGAACACCAGGATTACAGAATTACAGTAAGCTTACAATCGCCGAATTTTGTTGCATGATGGACAACCAAATACATGTATTTGTATTCTTACATTATACAATTGGTCCACAAAATAGACACATGTGTCCGAACACAGAGACTGAGCTGTATAACATAAAATGTAGCACTGAAACTGTCCCACAAGAAGTTAAAGAGGCTACAAGCGAAGGGGAAGCCAGCATCCTGTGACAACCACAGACGAGTCTCCCTCCGTTCAACTGCTTGCAAAATACTGGCACGAATTCTTCTCAACCGATTGATTGATCACGTCAATTGTAGAACTTGAAAAGATTACAAAACTGCAATACATGACCGACAGAAGAGACTGCAGAGCCCAGCAGCAAGCAGAGAAACTAAGAAGACTGACAGACCATCCAATGCATTAGAGACTAAATAGATTCGGAAAAGGGAAACTAAAGCGGAGAAACTTTGCAGAAATAGCCAAAGCAAAGATGAGCGAAGACCATATGAACACCATAACAACACCAAAGCCCATCCCTACTGTACACAAACCCACACGGAAGCCGCATATCATTCCGGAGGTGGTAGAAAATATACCAGGTATTGGAAACAAGAACAGCCAGACTGAAAAAGAAAGAAGAGATATAACCCTGAGGTACATAGCGGAAAACTAACCAAGCATGGACGGGACCCATGCATACACCGACGGTTCTGTAACAAACACAACACAGAATGGAGGGGGAGGGGTATTCTTGAGCCTACCAAATGGTAGAAAAATAACACTGTCAGTGGCAACTGGAACATTCTCAAGCATTTACAGAGAGGAGGCAGAGGCACTGAAGGCTGCAGTAAAAGCAATGCTGACAGGCGAAAGAAATGAAAGCCAGATAGTCATGTTTACAGATGCCCTGGCCGTGATCACAGCACTAAAAAGCTAGAAAAATACTGAACTTAATGATTTAAGAGCAGTACTCTGTCAACTATGCCAGCAGTCCGCACCAAAAATAGTAGTTGTGCAGTAGGTTCCATCCAATTGTAACATCCAAGGCAACGAGGAGGCAGACAGACTGGCAAAAGAAGGTGCAAGACTATCACAACCAGATTCTAGTGTGACCTACGAAGAGTCCAAAAGGCTTATTAGGGCCAGATACATGGCCAAATGGGAAACAGAACATACTGGTCACACTAGACAACCTCTATGGCAGTGTCGACAGCCTCAGGATGACAGCTGCTTTCTTCGAACAAATTCAAGTTAACGTCTGACAGCGTACGAGGAAGAAGAAGAAGAAGAAGAAGAAGAAGAAGAAGAAGAAGAAGAAGAAGAAGAAGAAGAAGAAGAAGAAGAAGAAGAAGAAGAAGAAAAAGAAGAAGAAGAAAAAGAAAAAGAAGAAGAAGAAGAAGAAAAAGAAAAAGAAGAAGAAGAAGAAGAAGAAGAAGAAGAAGAAGAAGAAGAAGAAGAAGAAGAAGAAGAAGAAGAAGAAGAAGAAAAAGAAGAAGAAGGAGATTGATCACGTGGAACATGGACTTTTTCTAGAGAGCCAGTGTGCCTTTGGATCGGGTCGCGGAACGGTGGATATGATATTTGCGGCTAGGAAACTCAATTAGAAATGGCAATAGGGTAGTATATGAAATGCATGACTTTGATAATCCTGACAAAGGCTTTGATAAAGTCGAGATGGACTCGAGGACTATTGAGAAAAATTGGCTTTCAAGTAGATTAACAATAATCGTCAAACAATTCCTTTAAGGTATGAATGCTCATCTCCTGAGTGATAGGAAACATCAAATGCTTCCCAGTCTTAAATGGCGTCAAAGACCCTCAAAATACTACAGTGGAATGCGGAGGGAGTCATTAACAAAAAACTTTCCCTAACACACCACCTGCATGAAGGTAAGATTGACGTGGCATGTATCCAGGAAACGCACCTCAACAATAACCATAAATTCTCAATCAGAGGATATCAGACCTTCCGTCTAGATAGAGAAGGCCACAAAGGAGGGGTCCTGATACTGACCAGAAACTGCATACCGAGTAGCGCGGTATCTGTCAATCACACCGGACAAGCAGAAATTGTAGGAGTGTACATAATGGCTCAAGAGACGAAGCTCCGCATTTTCAATCTGTACGGACCACCAAACAGAGACCTATCGCTCTCGAGTATGGAGGTCAGAGACTCCAACTGCATAGTAGTTGGAGATTTCAACAGCCACTCGGAGAGATGGGGATACTCTGACACAGACAGCAGAGGTGACGAAGTGGAAGATTTGGAGATAGATGCAAATCTCTCCCTAATCAATAGGCCGGAGGATAGCCCTAGCTTTTACTCAAGAACATGGCATACCACCTCGACTCCAGATTTGGCCTTCTCCACACAGGACATACACCATAAAATAGACCGCCAGGTGCTAAACCAACTGGCAGGTAGCGACCACAGGCCGATCAGGCTAACCATTGACATGGAAGTAGGCCCACAGGAAACAAAAACCGCTCCCACGTTGGAATTACAAACGAGCCGACTGTGACAGATTTGCAATCCTGACAGATGGGCTGTGTGAAACCATCAATACACGAAACACCAAAATGAAGCCCATGGTAGAGAGCCTAAGCAAGGCAATAATGCATGCCGCCACTGAAACCATCCCAAGAGGAGCTAGGAAAAACTATAAGCCCTACTGGAATGATGAGTTGCAGAAAGTGGAAGATGCAGTAACAAATGCTAGGAACATGGCAGAGCGAGAAAAATCCATGGAGGCAAACATCGCCCTCAAAGCCGCAGCGGCGAAATACAAACACACTCTCAAGCAAACAGCAAGAGAAAGCTGGAAAAATAAAACGAAAAGTCTAAACCTGGACAAAGACGGGAACAAGCTATGGAAGCTAGTCAGAGCCATGAACGACGAAACCCCGTCAAATAAACAAATTACTATCAAGCTGGACGAGAACTTGATCACAGGTAAGAAAGCCGCAAACGCCTTTGTCGATCACTATGCCAGAGCAAACCACATCGAGGTCCCTGCAGATAAGCATACAGACATTAGCGAAGAGCTAAAGGGACACGAAAACATAAATACGGCTCCCGAAGAGCACATGATGGCCAAACTAACAATGCGCGAAATGAAAGAGGCTATGAGAACGCTAAAGAAAAGGAAATCTCCCGGAAAAGACGGGATAACAAACGAAATGCTGATGGGGCTGGGCCAAACAGCGAAGAGGAAACTACTATCAGTCCTGAACCAAAGCTGGAAAAGGGGTATTGTACCCCAGGCGTGGAAAGACGCAATACTGGTACCAGTACCAAAAACAGGAAAGGATAAAACAGATCCAAATGGATACAGGCCCATCAGCCTACTGAGCTGTGTCGGCAAGCTGATGGAACGGATGATAAACACCAGACTGATGTGGCATCTGGAAGAAAAACGAATACTAATTCCACAGCAAGCCGGCTTTAGACAGCACAGATCCACTGAGGACCAGGTCATCCTCATAGCCCAGGAGATAGAAGATGCCTACCAGGCACAGAAACACACAGTAGCTGTTTGGGTGGATCTGGAAAAGGCATTTGACAAAGTCTGGAAGGACGGACTTAGAGTCAAGCTAAGAAGAAGTGATGTCTGTGGGAAGATGTACAAGTGTATCAACCACTACCTCAAACAAAGAACGGCCAGAGTCCAAGTACAAGAGCAGATGAGCAAAAAGGTGACACTCGAGCAGGGAGTACCCCAAGGGGGAGTATTGTCACCCACACTCTTCCTGGTATATATAAACGATATTACAGAGAATATACCAAGAAGAGTCCATAGCTCAATGTTTGCAGACGATCTGGCTATGTGGACCTCTGAAAAGAATCTCACCATAGCAAGAAATCGGATGCAGACGGCCCTAACATCGCTGGAAGAGTGGGCGAACTCATGGCTGGTCAAAATAAACGAGGAGAAAACCACGTGCACAATATTCTCGCTTTCATTAAAACCCCAAAGTACCAAATTAAGTCTAAATGGCAAAATCCTGCAGCCAAACGACAACCCAACCTATCTGGGAGTCACATTTGATCGGCGCATGACATGGAAAAGTCAGATTGAGAGAAACCGAATGAAAGCCAGAGAAAGAATGGCAATCATGAGGAAACTTGCTGGCTCAAGCTGGGGAGCAGACGAAGGCATACTAAAGAAACTGTACACTGGAAGAGTGAGACCAGTTCTCGAGTATGGCATTGCGGCATGGACAACAGCAGCGAAGGCGAACTTCGATAAAGTTAACAAACTTCAAAACCAAGCCATGAGAATTATAACAGGTGGCATGAAGTCAACGCCAATTGTAGAACTTGAAAAGATTACAAAACTGCAATCCATGACCGATAGAAGAGACTGCAGAGCCCAGCTGCAGTCAGAGAAACTCCGAAGACTGACGGACCACCCAATGTACCAGAGACTAAACAATTTTGGAAATGGGAAACTAAAGCGGAGAAACTTTGCAGAAATAGCCAAAGCAAAGATGCACGAAGATCCCATAAACGCACTAACAACACCAAAACCCATCACTACTGTACGAAAACCTACCTGGAGGCAGGATATATTTCCAGAGGTGGTAGAAAATATACCAGGTATTGCAAACAAAAACTGCCAGACTGAAAAAGAAAGGAGAGACACTACCCTAAGCTTCATAACGAAAAGCTACCCAAGCATGGACTGGACCCATGCATACACCGACGGTTCTGTAACAAACACTACACAGAACGGAACGGGCAGGAGCATTCCTGAACCTACCAAATGGCAGAAAAATAACACTGTCATTCGCTACTGGTAAGTACACAAGCAATTTCAGAGCGGAGGCAGAGGCACTGAGGGCGGCAGTGGAAGAAATGGTGACACACAGTGAAAATGAGAGCCATATAGTCCTGCTGACAGATGCTCTCGCCGTAGTCACAGCGCTAAAAAGCCAGAAAAACACTGAGCTTAATGACTTAAGAGCAGCACTCTGTAAACTGTGCCAGCAGTCCGCACCAAAAAGGGTAGTGGTACAGTGGGTCCCGTCACACTGCAACATCCAAGGCAACGAGGAGGCAGACAGACTGGCAAAAGAAGGTGCAAGACTACCACAAACAGATACCAGTATGACGTACGAAGAGTCAAAACGGCTTATCAAAGCCAGATACATGACCAAATGGGAAACCGAACATACTGGTTACACCAAAAACGATGCCTATTACCAGTTGAACCGAAGAGAGCAGGTCGTTGTCTTCAGATTTCGCACTGGCCACAACAGACTGATGTACCACCTATTCAACAAATTGAAGATAGGGTGTACCGACGAATGCCCGTGCGGTACTGGTAAAATGACCACTGAACATCTGCTGCAGAACTGCCCGACATACGAGGATCAGAGAGAGCAGATGTGGCCATTACCAGTGGAACTGCAAGACAAGCTCTATGGCAGTGGCGAGAGCCTCAGGATGACCGCCGCTTTTCTCGAAAAAATAATGGTTACTGTCTGACTGTGTACGCAGAAGAAGAAGAAGAAGAAATGGCGTCAATCATGGCTGTGTTCTGGTCCCAAAACTCTTCAAGGATAAATGGCTATTTTTGAAGAATTGGTAGCGAATCAACTGTGACGACATTTGTTTACAAATGCTGTGTTTCTAAACACTTGAGTGTGGGCAAAGATAACAACATAATGTAGAAAGTATTACAATTTAATCCGATAAGAGTACCTTTTCCTCCTTCTTATTCTTCTTTTTCTTCTTCTTCTTCTTCTTCTTCTTCTTCTTCTTCTTCTTCGTCTTCTTCTTTTTCGATCTACTTATGCTTTGCTTCTAGCCCGGTGAGGTTAACGATGGATACTGTGCGTTTCTGATCTTCTCCGCCCACCCAAAGCTGTTTCAACATGGTCGCTTCCTCAGACCAGACTGCCAGATTCGAGTTCGAAACTTGAAGATAAGTTTGTAGAAGAATATGAACATTGTGATGTTAACTGGGAGTTATATGTAAATAATAATGAATGTCATTTATGGCACACAGTGAGAAGAGTGCGTTGGATGGAACGAAGATCCGATGATAGTGTTCTTTCTCATTGCAGTGGACGCACAAAGACAAATATTGAAAATGATACGGAAACGAAGATTACGTTGGCTGAGACAGAGTATGCAACTTAAAAGTCTTCTACGACCAAGACGCTGATCAGTGCATGAGCTGCAGTGGTCAGCGACCCATAGCTGACTGCTATCGTCAGGGCCAGCGAACCAGAGCTGCCAAGACCCTTCTACACCTCCACACGGTGATCCTGGATAACAGGCTGCAGCAGCGCAGACTGGCTAAGGAGAAGGGATCGAAGAGGGAATGCTAACCGGGTACTAAAAAAATGCTTGCTGAAGTCGGATGTGTTTGACCGAAAGGTGCAAATATCGCAATCAAGCTATAAACTACGACACAACGTATTCCGTTCTCTGGACTACATTCTGCTACTTAGGCTCATGTCAGAGTTTGGTAGCGGGAGATTGAAAACGAACGAAGGCAAACCAAGCCAAGCCAAAAGTCGTCTACAGCAGATACTAGAGATCATGATCCAAGGGAAACTACCTTTACAACTCAGGTATGCAAAGAAATTAAAGTGCGAACTGATGCTGAAATTATAATTTTTTTCTTTCACGTTTGCCTTATTTTCTTTCTTCACAAAGACGGTGTGCGTTGCGCTACGGTTTTTTATTTTTGTCGGTCCAGTGCATCGGACTACGTCAAGCATTTTTTGTAAGGATCTGTTTCCTCCTGCATTTTCTAAGGGTTTGCTTCCACGGGGTAACCCGAAGGGTTGTGAACTATGTCACTTAACCACTAGCCCATACCGTCCCATGATGCTGAAATGAATAGAGCTGCAGAGGATAGAGTCCAATGGAAGGAGATGCTCGGACAACCTTACAACCAGTCTTAGGACTGATCAACCAGATGATAGAGTACAATAGAAGGCGATGCTTAGGCAACCTTACAACCAGTCTTAGAAGGGATCAACAAGATGGTGATGATGATTGAGCTTTTATATTAAAAGAAAACAAGTTCAATTGTGTTATGTTCTTACCTCGAGGTATCCAACATTCACTAACACTGCACCACTCACCAGATAGAAAACACCTGCAGATTCTACCATTTGTATGTCACTGCGAAAGAGCAAATAAGGGCACGTTGAAGATCTTTTCCTGTTCACGTACAAGCGCCTTCAAAATGTATGTACTTTTAGTCGTATTATGCGCCAGGTGGTACTATATTAGGAGGTAGCGAGATCTGGGCTGGATGTCCCGCTCGTTGAGGGAAAGTGAAGTGTCTGATATAGCTTCTCCTTTTCAGGTGTAGAGATCGCCGCTGGGTTCACTGTTCGGCTTGCCGTTCAAGAGTTTCCGTGTCAATTGCCTCAACTACATTATTGTGTCCCCAGCAGAACCTTCATTAGGTGTCCCCTGTTTCTTACATAGCCTGCTGTGGGGCACGACCAAGAACCCAGCGGTATAACTGGGCGTAGAGATTGGGCTTATTAGCCTTGGTTGGCAGCCAATCTAAGAGAAGGTAAACTCTAACTCTAAAGCCGAGTAGACGAAGCTCGTTAGCTTGTTCAGGCAGTTCGTATAGGAGATGAGAAACTCTGCTGTTAAGCCCACACGTCCTAGAGAGTTCTGGCTAGTTTTGGAACGATGAGAGTATCATCGTATGTCTCGAGTAACTAGCATCTGTGTACAACGACTTTACTGCCTTGCTACGGGAGTAAACCCAGACAGAAAATCTGGAGTGGTAGCACCTAAGACAGATGGTTTCAAAATTGCGAACCCATTCCAGCAGCTCCTGCAGCTGAGCTGGTACCAAATTGTCATGCTTTGCATTCCTTTGGATTACCCCAGCTAGGCCTAGATGGGGATCCTGCAGTTTGGGCAGCCCAGGGTCTCCATATTCAGCGCCCAGGCTTGCGCCCTGAGAGGCTACTCACAGAGTGCCACGCGCGTGGTCTGCAAAGACTGAGACGCCTATGAATGGTACTACATTAGGGATAAAACAATATGTCCAGATGTTTCCAACCGTTAAACTTAAATTAACAAGTATCTGACATTCTTTTATTACTGAAGGATGTTTACTTTCCGATCACGTTCAAAAGTGTTTAGAAATCATTGCTTTAGTGCCTCTGTCATAATTGAGTGGTCTCATGACAAACAGCACGTGAGTTTAGAGCATCAATGCTCCTTGCATCAATTAGAAGATCAAAGTTACTGGAATTTTGAAAACTCTGATATCATCACACAAGCAGCTAACTTGAATTAAAATAATTATTGAATCAAGAAAACAATGTACTTCAGAAATATGGATTGAACAATATAATAACGGCCCATTGCAGATACGGTCGTTGAGGATGAAGTGTAAGAGATATCGTTGTACATCCTCGCTGCCTTTACTTCCCTAACCATTGGATCGGTACCCATTTATAAATCAACCGCTTTACAGATGGGTCGGTTGCAATGGATCCACAAAAGTCATCTGCCTCTTGTCTAGGTACTGCAAAAATTCATGGTTTTTACCTGTCTATATCTTGATATAACCCTCCCACTAGTAGACCTGTGCCAAGTTTGCCTTTCACCTTTGCTTCCAGTATTGATTTCAGCAATATCTTTTGATGTGGAAAAAAAACACATCACAACTGTCGGATTCCGATTTCGTTTATCAATTCTCATTGCACTTATAATTTCTCACATTTTCCCTTATTTCTTTTTTCTTCTTTCGACAATATGTGTCCCATTCTTCTATATATCTACATTCAAAGAAAATCCATTCTCTTCTTCAACTAGCTGTTCATTACCCACGTTTTTCTACACCAAACATCAACGCGGAGTAAACCAGACTCTGAGTTCCATTTGTGAATTACGTGGTTAGAGGTGTATATGTGACTGTGTTGGTAAAAACGTATATGGCCAACACTATTCACTTCTTGATTTCCATTGTACATGTTCCATAATGAGGCCAAGACCATAATTAAAGCCAACTGCAGGGTAAAATGGGTTGATCAACACCCCGACTTACGAGTGGAAGACTACTACTTTAATTTAACTAGAGAAGCGCAAGTCATCATCTTCAGACTGAAACTGGACATAACAGACTCAATGGTCATCTTTACAACAAAATGATTATTGAGACAGATGACAAGTGTCCATGCGGGGAGCATATAATGACATCCTACAAAACTGCATGCGCATGCAGGAAAAGCGAGAACAATACTGTCATCGAGAGACAGAAATGAGGCAAAAGCTGTATGGAGATAAAACAGCCTTACAAACAACGGTGTTCTTTGTAAGAAAAACTTGAACCTTGAGCTGAGGGTGGACAAAGAAGAAGAAAAAGAAAATCCTGCCAGATCTTAGTGGCAGTTCACCCCTAGTATGTGTGTCTTAGTATGCTTGTATCTGTCTCATCCATACATAGGTATGGTATATAATTCGTTTTCCATGCTGGACTATGGGAAATATCTATCTGTAGTTTATAAAGCGCGTGTGATTTCCCTCGAATCCGTTGCCATGAAATGGTGAGGGAACATGCGTGTCTCAATGACCCAGGAGCTAAACCAGCGGAAAAGAAAGCCCACAGAAGGGCCACCCAGGCTGGACAAGTCATAGTCAAGAGAGAGTAGACTAAATACAGACAACTCACCTAGAGTAGACTAAATTCGGAAAACGGAGTATAATAAAAAAAAACAAAGATAAAACAATGGAATGAAAACCGCAAGATAGCTCATCTGTTGATTTAACTTCCGATTACCAAGAAGAAAACAAAAATAGCGACAAGGTAGGTTATGACATTATAACGGGCAGGAAGAACGGCACAGGAAAGATGAGACTGACAGCCGAGGAGATGACTATTTAATCTGGAATCGAGGAAACTGGTTACTATCGCACAGAAAGATGGGCACTTGTGCTGTCTAGAGAGGCACTGAGGGCGCACATAATGTGAACGGCTTTTAGTCATATAATTATAAGTGCAAAGCTCTAAAATAAAACCAAGAATATTAACATGAACACTATACCAGACAATGATGAGAAAAAAACCAAAATGGTATATCTACCTGCAAGAGGTCTTCAGCATAAATAAAAAGAAAGATCTCGTCATACTGATCTTGAACTGCAATGCTAAAGTGAGGGCAGACAACCTGAGTTATGAACATATTATGGGGAGACAGGAAATGGGACAGATGCACGATAATGTTTGCAGAGCTATGTATTTTATTGCCGTTAAAAAGCAAAAAGTTATTTTACCGTCTGTCCATTTGCCTAAGTTTTTTTCTGTTTTTAATTATACTAGCCAAAAAAACAGTGTTTCTCACGAGCTGATAAAAGCATTAGCCATCTGTTAATATTGTTCACTGGACTTTGCCACACATATACGGCTGGGTTATTTTTTTTTTTAAATCTACGAGTAAACATCTTTCTGCTAGTGTCATAATACATAATATTGCTTCTGTTGTTTCACTGTTCTAGCGAAATCCAAATGGTTCACTAAGAGCTTGATTATCTACTCGACGACTAACTATCCCCTCCATCATTTTGTGGGCATCTTAAGAATGTGGGTCCATCAGGATGAATGGGCTTTTAATCAAATGAATATTCGATGGATCTAGGTTTCATGGTTTGTGTTAAGATTGATGTAATCCTTTCACGTGATAATGCAATGTTGGGTCTGATAAAAAGATATATTGAATATAGGAGCAAGGAAGTGTTAGTCAAACTGTATAAAGCATTAGTTAGACCTAGATTGGAGTACTGTGTACAGGAGTGAAGTCCCTATCGTAGATGAGATATGAACATGCTGGAAAGAATACAAAAAAGAGGGACAAAGCTGATAGTGGGATTCCAGAATTACAGTTATGAGGAAAGCCTCAGAAAAATCGGTCTACAGTGTCTAGAAAAGATAAAAAATTCGAAGTGACAAAATACAGGTTTATAAGATAATCAAATGAGCGGGTAATTAGACTTTAACAAGTTTTTTTTCTTCAAAATGCAACCAAATACAAGAACAAGAGGACATAGATATAAATTAATTCAAGAAAGATTCAGATTAGATATAAGCTATTTTTTTCATTAGACAGAGAGAGGTGAATGCTTGGAATGCAGAGCCACAGGAAGTAGAAGCAAGGACAATTAATGCATTTAAGAATAGATTGGATGCGCATAGCTTTTAGAGCAAAGAAATGTAAATTAAACTTGTTATATACAGACTCTGCTGAGTTTTCTAAACCAGTGTAAAATCGTTAAGTCAAGTTCAGTAAAAAATCCTGTATTGTGGACGCCACAATTTCTATATTGATTATGTCAATGAATGTTGCTTTCCTCTTGCTCAGATCTTCTTTTGCTTTCTCTACTTCTTTTCTGAGAATGATGGGAGAGCCATTATTAAATAGTGATTGTTTGGGACCTCTGTTCTCGCCGAATGGTTTACTTGCATATTCCATCATAAATATCTTTGATATATTTTCTCGCCAAGCAAGATCTCCGCGTTTGCTCTTAATGTATTCTCTTACCCGAGTCAACCTTGTCGTCTTTGGCTTGGCTTGGCTTCGTTCGTTCTCAATCTCCCGCTACCAAACCCTGAAAGGGCGTAAGTAGCAGAATGTAGTCCAGAGAACGTAATGCGTTGTGTCGTAGTTTATAGCTTGACTGCAATATTTGCACCTTTCAGTCCAACACATCCAACTTCAGTAAGCATTTATATACGGGGTTAGCATTCTCTCTTCGATCCCTTCTCCTTAGCCAATCTGCCCTGCTGTAGCCTGTTATCCAGGATCACTGCGTGGAGGTGTAGAAGGGTCTTGGCAGCTCTAGTTCGCTGGCCCTGACGCTAGCAGTCACCTATGGGTCGCTGACCAATGCAGGTCATGCGCTGCTCTGTCGTGTTTGAAATATCTTCTTTTTTTGTATATACATATCTCTTGTACTGTGCTTCTTTTCGGTCTTCAATTATTTGACGTTTTTTTACAGGACGGTTGAAATTATTCTAGTAGAGAGTCGAGTAACGATATTCAGTGTATCAACTTCTATAGGGTATACTATTGTTACTGGAAACAAATCAAGAGTGCATCCTTGTCAACACGAATAAAAATGTGTTTCAATGCGATGGAAACATTATTCTCTTCGGCCAGAAATGTAAGATTACGCCGTCAGCAGGGAAGGTTATGCTTACAGTTATTTTATATTCTGACGGAGTGCTGTTAACCAATTTTCAGAAGAAGGTGACAATCTTTATGCTGTATCGCACTGTTGATGTTTCGGGTTGCAATTCGGAGGCATCGTCCAAGCCGACTGACTGGTATACCATGACAATGTCATACCGCTCGATGGACTAACCCAGGAGAAAATTGACTGACTAATGTGGCAGCTTCTCATCCACCGTATAGCCCCGACGTAGCCCCTGTTTTGTGTGCTAAAAATTCCACCACAGCTGGAGGCATTTCGTTAATGACGAAGATGTTGCACGTGAAGTGGAAATTGGGTTGGGACAGTGGCCAAAGACTTATGTGATGCAGGTTTTGGTGCAATGCACTAATGAAGCGATGCGGTAGGTTGTTTTTTTAACAGCCGTTTGTGACCTATTTACTGACATGCCCTCGTGTATCTCCTTTTTATATCATTTCTATATGAAGGATATTTTAATCACTGTATGATATTGCTCAGAATTTATATCAGTACTTGCATACGTTTTTGACATTATGACTCCATCTGTCCGTTACTTCGAGGCATGTTCAAATGAAACCGGACCAAACTGCAACAAGTAAACATACGAACAATGCGCATGAGGACGTCACTTCTGGTGTAAACAGCACCTACTAACCGTCAAGTTTGCCAAATTTCATTATCCTCCGACTCATAGCTTCCTCAGCAGACCGTTGAACATATGGCGGATGGGATATGGAATCCGTCCAGAGTTAATCAGAGAGTGGTGATTATGTTTCTATCAGCTGAAGGATGTCGACCAGTTGCAGAATGCAGGCAGTGTAAGGTGACAAAAGTGTGTCGAAGATAACAGTGAAGAACCGGCCAACGATGTTAAAAGAAGGACGTGAGTTAACGATAGATCTTGTGAGACCAGGTCAGGCTCATATTGTTGCGTTAACTCACGTCCTTCTTTAAACATCATTATCCAGTTCTCCACTGTTGTCTTCGACATACTTTTGTCACCATGCACTGCCTGAATTCTGCTATAAAAAGATCAGTAGTTTTAATTTTGTAAGGGTCTGTTGGATATTCTCATAATATTCTTCTATTTCTTCATCACTCTTGAGTTGGTACATATGCTCGCATATTTGTAAAAGTGCAATATCAAATGGTTTAGTCCCCCACTTCAGCAGCATCAATCAATCATTGTGTCCAATAACCACAGGAGCGTGTGGCCGAATGTTTTCGATGCCTGCCTGCCGACAAGAAGAGCAGCGGTTTGATTCCCCGATATGGTAAATGTTGTTTTTTGTTGGGGGTGAAATAAACTAACATAGCCTGTAGTCCTCAGCCTTAAAACCCCTCGACTACCCCTGCACACGACGTGGCTACAGCAGTGAAGAGCGGCCTGTAGTCCTCAGCCTTAAAACCCATCGACTACCCCAGCAATGCGAAAAACC
The DNA here is from genome assembly GCA_036924085.1 of Ariolimax columbianus. Classification (NCBI taxonomy): domain Eukaryota; kingdom Metazoa; phylum Mollusca; class Gastropoda; order Stylommatophora; family Arionidae; genus Ariolimax; species Ariolimax columbianus. The sequence continues at coordinate 56,793,619 of JAVGWX010000002.1, read as the reverse complement.
CGTAAGACAGTTATTTATTTTTTTAAACCACACACATATTTTTCGAGCTGTTCTAAACAAGTCATTATACGAACTTCTCTTTTGCGATTTACTTCTCTTGAATAAATGGCTTGGCTGAAAGGGCTTAAGTAGCAGAATGTAGTCCAGAGAATGAAATACGTTGTGTCGTAGTTTACAGCTTGACTGCTATATTTGCACCTTTCGGTCCAACACATCCGACTTCAGCAAGAATTTTTTTAGTACCGGGTTAGCATTCTCTCTTCGATCCCTTCTCCTTAGCCAGTCTGCAATACTGCAGCCTGTTATCCAGGATCACCGCGTGGAGGTGTAGAAGGGTCTTGGCAGCTTTGGTTCGCTGGCCCTGACACTAGCAGTCAGCTATGAGTCGCTGACCACTGCAGCTCATGCGCTGCTCAGCATCTTGATCCCTCCTGAATATATAAATGTATACTGCTCTTACTAACCTGTCCGGCATCTGTTAGCCTTACCTCTCATAATGGAAACCTTTAATCTTCCTGAGGAGCATGGATCTTCAACAAAACACACACCAAGTCTTCCTATTCAGCTCCATCCGCGTCTTCCCTGTTACAGTTATGCTTATTGCAATCTCTCTTCTTAATGAGTGTTTAGATCTGCCTCTACTTCTCTTGCCTCTACCACACTCAATATATCAAGGCTTCTTAGCTTTCCAAATCCGTTCAATACCCTGACTGATGTTTACATTTTTATTTTTCAACAAAAATACAAGAAAGAAAACCGGCAAAGTTAGACCTCCTTGCAGCAACAACACCTGCTCAATATGAATAATGCACGAAAACATATGCCTTCTTAACATAAAAGGGTAAAATCAAATGATCGTAAATCTGACGGAAAAAAAAAATAATGATCGTAGAGAAAAAAGACAATGCATTTAATACCAGGCTAAGACTACTAAAAATGCAGGGAGAGTAGGTAACACTGAAACAAATCACAAGCTGGACATATAAATAAACAGGGCAATCTTCTGTCAGCAGATAACGTTCAGAGACAAACACGGCAATCTTCAGTCTGCAGATAAAGTTTAGAGACAAACATGGCCATCTTCAATCTGCAGATAAAGCTCAGAGACAAACACGGCAATCTTCAGTCTGCAGATAAAGTTCAGAGACAAACTCGGCAATCTTCAGTCTGCAGATAAAGTTCAGAGACAAACTCGGCAATCTTCAGTCTGCAGATAAAGTTCAGAGACAAACTCGGCAATCTTCAGTCTGCATATAAAGTTCAGAGACAAACTCGGCAATCTTCAGTCTGCAGATAAAGTTCAGAGACAAACTCGGCAATCTTCAGTCTACAGATAAAGCTCAGCTAAGACGCGGGGCAGAGCCAGAAGTGTTGAGTCACAATCATCAAGAACCACCTGACCTTGAGATTACAATAAACATACAAGATATGTCATAGCAGTTTAATGCTCACGATGAGTACGTTTACTCTTTCGTGCGATCTGGAAAGGCTTTAAGTGACGGGTTGCAGTAGCTTTCTCCACATCCCAAGCGTGATGACGAAGGTGGGCTGAGTCTGTTGTGATGTGTTTGGCTCAATACTACTGGGATAACATAGATCCCGATAGTTAAACTACCAATCTAAGACAGTCTGTTTCCAGGGAGAACTGCATGGAGTAAGGTGGGATCTTGGTCAGTATATATCACCTGACCCGGTCTAACATTGTCTCTGTATCTCATGGCAGTGTCATATGATCAGTTTTCACTTGGTGAGATCAAGCAAGCCATCAGACATCTTTTAAGGCAGTTGGTGATGACAAAATTACTGAAAAAATGTTAAAAGCAGCGGGTAATGCTACTCTCACATAGCTACTATCAATCATAAATGTAGTGTAGAAAGAAGAACAATATTGTAAAAAATCCTGAAGAAATTAGATTTGTCAGATTGCATCAACCAGTGTCGTAAAACGTCCGTCCCTGGAAAAGTCCTATGTAGCGTGATGCTGGAAAAACTCCTTGGAGTGGCAGATGAAATGATGAAAGAAGAGTGGAACTGCAATCCCCACTTATTATCAACTTTATTGACTTTTAGAAAAGCATTTGATAGTCTGCGTGGTCCAACCAGCCCTTTGTGAAATTCTCAACACTTACAATTTCCCATCAAAATATATCAATTCCATTAAAGCTTTAGACAATAATTCTCAATGCTGTGCTCGGATTGATGACGGTGAAACTGATTGGTTTTGCATTGAAACAGGAGTGAAACAATAGTGCATTATGTCACCTTCGTTCTTTAGCACAACTATAGATGGGGTTATGAGAAGGTAAGGTCCTGAAAAACATTTAGACATGCAAAGGACATATGTTTATTTTGTTCATCATCAATTTATTTGAATCGTATTTTTAACTCCTCATCCGGGTCACCCGGTTCCATTCATGACGTATTTCCGAAAAGCAAGGACACAGCGACGCAAAAATGTACGGTTCTTTAGCAGGATCCAAAAGAGCAATTGGTTTTAATGACGGTAAAGATTCATTAAGCGTGATTCAGAATTACTATTTAATTTTCTTCTGAAATGTAAAGGCTGTGTCATTATTTTAGCGAAATGGCTGAAAATTGAGCTAGTTAAAATTAGATCTCGAAATTGAAGAACAAGATGGCGGGCTGACCGATCTGTGGAGAGCTTTGCTATAATAATAAAGTCGGCTTTATTGTCAAGGCACGTGTTTTGTGCAATTTGTTGGCTTTCCAGCATGGTAACATTTTCTTTTGCGTAAGTGTCTGCTATTTGCTGGTACTCCGGATATTTACCTCTACTCTACCTAACTGGTAAACAACATTGTCAGAGTTGTCAGTTGCCACTCAAGTTCCCAAGTCTTAGTGAACGTAGTCAGTCACCGACTGACTCTGACATTGTTTGTAGTGTTAGTGTAGTATTGTACTGTACTGTATACGATGTTAAACGAACTAATGACCAAGGACACTCACGCTGCAAACTTTGGGCAAGAAATATTTTCAGAGTTGTCAGAATGAGTTATCTGTGTGTTAAGTGATGCACCACACACCAGTAATATGAGTAGAGTGAGTAGACTATTCGAAGAGATATTGAGATAACAAGTCTATTACTCGAATTACAATCATTAATAGCGCAAAATTGTTCAACAGCTAGACAATAGATTCATCATATCACACACTCCATGCCTCCATCCACGTCCCCATCTTGGTAAAAATATAATTGTGAAGCTCACGAAGGATCAGCATGAATTCCATCATTATTGCATCCCATGATTAAGTTAATTTGTAACTGTAAGCTCCTTAGCGGAACAAGATGTTATTAAGTGGTATCGTTATTGTTGAATGGTCAAAATGACTAGCTTAACTTGTTTGTGAAAAAAGGACATTAGGTGGCTGGTTGCAGTAACCTCGCAATTCACATCTCAAGCATGCTGATGAAGGTGTGCCAAGGTCCTCCAGTCGATTGTGAAATGGTTGGCTTCATCAGCGTTTTGCTCACTACGTCTACTAGAGATCATGTCGATCCCCACCGCGTTACCCAGTCTGTCATAAAACTGCCTGTTTTTATGTTTCCGGGGAGAACTACATGGATGTGAGGTTAGGGATATTGGTCAGTGTATTTTTACTTGACCTTGGCTAACATGTCCTATGAGCATGTTTTGCCTGACCAGATGTTGATCTCCTCTTCTCAACAAGCTGTTAAACAGGGAATGTTTTGAAAAAAAAATGTAAACCTTACTTTGTAAGGATATCATTCTTTGCTTGATGCTGTTTTCATGTAAAACTGCTTTAAATCTTATTTTCTGTTATGATTCACTTGTATGACAACAATATTGTCATACCTCTATGAGGTGATGGTGGAAAATGCTCAGTAGCAAGATCTTGCACACGGACAACATAGTGATTTTTGGTGCACAGCTAAAGGCAGAGTGCAGGTCTTGTATTGCTGGGAAGGTTAAAGGTCAACAGGGGAATGCCTGGAGGTTGGACACCCTGGAGCTACACCTATTCCAGGAGTAGTAAGCTACAACAAAGAAACCACCCACAAGCTTACTGCTGATAGTCAAATATGAATCCAAAGACAAACCAGGGAAGATATAGGACATCGTCTTCTTAGTGCAGACCAGATGAATTCGCAGAGCAAAAATGATAGCTTTTGCTTTGTTTGTTCTCAAACTCCCGCCACCAAACAAAGTAGCAGGATGTTGTCCGGAGAACGGAATGAGTTGTGTCGTAGTTTACAGCTTATCTGCAATATTTGCACCTTTCGGTCCAATACATCCACAGCATTTTTTAGTACCAAGTTAGCCTTCCCTCTTTGATTCCTTCTCCTCTGCCATTCTACTCTGTTGCAGTTTGTTATTCAGGATCACCCCGTCAAGGCGCAGAAGGGTCTTGGTAGCTTTGGTTCACTGGCCCTGATGCTAGCAGTCAGTTTTGGACCGCTGCAGCTCATGCACGGCTCATTATCTTGATCCTATGATAGCTTTTAATTTAATGGTATCAGGAGTTGATCTGCCTGATTGAATATCAAGGTTCCAGTATTATACGACACTCAAAACTAATAGATTATCAAATTGACATAGACATGTACAAATTTGTAACATTACAGTTTTTGGTGCAGACTTTCATTTGCCAAAACATGCATAAAAGTTTGGTCAACCTAGATATAAGAAATTGCCTAAGCACTTACTGAAAATGTATATATTTAATATCCTGCACAGGGGGACCAGATGGCTGGAACAGCGGAGAAGAGCTCAGCAACAGCGGAGATGGAAGCTCTGAGCCCAGGCGCAAGAGAAGAAGCCGCTGGAACACAGACAATGAGGAAAAGATAGTTATACCTGGCATGCCAACAGTTATTCCAGCTAATCTGACGGAGTCACAGCAGCGTCAATATGTCGGTATGACATTTGTTACAATTCAGCTCCTAGATTTCTGTGTCATTAGTGTTGTTATACTTCTTTGTCCTCTTTGCACTAGTTTTCTGTCTTTCTCTATCTCTTCATCTGTCTATAGGGGACGGCGGGGGCTAATGGTTAAGTGACACGGCTTACAACTCGAAGGTACTGAGTTCGATCCCCATCACCTGCACCGGCCGTTACCCTGGGGAAGCAAACCCTTGGAAAATGCAGGAGGAAGCAGACCCTTACATAAAATGCATGCTGAATTCGAATGCACTGTCTATATTTATATATATATTTTTCAATCATCTCATTTTTTGGAACTGATGCTGGGAGGAATTTATTAATTTCAAAGACCCATGCTGTCACTGTACTGGTAACCAGGTTGAAAAGAGTAGACTCGCTGACCTACCAATCATGTCATAAAAGGCAACAAAATGGGTTGTGCATGGCACTAACAGCCTCATCATGTAAAACCATTGTTATGTTACCGCCACTACAAATGCTCAGATAGCCTTCAAAGGGATTACATGCCATCTGTAGAGGTGAACCTGTGGTTTCTTAAAGGGGATTCAAATCAATTATCACTATATTGGTGTCTAAGGTTGCTGCAGGACTTGTTTTCTTCTGTAATTGGTAAATCTATCTATTGTCTTTTTATCATGTTTTAATAGTTAATATTAGTGGTTTTTTTTTGTCTATTAATTTATTTTTTGTTGTTGTAAATAATGAAAGGGGACGGCGTGGTTAAGTGGCACGGCTCACAATCCGGACGTGCTGGGTTTGATCCCCATCGTAGCACCGGCCGTTACCCCGGGGAAGCAAACCCTTAGAAAATGCAGGAGGGAGTAGACCCTTACACAAAATGCATGCTGAAGTCGGATGCACTGGGCCGACAGGCGCAAAATAAAAACCACAGTGCAATGCACAACGCCTTGGGGATTAGAGAAATAAGGCGAACGCAAAAAAAAAATAATAATGAAAGCCCATATTGTAACACTTGGTAACCATAATTGAAGCATTAAAAATATTTCAGCATGAGATACAGCTGTTACTTGTAGCATACATTAATGATGTTAGGGACATTTTGAAATGGTTTTAATTTTACTTGCTGTCACTATTGCATTGGTATAGAATTGTCAAGTGAACTGAAGTTTCTGAACTCATCTAATCAAGTGTTTCAATTTGGACAACATTGTTGTACATTTTACCAGATTTCTTTTTAGTATTGTTAAATCTAAACAAGCCACATTGTTTTATGCTTTTATCAATTACTGCAAGAGTTTCTAAAAATAAATCAAATATTATTTTAATGTTATTGTTGCGTAATTTAATTTTACATGTGAATTTTTAAAATGGTTTTGTAAACAACAATTAGATTTGAATGCATGTATGTTATAGATGACTTTCACTTGTTGATCCTGGACTTGGTTATTGTGGTGGAAAGAATAAACAGCAAGGGCTAAAAGATAGATAGTGAAGGTTGTGTGTGGGGACTAGCTTCCATAATTGGAAATAACATAGTGCCAGAAACCAAAAACTGCAAGAGCATATAAATGCTTTGACACCTTCAAGCAAGAAAGAGACTATATTGGTGGTTCCATGCCATGCTTGTTTTGTAGCTAAAAAGTAAAAACATATAGTTGTTGTTGTTTCGAATGCCCACAATGAGTAGGTTGCTCTTATATGCACCCTGAAAATGGCGTTAAGTGACGGGTTGCAGTAGCTTTCCTCACATCCCGAGCATGCTGATGAAGGTGGACCGGAATCCTCCAGGTGGTTGTGCTATGCTTGGCCTCATCTGCATGTCGTTCACGACTACGGAGATCACATTGAATCTCACCTTGGTAGCTAGACTTGTCCTCGACAAAAGCCTGTTTCCAGGATGACCAACGAGGAGGTCAGGTGAGGGTCTTGACCAGTATATTTCTCCTGACCCTGGCAAACATTCTCTGATCAGTGTGTTTTGCCTGACCAGATCTTAGCCTCATCGTCCCATATCATATAGTAGAGCTAGTTTTAGTATCTGGCTTCGCACAGGAAATAACATAATTTTCAGATCAGGTGGAATTAGCAAAATTCTAGTTTAGAAAATATTTTCTCCTCTGTGTGCTCCTTTCAATATTGTGGCCTCAATTACACAAATTTCTTTCCTTCTTTAATCATGTCATCTCTCATCATAATGTCAGTCGGTCAATGCGATTATGGATCTCCATCTCCTTTTATCATGTTTGCCATTTATCAGTTCTGCTGTTGATTGTCTCCCACGCAATTTTTTTAAGCTGTCCAATATTTTCTCTCTCTGCCTCCCTCTGTTCCTCTTTCCTGCGAATCTGTCCAATTTCACTGTTCCAACAGTGTTCTTTCAGTGAAAAAATAATTTTGAATGCGCACAATTCTGTAGTAAAATCATATGATTTGTTAGTTTAAAAAAAAAAAAAAAAAAAGTCACACAGAGTTTGATCTGCTGACCTCCTTTTCTGCAAGCAGTCATCAAAACTATTCGGCCACCCACACCCTCCCAAGATTGTCTTAGTAAAACGATAATAATGTGTAGTGGGTTTTAAAGGTCACATGACATCTCGTACAGCAAATTGGGTCATGATTTTTCTAAACAATATACACAATCTTTTTCCCATAATTTGTAAACAAATGCACGGTCACATGCACACACAATCATAGAGTTATAGTATTATAATTTGTAATACAACAGGCAAGAAGAAAATTGATAGAAAAACCGTGGCTTGAATTATAAAAACAAATCTTATGTTCAAATCAAAACCTTTCAGCTCTCTGTGGAGCAAATGTCTTCAACAAAGCCATACCAAGTCCTCTTGTCTTGAGTCATCCATTCCAACTCTGTCCACGTCTTCCCTGTTTGTTTTATGTTTGTTTCTAAATCTCTTAATCGTCTATGTTTTGGTCTGCCTGTAAGAAATCTCTTTCCCTCTTGGCCCCAAGGTTCCAGAATAGAGACTGCTTTGTAATGCTACCAGTTGGTTTCATTAATGTGACCTATCCAACGCTATAGTCTTCTCGCATCATGTTCTATTGCTGTCTGTATTTTTCCAGCAGTTCTACATTAATGATCTTATCATACCATTTTGATTCCTTTATTCTATGCAGGCACCCTTAAATGAAACGTATGTGCCTTTTTGGTTGTTTTTGTTATCCATTGTTTCAGTCGTACAAAAGCATGGACTTTACATTGAAGTTGAATATTTTTGTGTTGAACTTTATTTCTCTTGATTGACCAGTGCAGTGAAAGCTTCTCTCACCTTTTGTATTCTTATTTTGTCATCTTTATCTGTACCTGTTCAATCAATAAAACCCTTTTGAGCTTCCTGTAAAGCATCGGTCTTAAAAAAACACACGCCAAGTCATCAGATGTTCGCCTGCTCATACCTTTTGATGCTTTTTTTCCACATATTCTCATAAAATTTGTTTGTTTCCCTGTGTATTTTCAGTCCCAATTTATGTAACATCTAAGTATACTTATTGCATTTAGCATCTAATTGTGGGAATGTAACAGAAGAGCCAATTTATCAACAAAGTCCAGATCATACTCATTGAACTCCATTTTTGTTAGTTGATGCTGTCTTCATAATCCAGCAGAAAGAGAAAGGCGGATACAAACATCCTCATCGCAAACTAGTTATTATTTTTCTTTCAAAAATCTCAGAAAACTAACCATCAAGTAGAACTCTATATTTTATATCTTTGTACATTTTCTTATGTTGGTGCACTTCAGGAGCACTCCATAGGGCAAGTGTCAAAATGCACTTTCATAGTCCATGAATCCAATTTAAAGTGGTGAATTTTGTTCAACACTGTTCAACTCATCTTCTCAGTTTGATAATCTGGTCTGCACATATCCTATTTTGTCAAAAGTCTGCCAGTCCCTTCTGTCTGCTGTTTTTTTTTTATGGCCTCATATATATAATCTCACTTGTATGATCCTATGCAATATTTTCTAGGCTCTGATATTATTATTCTATAATTTGTAAACTACTGTAGATCTCTCTCTTCTTTTACAACTTGATTACATATCTTTCCTTCCAGTCTGCTGGTATTTCTTCTTCTTATCAAACTTTACTGAGTAATTTATACATTTTCTCTGTTGAAGTGTTGTCTACTTTGATTGCTTTGCTTCTGATATTTGCAGCTTCTTTTCAGCTGACTGAATCTTGGAATATCTCGTGGAACTTGTTTATTTAAAAGTTATGGCAGTCTCATCTGCTCATTTGTATTGCTAATCAAATTTGCTTGCTTATATTTTCATGTTAGTTTCTATTGTGTTGCCTCTCGTGTCAGTTCATCAATATATTTCCTCCTGCATCTTCTGATGCTCTTTCTTCTTTGTTGGTTTCACAGTATATCTGCTCAGGCTTGGATTTAATATTTCTAGTTTTGGTTTAGTTCAAATCTGCCTTCCCCCATTTTTTTTCCTTTATCTTAACTAAAGGTTATATTGTTATCCTTGTATCTTTTCCCTAGAACTTCTTCACATCTCATTTCTTATATTTTGTATCTTTTGACAGTGTTCTTCTGCACACTCTGTTTTCCTTTCAGTTGTAGCACCTGATACCGATTTCATATCAAAACTTTACATGTATCTTTATGTTCTTGTTCCTGAGTGTCACACATTACATTGTTGACTTTGGTTATATGTTGTTGTATGTCTTTTAAGTTGTGTCTTTATTTTCACTATCAGAAGACGGTGGTCTGTTACCACATCTGCTGCTCTATATACTTTTATATCATATAGTGATCTGAACATTTTGTTTGTACGTATATGGCCAATCTTATGTGGGAGAGAAGTTGGCCAGACGGTTTGAATATCATGGTCAAAGACCACGAGAACAAATTATTGATACGGCATAGGGTTCTCTCTATCAGATGTAATATAAAAATAAAAAATCTGTACAGTACGTGGTGAATGTATGGGCAAGCAGCATTTATTCCTCAGCCCTGTAAATCCTGGCAAACCTCAGCAATAGATATAAACTCCCGTTGTGATAATTTATTTTGGTAGTAGGTCCAGTTTTAGTGTATTCTTTTATATGGAAACATTCTGCCCCCAATCACCAGTTGATTTAAACCACAGAAGTACACAAGAAAGGTTCAGATTAAATATTAGGAAATATTTGTTTAGTCAGAGTGGTGAATACTTGGAATGCATTGCTACAGAGAGTAGTGAAGGCAGAGACAATTAATGCATTCAAGAATATATTGGATGCACATAGTTTTTAGAGCAAGGAAATGTAAATGAAACTGGTTGTATACAGACTCTGCAGAGTCTTCCAAACCAGTATAAAGACGTTAAGTATAAGTAACTCCATTTTCATATTTAACAACGATGCTATGTTTTCCCATTTTCTCTTCAAAAGTAATAATATTCTCTTCAAAACCAATGTTATCATTCTCAACCTGAGCATTTATGTCACCCATCATAATTAAATGTTTTTCCTTCTGCTTTTATCCATAATACTTTATAGAGTCTGGTGTAAGACTCTTCTTTGTCATTAGTTAGTTAGTGCATTGGATAATGTTTATCATCTTTTTGGTAGTCTTGAAACTTTTTGGTAGTTTTGAAAGGGCTCGTATTAATATGGATACTAATACCTCCAATTCCATAGGTTCAATTTCCACATATTTTGATTGCTTTATGGTCATACTTTCTTCACAGCAGCATTGTCCCTCTGCTCAGTTTTATCCTTTCCATGTTTCCCCAGGATATAATTTATGTAGTTCGTCGTGTCTGTTGCCACCTGTGCGGCCTTTCCCTGCTCACACGTTCCAGCTACCAAACCTGTAGATATTGCTAGAAGAGAACAAGTCAGCAATGAGCATTACATGCAGCTTCCTCGGCATCTTGACAGAATGCCTGCTTTTGTCTTGGATAGTTAGGTTTAATTGTAACTTCTTAGTTGACTTGTCCATATATGTTGAAGTATTTATGGATGATCTATATCCAGCCCCCCATGTCCAACTCTCCTTAATCAGCTCTTCTGGCATGCTTGTCAGGTTTATGGTGTTACTATTCTTTACTAGCCTTTTGAGACTCTGCAACACTCTGGCAAAATTTTAACATGGGAGTTATAACTGGGTAAAAACTATCATTATGCGATATGTTTCTATAATTGAGATTCACCTGAAGGATTTGTAGGGCTGAGGATGCAGCCGTCTTGCATTATACAGGCTAAGTTTTTAATTTGACCTCCATTAGAAGGGAAAACCCCCATGCTGGACCAAGATTAAAACGCATTTCCTGGTGATAAGAAAGTCAACATCCAAGCCACTCAACCACGTGCTCGTTTAGCAGTAAAGTTAGAAATTGTGATGTTTTAATACAATAGCAGAAAAAGAACAATTGAAGAAATACACATAATATAAAGATATTGATGCTTAAAGGCTGCTATCTTTATTAGTTGTCAGTATTACTGTTCAACTTTGACTGTTATGTTTGTAAGTCCTGGCATAATAGCTGTTATTTTGTTGCATAAATTGACTAGATCTTTGATCATGATTTGAAGATGGAAGTTCTGTGGTGTGCTGGTTTTGCTGTTAATCTCTCATTACTTGTTGACTTGTCATGTGTTTGTGTTACAGGGCCTGATAATGGAAAGCTAAAAAATGGAACTTTGCGTAATACTATACTTATATTAAATAAAAATAAAGCAACTAGGAAGATTACAAATGGCTAGCAATCAAAATGCTAAAAAAAATCTTCAATACAAAAGCTAATAAAAGCTCTTGTGGGTCATGCTCTTTGTGAGTTTGCTCACTTGAGTTGTCACCACATATCCTTAAAGAAAGAGAGGGACAAAAAGATGTGTTTGTATAACTAGGGTTTTTTTAAATGAATATTTGTTTATTAGTATGGTGATTTTTGGATTGAGTGTATGTTGCTTAGATGTGATTGACAGTTTGCTTGTATTTGTGAATAAATTAGCAAGGGATGAACAACTTATACTTGCTGGGGCGTATGAGAAGCTCATCACCACAAGTACCCACTTAATTATACATGTTGACTCATTTCTTTTACTTTTAATATTATTTTTCGTAAGACAATCTTGCCGTGAGAAACACTGTATTTTTTAAACAATTAATTTGATTGGGAAACAAAAATCATTAAATGTTTTGTGTGTGTTTGATTTGTATTTTCCCATGTTTGTGTTTGTGGAAACTTGTTGTTTTGTTTTGAAAACTAATATTTGAAATTAATCAAGGTCTATTACAGTGACTTCTTGTTTAATTTTGCCATCTTTATAGTGATCATGGACTCTTTCATTGAATTTTTTTATGACCTTGTCAGTTTTTAAATAATCATGGTCTGTTTCAGTGACTTTGTGTTTAACCCTGTCAGTCTGACAGTAATCATGATCTGTTTCAGTGATGTTATATTTAACGGTGTCACTTTGAAAGCCCTTGCATAGTTTTGCCATTTACAAACTTACAGTTTATCATATAGTTGTTATGATTGCTTTGTTAACCACTTGTTTATTGCAGTTCATCTACAAATTGAGGAAATTACACGTAAGCTGAGATCGGGAGATCTTGGAATTCCTGCTAACCCTGAGCAAAGGTTTGCTTGGTTTCATATGAAAGAGAAAAAAATATATGATTAGATGTTCTTTCATTGTGAGCCTCACAGAATTGAATGTGAGGCATAACAATTGATCCTGTGATTTGCCTTTCATCATTTCTTCATTTGTGTCCCAGTAAAGAACTATAACACAGCGTGAAACCTTCCAGCTACATCAACAGTGGGAAGTACAATTTTGTCATGAATTAGACTTGCAATAATTTAGCATTAATTTCTCATCTATCCAGGGATGGATATCTTTATGAATATTTCTTTTCCTCTTTAGTATTTTAACTTATTCATCCATGTTTAGGTGAAATGTAAACTATATCTTGGTTCAAAATTGTGATTGTAATTAATTTAGTTTTTGTTTTGTTTTTACAAAGTTTCAAAAGTTGTTTATGATGTCGACACACACATATAACTAATATCAAGTATTGTGGCTGCTGGTCATATAATGTGTTGAGGTTTAATACTGTATTACTAAAGCACATCAGATCCAGGTCCTCAAGGCTGGCCCAAGTTGACCATTTGTTTATTAATTTGTTGCAGCTTTCTTTTAGAGATCGATAGCAACTAACCTTAAATCAACCAGGTCGCAGGCCTTTGGCGTAGATAAAAGCACATATGAAACTGATACAAACAGGGGCAGTAATAATAATTTTTTGCAGATGACCCGTACTTAGAAGAATAATGGTTCTAAAGAGCTGTAATAAATATATTACTAGGAGAAAAGCAAGGGCAATCAATATATCAGCATGCCAATAGAGGTATTGAACGAGGGGATGAAGTCATGTATTAGGCATTGTTTTTAAAAGGGCAAGTGACAAAATTTTTTAGAGGGGAACCATTGTCAGCTACCGAGTTGTTCCACACATATAAATAAATAGACTTAATGTTTTGAAACATTTAAAGCACAAGAACATAGGAAAATAAACTATAATTGCAGTGGTGTGGCAGGGATTTAGGTTTTGAATCCATGTGACTAGAAAACCCACCGTTTCTACAAAGAACATAAACATTTGACAAATCTTGTTATAAATATTATTATAATCAAATCCTTCAGCAAACAACATCTGCTATTATCGTGTGTAACATTTATGATTGTCACATGTTATCGTCTTTTATATAGTGTGGTTTGTTTTTGTGCTGTTGTCAAATGTTTTGTAACAAAAATGACGCTGATAACTAATCATAATGTTTAGAAATGGTGTTTCAGGGTGTCTCAAAGTATATTTTTGTTTCTTACACTTTGAAACTAATGAAGGAAATATAACTATTACTGATGTGTAACTGACTGCCGCATTAACTCTCTCCTAAGCACAGGTTAGGTTGTAAATTTAGCCCGATGACACAGTAATCTCATATTTGTGTAGAGAGTGTGTGTATTTGTAGAAATGACCATGTTATTCGTATTAGAATTTTGTCATGATAAAATAACTGCTAACCATAATCCTACATCTCTTTTCTCAGAAGTCTTCATTTATAGCAGGCTGTAATCTCACTTCTCTTTTAGCAGGTTCACCACAGAGAAAATTTTGTTAAACGTCAAACTAATAAATCTTCAAATTACAATTCAGTAGCTTGTATGAATCATGAATTTCAAAATTAATTACATTGGCAAGCATCACGAAAGTATTACGAGCATGTGAACGCGTCTTTAATTTTATGTGCCTGATTGATAGTTCTTACTCTTGTGAAATAGATCGCCCTCTCCCGAGCCCATCTACAATAATGAGGGGAAGAGAATGAACACTCGTGAGTATAGGACACGCAAGAAGCTAGAGGAAGAACGTCATAAGCTCATTCAGGAGGCAATCAAGCTCAACACAGACTTCAAACCCCCAAGTGATTACAAGTATGTTGTTTTACTATTTATTTTCCACTGCCACGCTTCTATCACCAAAATATCATGTTTGTCTATCTTAGATACAAATTGTAATTTTATCGTATCAGTGGCTTAAATGATCACATTTTCTTATTCTGTTCTTCCAATTCCTGGAAATATTTTAATACCTTATATTTTTGTTGTATGGACATTAAACAAAACAATTTGCAAAACACATCACAGCTTTTGAAATGAAGTGTTACAGAAGAATGCTGGAAATATGGAATTGCTGCATATTACAGAAAATTGGCTCCTAGACAACATTGCAAGAAAGCAGTTTAGATATTTCAGCCATGTGATAAGAGGCATATCGGTTTGGAGAGAGAGATAATGGAGGACATGGTTCCTGGGTGGAGCAAAAGAGATCGATCCCAATGAAGAGGATGGCATCAGAATAGTCTGAGGATGTCTTTATATGACGCTGGCTGACTCACCCGAGACAGGAGTTCTGTGACGGAGACTGTTCTGGAAAGAATATGTCACATGATGATACTTGTATTATTTCTGGAACTTTCTTTAATACCATAGCAGAATGTCAATCAAAGGCCATTGACCACATCTGGCCAGCATACTCTCTCTGGTGTAAACCATTTTATCACAGTCCTCTCTCGCATTCTTTTCTTCGTGTATTTTTAGGTCTGCCTCTTCTTCTCTTCCCTTGCAAATTTCATGTGAGAACCTGCCAAGCAATGTTGGATGGTGCCTTCCTCATTGTATGTCCTATCCATCTCCATTATCTTCTCTTAATTTGTTGTTCCAGTGGATGTTGTTGACTCCTTTCCCATTCATTCCTCACCATATTCTACCACTAAATGCCCATTATACTTCATATGCTGATTTTTTTTTCGCCCTCTCACGTTTCTCTTGCATTTGGCTAGGACTGTGTGACAAAAGTACTAGATACTCTGCATAATCCAGGTCCTCCAGTTGTGACCATAGTGTCTACTGAATACCAGTTCTCTTCCCATCAATTGATGTCTTTATTATCCAATATATAGCCAACAAGAACAGAAAGTGTGAAAGAAGTCTTTCCTCTTTAAATCTGTCCAAGATGGATTCTGTTAAATAACTTGCCTGGCACCGACAACAATGTAATCTCTTATATAATTGCTGCAATCTACCAGGTCTCCCGTCTTGTGCAGCTTTATCAGATGTAATTCTTTCCATTCTGTGTGCACTCTCTCTTCTTCCCACATCTTCTTGAATAATCCTTGTAATGTGTCTGTGGCCTTATCTATGTCTGTCATTATACAGTAGCTTCTGCTGCTGTTCCATCTGGGCCTGCAGATATTCCTTTTCTTCAGTTTCAATATATCCTTTTGGATTTCTGTCCTACTTGGTGGGTTGCAGTCTAAATTCAGGATCTCCTCTGCTGGTAGAATGTTTGGTGTTTCTTTAAAGTACTGAACCCATTGTTTCTGTTGTTTCTACGATGATGTTAATATTTTGATTTATCTGTCTGTATATATATCTATTTGCCATTTTCGTTGTTAAATAGAGATCTCTCATATTTTCTCCGCCTCCTATTCCAATGGGTCAATATATTCCTTTTTACTTTTCTTTATGCATGCCTGTTTACACTCCAAACAAGAATGTTAGCTTTATCTGTAGTGGCATAGTTTTTCTGTGCTTCTGCTTTGGTGACTCAGCGGTCGATAATTATTGAGTATAGATTTCTTGGGGGACCCAGTGGTCTCGAGATAGGTGTTCGCTTGGGTGCTGGAGGTCGCGGGTTCAAATCACGGTGGAGATCGAGAATTTCTCATGGAGATCATCTGGTAAATATCTCCCCTTATCTCTGAGTATTGAGATCAGACAACTGTATGCAGTGGCGGGCACATTAAAAATACCTTAGCCATTGGAAATAAAAAAAAGTAGGCATAACGGTCGCTGATCTGGCAAAATTCAAGTTTAAAAATCTACTCAAATTATTCTAGGGATATTCGCCCCACAGAGAATATGTCACAAAAAGGGGACTGTGTGACTATAACTTTAAGTCTGGCTTATGTGGTTAGCAAATCGGCTTAGATGGCGCCCGACAGACTGCGGGTCTACCTTGCTCTAATTTACGCTTCCACCTCACCAGTCTCAAAAATAGGCGATCGTTTATTCCGGGGGCTAACAGATGCTGGGATTGATCTGGCAAGTCACCAGTGGGTTTTCACCTGCCAAAAAATATGAAACAAGGTCACATATCTCCACGACGTCGTCATCGTCTGCATTCGTTCTCAATCTTCCACTACCAAGTCCTGAACGGGCCTTTGCAAGTATCAGAATGTAGTCCGGAGAAGGGAATTTGTTGTGTCACTAGTTTACAGCTTGGCTGCGATATTTGCACCTTTCTGTCCGACACATCCGCCTTCGGCAGACCACCCCACCACCACCACGACGTCTTAGCGGCATCAGTGGACTGAAGATAGATAGATAGATTTCTTCTATTTTTTGTAATGTCTCTTTGTAATTCACTCCTTGTGCTGAAATTTAAATCCAACAGTTTCTTCCTATGTCTTATTTCACATCTCCTTAGCCATGTTCCCGTGTGCTATTAATGTCCATCTTCTCGATCTTGTATTATTTCCTGAACTGTCCGTTGTTCCATTGCGTATATGCAGTGCTATAAATTTTAGAGTTTTCTACCATTGATGTTCTACCTCAGACAATCTAATATGAATAAACACATCTGTTCACTTCACTGTCACTTCATATTTGCGGTTCATATTCATTCCCCTTCTACACTGTACTAGTTTCATAATACGCGCAAGGTTTTACGTTACCTTCATTTGTCACCTGTTAGCTGCTTTCCCTCACCTTTGTTTACTGACAGTACACATCATGACATAGCTTGTGGGATCCAGAAAAATATTGTGAATTGCTAAATTCTGAAAGCAGACATTTATGTGCACATGTTGTCAATATTTCAGGCCTCCAATTGTACGTGTCAGTGACAAAGTCATGATCCCTCAAGAGGAACATCCAGATATTAACTTTGTTGGCCTTCTCATTGGTCCAAGAGGAAATACTTTAAAGACATTAGAAAAAGATGTAAGTAAATATTTATATATCTTTTGTTAAATGAAAGCTGATAGGCTAATTATGTTAGACATTACTTTTGAGAATTGACCATGTAGAGCAAAGCTGAAAGGCTAATTATGTTAGACATTACTTTTGAGAATTGACCATGTAGAGCAAAGCTGAAAGGCTAATTATGTTAGACATTACTTTTGAGAATTGACCATGTAGAGCAAAGCTGAAATGCTAATTATGTTAGACATTACTTTTGAGAATTGACCATGTAGAGCAAAGCTGAAAGGCCAATTATGTTAGACATTACTTTTGAGAATTGACCATGTAGAGCAAAGCTGAAAGGCTAATTGTGTTAGACATTACTTTTGAGAATTGACCATGTAGAGCAAAGCTGAAAGGCTAATTATGTTAGACATTACTTTTGAGAATTGACCATGTAGAGCAAAGCTGGAAGGCTAATTATGTTAGACATTACTTTTGAGAATTGACCATGTAGAGCAAAGCTGAAAGGCTAATTATGTTGGACATTACTTTTGAGAATTGACCATGTAGAGCAAAGCTGAAAGGCTAATTATGTTAGACATTACTTTTGAGAATTGACCATGTAGAGCAAAGCTGAAAGGCTAATTATGTTAGACATTACTTTTGAGAATTGACCATGTAGAGCAAAGCTGAAAGGTTAATTATGTTAGACATTACTTTTGAGAATTGACCATGTAGAGCAAAGCTGATAGGCTAATTATGTTAGACATTACTTTTGAGAATTGACCATGTAGAGTCATCCACGAACTCCCTGAACAGAATCAGGGCCCTGCAGAATCTCTCTCTCTGGAAATCAAACTGTGCTTATATAAATCATGTGTCCTGCCAATCCTTTTGTACGGATCTGAAACATGGACAGTCTTACAGAGAGATAAGAGGCTTTCCACATGTGCAACCATCGATGCATCCTTGGGAGTTAGCTGACAGAAACTAGTCGCCAGCATTGAGGTTGCCCGACAGGCATAACTCAAGGGCACTTTCTTCAAAGCTGGATCGACATCGACTCTATTAGCTGTGTGGACCGCCTCTCTCAAGACATCCCGGCCTGTCAGTTTCTACATTTTGTCCATGGAAAATCGGTGTTGGGAATAGATCACATCCCTCATGGAGTCATCCTAGGGCCGGCCGTGTAACTCCTACTGAGACACATTGCTTCCATTCCATCTGTCCTGTTAGCAGCCTGGAACTCTGCCATCAACCAAGATCAAGGATGGATGTTCAGCACGATGAGTTTTGAGCCCACATGCTTGCCTAGTCGGATTACTTTACTTACACTAATTAAATTATCTCAGCACCAGGTGGTATTTAAACCTTTAGCATTCCGAAGACCGACTGCCACAGCCAAACTTGTCTCACTCTAAAAAAAAATATTTTTGAAATTGTTTTTAATACGTACGGAGACCCTACCAATAGCCATTATTTTACTGCTGGATTCGTCACGTCCATCTACACAGGCTTTTTGCCGGTAAAAGTATCAAATGTTAGATTACAAATGGCTTTTGATGATTTATTTTCTTATTTCGCCAATTGGAGCAGGCCGACTTTTTGGGGAAAGGTGACGTAGGTTGTTGGGAAGGATCTTTATCTGATAGATCTGTTTATTTTATTTGTTTAGATCTAATAACCACACTTGAATTGGAAACTAACAGTTGTGCCGATATTATAAACACAGTATCGATACTTTGTTGTGGTTTCCATGGATTTCAATCGGAGCAACTAGGCCTAGCCGGGAAAGTCCAAATATTTTTATTTTTTCAAAAAATTTCACATTTATCTTCTTGTATCTCAGAAACTAGCAAACGCACAACAAAAACAGTAACATCAACAACTTCTTTATTTATTTATGTCTCTACACACAAGAAAATCATATTTATTGACCAACAAACAGAATAGTTACAATTTTTTGAAAGTTGTGAGGGATCAAGATGCTGAGCAGAGCATGAGCTGCAGTGGTCAGCGACCCATAGCTGACTGCTAGCGTCAGGGCCAGCGAACCAGAGCTGCCAAGACCCTTCTACACCTCCACGCGGTGATCCTGGATAACAGGCTGCAGCAGGGTAGACTGGCTAAGGAGAAGGGATCGAAGAGGGAATGCTTGCAGAAGTCGGATGTGTTGGACCGAAAGGTGCAAATATTGCAGTCAAGCTGTAAACTACGACACAGCATATTCCGTTCTCTGGACTACATTCTGCTACTTAAGCCCTTTCAGGGTTTGGTAGCAGGAGATTGAGAACGAACGAAGAAGACGAAAGTTGCAAAAAAAATTTCAAAAAATTATGGTGGCGTGCTAAAAGTTAAGAAGAAAGAAAAGGGCCACATTAGCTGTTAAAGCATGTCATTCTAGGGTGACTGAAAAGGGTTGTGCGAGAAGGTGGTAAGCTCATCTTTAATTGCTACAGAAACCATCACTACAGGGATCACATTACTGTGCTGTGATAGTAATAATAAAAGTTGCATGATTAGATATGTGCAACCAGTTGTGACAACGTGTGACTGTGCAGTCCAATCTAAGCATAACAAGCTACTGCCATGCGGGACTTAGATATATGCTTCCTGTATGTGCAAGTGGGTCAGCTGCTGTGGTGATGCTGTGCTTCAAATGAAATGAAAAGGAGACTAGAAGAATTAACCTTTACGGCACTAGCGCCTATACAAATCAACTTACGTCATGAAAATCGCACATCTAAGGTGATTACGGGTGTTCCAAATTGACTTGTGATGTGTTGCATAGCGACAGCCGTTCTAATCAAATAAAATCGGACAGCTACGTATAAATAGTCTAAACAATATTGTTCTTTTGATTGTAGAAGGTTCCGACTTCCGTCCTTACGGTTAGATTCAAACAATGGCGATTCTGACATTTGTTTTAGACGTTTGGAAACGTTTTCTGCTTGGATTTGAAGATTCACCCATTATTGAGAATGGAAAAGTTAAGTTTCTGCAACTGATTTTTCTGAGTTAAATCTATTTAGTTTGTTTATGTAGATACAATAATTACATTTATAGTCGAAGTGACAGATATGGCCATTACGGTAAACATCAATAGTCCGTTTTCTGGAATTAAATAACGAAAACAAAGGGACGTCTATATGTTTGTGCTGTTTTTCAACATTATCACCTTCATCTTCTTGTATCTCAGAAACAAATACACAAACAACAAAAACAATGACACCAACAAATTCTTTATTCATTTATTTCTCTACTCACAAACAAATCATATCAATAGACGATCAAATAAAAAAGTTAGTCTCGCAAAGTCAGCAACCATAGTCAAATGTGACAACTGTGAAAAATAATGCAGCTCCATGGGAAATTGCATAATTTTAAATGCAGTCTCGTAAAGGTTAACCATGGGTTCGCTTTTCTTCCTCAGTGACAGTCGCCATTTTAGATACAAAGTGCTGCAGAAGACGGATGTCTCGGACCGAAAGGAGCAAATATTGCAGTCAAGCTGTAAACTAGCTACACAACACATTCCGTTCTCTGGACTACATCCTGCTACTTGCAAAGCCCTGTTGAGGACTTGGTAGCGGGAGATTGAGAACGAACGCAGAAGAAAAAGAAGAAATACAATGTATCTACCTAGCAATAGTCCAGAGCTCACCACTTTTGAGTTAATGGAGCCTGAAAGTGAAACAAAAAATAGTAATGTAACATTCCAAGCATGATATGGGTGGGGCGACTAAGGAGGGTTGAGCGTGGGGCCTGCTAATCCCATCCTGTAGAAACAATAAGCCACAATATAAAGACAAGACTTTTGCACCCTATGTAGTGATTAAATCGGCAAGTTTCCTTTTGTTATTAAGCTGTGTCAGCTTATATATTTCACAAACTGCGATTTGTCCAACCTTTTTCATTCTTTTATTTTGCGCTCATACTGAAAAATATGTTGTGTTGTCATTTATAGCGATTCTGTGATATCTGCGCCATTTGGCCTGACACATCCTGTTTCAGCTGACTTTTTCAGTCCAGGGTTTGCCTTCCCGCTGTGATCCCTATTCTCATAGCCAGACTGCACGAGTGCAGCTTGTTTCTGGAACCATGGCTTTGAGGCGGAATAGTTCTGATTCATTTACCTTGATGCAAGCAGCCAGCCATAAGTTAGTGGCTGCTGTCATCTCATTCACTGTGCTGCATCTTTGGCTCTACTTTTCATTCATGATTGTTTATTTGCTATCCCAAGACTGGAGCCAAAATTATCATTAGAGGTAAAGGATCTGTGAAAGATGGCAAGATTGGGCGCAAAGATGGGCAACCTTTACCTGGAGAAGATGAACCACTGCATGCCTATGTTACTGCAAACAATCCTGAGAATGTGAAAAAGGCTGTAGAGAAGGTGGGTGTTTATAGAAGCAGATGTATGGTTAATTATCAATACATTATATGTTTATTTTTATACATTACAGTTTTAAATAGCATATTATAGTAGTAGAATACATAAGAATTGTATACCAAAGTGGTAAAATGCTTACATCGCGCAGTAAATGTTCCGGGTTTAATCCCCGTTATTGACATGCTCCAATCAATCTAGCTATAAATAGGACTTAGCTTACTGTTAGAGAAGTATAGGCAACAGTGATGAAGGCCACTGGCCACCCCATCTCATAAAATGCTGAGGCTGGCCTAACATTGTAGTCTCTAACACTTCATCTCTCCCCCTACAGTGGTCACTGATATAAGACTACTGAGCGTTATATTTCTTTAAGAGTAGACCTCAAGGATGAAGACACATATCAACGATAGCACATTGAACTCCTCAGAATATTGAATGTGTAATGATGACAGAAATGTATTCTGACTCAAAAATTGTTCTACCATTTGCAGATCAAGGAGATTATCAAACAAGGTATTGAAGTGCCAGAAGGTCAGAATGACTTGAGGAGACAGCAACTTAGGGAGCTGGCGTTACTCAATGGGACCCTGCGAGAGAATGATGGTTTGGCGTAAGTTTATTGTTGAAACTTTAAAGTATAATCAGCGATTTATAGCCATTTTTTCCCTCTTCAAAATCATTCTCCCAAATAGATTGCAAATAAGGATTGTTATTATTTCTTTGTTGTCCATGAATTTTAATCTTGCTTTGGGTTATCATGCATTTTATCATTGTTTTGTAGGAAGCTGCGTCAGATAGCAGAAAGCCAGACCATCGTGACCAACACAATCATGTGTACAATATGCGGAGGAGCTGGTCATATAGCTCAAGATTGTAAACAAAAACGGTATGGATACCCTTGTTAGTTCATCTTTGTAGTCTCTGTACAGTAATTATCGCTGGTAGTAGCTGCTTTAAATTGGTCCCTTTGTGCTTCAGGATATGTGATTAGGACATGTACCGATCTCTGATTTGCTATATTAAACTATGATAATAAAATATCTGAGGTCTTGTCTCCTTTTGGTTAGACATAATACTTTCAACCAGTTTCTTCGTTTGTTTGTTTGTTGGTTATATAGGAGCATATTTACCTTCTTTGTTGTGGAGTAGCCAACCTTGGTTTAGTTTAGCCCTTTTATAGCTTTTCAAAATATAATGTGTTTTGTTCTACAGTAGTCGTTCACTTGTGTACAGGGAACATGAAATCATTTGTCTTGTAAGTGTTATTGTCCATAAAAGTACACATTTATTCATAATAATTCAAATGTGTGCAGATTTTTATATTTCAACTAGTCATAAACAGTATGTGGGGGGAGCCAGTGGTCTCGAGGTAAGTTGTTCGCCTCGTGTGCTGGAGGTCGCAGGTTCAAATCACGACGGAGACCGAGATTTTCTCACAGGATCACCTTGTAAATATTTCCCCTGATCTCTGAGTAATGAGATCAGACACCCGTGTGCAGTGGCACGCATGTTAAAAATACCTTAGCAGTTTGAAATCGAAATGAGTAGGCCTAACGGCCGCTGCTTGGGCAAAATTCAAGTTAAAAATCTACTAAAATTATTCTAGGGATATTCGCTGCACAGAGAATATGTCACAAAGAGGGGACTGTGTGGCTTTAACATCAGGTCTTAGTTATGTGGTTAGACGAGCTGCTTAGATGGTGCCTGACAGGCTGTACCTTGCTCTGATCTCTACCTCCACTAGTCTCAAAAATAGGTGATCGTATATTCCAGGGGCTAACAGATGCTGGGATTGACGTGGCAAATCACCAGTGGGTTCTCACCTGTCAAAAAATATGAAACACTGGAGGTCACACCTCCCCCACAGCATAAGGGGACTGAAAATAGATAAACAGGATGTACATATTCAAGTGTACGTTGAAATTAAAACATCTCAATTATCCTTGTGATCTTTGCTTCTGGAAAATTAACCATAAAGATGTTTTTAGCTCTATAACTGTCAAGTGCATTTGTTCTGTGTTGACAATTTTGACATGTTCCAATAAAATACCAGAAACATGTAGAAAATGAAGTCAGAGGCCCATATATACATTTTCTGAAAGTATGTTGGACAAGTTACTCAGTAAAGTCTGGTTAATATTAGCATACTAGAAGGATCTAGGTATGTTGCCAAAGAAATGAGATCTGCAACAATGTGCAGTTTATGGAGAAATAACATCAATGCCGGAGGAAAATATTGAATAGAAATGTTTCAGATATATTTAAAGAAGATGTAGACAAATATCTGAGAGATGATAGGCTTTTGACACAATAGGACATGTGCATGTCTGATAGCTACACTGAGAACAAAAGTTGAACATAGTGTGGGTTGAAACTTGCACTTCCCTTTAAACTAAAAATAAACCACACATGCCTTTGTTCAAAGTATAAGCAGCAACATAGAAGAAAAGCTATTTATTATAGTAATCTCCCCTTTGCAAAAATATAATCAGACTTGCAAATTTAATGCAGTTTTTTTTAAAATAACTTTGTTGTTAGTAATAAAGGTTGTTAGTTTTTCATCTGTTAATATCACAGTTGTAAGGTTGTTAGTTTTTCATCTGTCGTTATCACAGTAGTAAGGTTGTTAGTTTTTCATCTGTCGTTATCACAGTTGTAAGGTTGTTAGTTTTTCAGGAGCTTACAGAATCATTATATTTCCTGTGACAGTTTGAACCTGTCATGTGTTATTGCTCATATATATATATATATATAAAATTTTTTAAATTTGTTTTAACGACATCATTTGTTGCCTTACCAGACCAGGGGACACATTCCGCATGCAGCAGGTGCAGAATCCTGCAGACAGAGCCAAGATGGACAGTGAGGTATTTATATAAAATAGTATTTATATAAAATAGTATACAGCGAGTGGTTATATAAAGTAACTCAGCATTGCCAGATATGAGCATTAGTATCTATATTAACCTTAACCTTACGCACTCCAATATATTTTAGAAAAAAATTTGACCTAATTAATTTTCTTAATTAGTCGCTGTGGTAGTCGTCTTTCAAAATTTGTAACTTTTATATTTGTTTGTCAATAAATATGATTTTCTGGCGTGTAGATGATACACAATAGCATAACGAACATGTGGGTGTTATTGTTTTTGTTGTGTGTTTGTTAGTTTTTGAGATTCAAAAAGATGAAGTTGAAAATTTATGAAAATCTCGGGAAAAATTTTGACTCGACCACTAGGCCTAGTCGCTTCGATAGAAAACCATGGAAACCACAACAACGTATCGATACTGTGTTTACAATATCACCACAACTGTTAGTTTCAATTCAAACGTAGTTCTTTCATTTAAACAAACATAATAAACAGATCTACACGATAAAAATCTTTCCCAACAACCTACTTCCCCTTTCGCAAAAGTCGGCTTGCTCCAACGGCGTATACAAAATTAAAACTTCAAAAGCCATTTGTAATCGAACATACGATACATTATGGAGGACGTATTCAGCAGTAAAAAAAATGGCTGTCGGGAGTGACTCCGTTCCAACTTCCGTTGGCCAGGAAGGGTGGTTTTCTTCTAACATTGGCGTGCTAAAGGTTACGAAAATTAATTAGGTCAAATTTTTTCAAAAAACGCATGGCGTGCTGAAGGTTAACCATATGCATCAGAATTGTCTGAAACTGTCTGCTATAACCATTGTGTCAGCCATTGCTGATTAGCAACAAGATGTTATTTATCATGATCTGATGGGGAGGCAGACTGACGTCTGGTCAGGAAAAATATACTGATCAGACATGTTAGTCAGGTCAGGCAAAACATACTGGTCAAAACCCTCACCTTGGCTTCCCAGTAGCCCTTACTGGAAAATGGCTGTTTTCATGGCAGCCTGGCTAAAGAGGAGAGGTATCGACATGATCCCCATAGTAGTGAGTGACACTCATAGCACAGCACGCTGGGGATGTGAGGAAAGCTACTGCAACCCGCCACTTAACGTCCTTTTCAGGGCTTACAAAAGAGTCAACCTACTCATTGTGGGCATTGGAAACAACTGTTTTCAGTCCAGGCTAATTTTACCGATTTGTGTCTTTCTATCTTGGACAAAATGCAGAAATTTGTGTGTCAAAAGTTTTTTTCAAAATAAAAATTATTAATAGTGAACAAATTGAGCTAAAATTATGATCTAAACATTGTAAGGCACATAATTAAACTATCTATGACATGAATTATTCAAAATAAAGATTATATATATTAGTACAAATGTTAAATTATATTAATGAGTGGATGGAAATGAAAGACAAATTTTTTTTTTTTTTAATCTACCACATGTATTTTGCTGATATATCAGCCAATTCCTTTAGATTTACTTTTTGTATTATGTGTCCTAGTCAAAGTATGAATCTGGTGTGTGTTGAATATCCACAAATAATCTAGCTATGTGATCATTGGACTGATCAAATAATAGATCATTTCTGAAGCAAATAATCCATAACTTTAACAGCCATTTCTAACAAATTCACTTAAAATTAAAAACCTTCTGAATCTCACGCTGTTTTGAGGAAAGGGTCGGATCAGTTCAACATGATTTCTGGCCAGTCAAATATAGTGGCGCCGAACTGAAAAGTTAACCTGTTTTGTGTTCTTGTTTTCCATATCTGTATCAATTACCTGATGAATTAATTTTTTGTCAGTACATGTCCTTGATGGCAGAGCTTGGAGAGGGGCCTCCACCACCTCCCAAATCAGAGCCATCAAATTTTGGACCTCCTGTCTATGGAAGACCTCCCTTGTCGAACCCCCCACCGAATCCAATGGTGAGTTTTTATTGTTTTTTGTATTATGTATATCTTTTGGATTTTTTGCTTTCCAGTTCTAGGATGCTGCATTGTGTTAAAATACATATATCTATAGTTTGTTTGCCCTCTGTATGTTGGCATCTGGCACAAAAGTGGAATTGTCTTACTGAATTTTTCGCTATGGTAGTTGACTTTCAAAGCTTTTAACTTTTTTGTTCTGTTATAATTGTGTTGTGTGTAGAGACATAAATGAATAAAGAACTTGTTGGTGTTATTGTTGTGTGTTTGTTAGTTTCTGAAATACAGGAAGATGAAGGTGAAAACTTATTGGAAAAAACATTTTAACTCGACCGCTAGGCCTAGTAGCTCCGATAGAAATCCATGGAAACCACAACGTATCGAGACTGTATTTATAATATCCACACAACTGTTAGTTTCCAATTGAAACGAAGTTATTACATCTAAACAAACAAAATAAACAGATCTACCGGATAAAGATCTTTCCCAACAACATACTTCGTCTTTCTAAAATAAGTAGGGTGACTCCAATCTGCATAATAAGAAAATAAATCGTTTAAAATCCATTTGTAATCTAACATACAATACTCTTACCGGCAAAAAACTTGTATAGATGGGCGTGGTGAATTCAGCAACATATTTTTCCTATTTGTAGGGAGAATGTGTCAAAATTGGTTGGAATAGGGCAAGCTAAAGGTTAACAGCTTCATTCGACCAGTCACACCCACACACAAAACTATTTGGAAGTTGAATCATTTGTAGCCAGGAAATTTGAACTTCAAGACAAGATATGATTTATTATTTGATCAGTCCACTGATCACACATCTGGTTTACTCTTGCATATTCATTACACACTCCATTAAAACTTTGACTGGGACACATGATATGAAAGGTATGTTTAAAGAAATTGATAGATATATCAGTGAAACAACGAAGTGAGAACTGAAAAATGTTTTTCACCTCCGCATTGTCATTTGTTGTTTATACTCGGAGTCGAGGTAGCGTAGTGGTTAGTGCACACAACAGCAACCCCAGTCGAGTGACCGAGTCCCCAATTGGGTTTTGATTTTTCCAATCGGTAAAAGGTTCTCGGGGTCGACTAACCTTAAAAAATTAAGTACCAGAGTAATCTTTGAAAGTAAAGGTGGCTGACAGGATGTTGAACATATCACACGTAGTGTGGTGTGGATTTTGAAACTGAACAATTTTGTCAAATATGTGCCTATCAGAAAAAAACATTCTGCATCTTGTAGTGACGTCAAAAAAATTTAATTTTACAAAATGCAGACTCATGTTCCAAAAGTCTGGTGGTCATTGTGGGCTGCAATTTTTGGTTTTACAGCTGGTTAAAACAGTGCTTACAAATTGGAAAGGATTACACAAATTGAGCTAAAATTGCGATCTAACGGCATTAAATTTGGGGGGGGGGGGGCACAGTTGCGCTGTGATTACTGGTCACCTTGCCGAGTGATCTAGGTTCAGTCCCCAGTTGATCTAATGTCGACCCAGGCTTACAAAATGTGGTGCTAAAGCTGCTGTTGGTCAAGAAAATATGGGTAACAGCATTTTCCCAATTTGTTGTATAGACGGGATGCATATATTGTATTATAAAAATATAAATTAGAATGAGACGTTTTATGTCATTAATGTAGAGGAGACAGTACATCATAAGTTATTATTTTTTTTATACTTATGGATGGCGTCATTTGTATTTCTGCGTTAATCCCTCAACAGCATTACCACAGTTCTTCTCTTCTGTGTCCCAGTCAGTCTGGATCAGACGAGCTTAAAATCTATGCGTAATCATTGGTTTGATCAAATTAATGTAATTTCTCAGCCATTAAATTCCTGTTTTCCATCGCACATTATGTGACAACTTTTAAAATTTGCCATATTCTTAAATATAAACATAGCGGAAATAACTCTACATGAAACCATTTCTGATACTGGGCAATTGTAGTTAAGTTGTATCTTTACATCTGGGTTTCGAGGCCTACCTGCCGACATGGAGGGCATATGTTGTTTTTCTGTTGGGCGTGAAATAAACAAACATAGCCAGCACACGACGTGGCAAAGCGGTCTGTAGTCCTTTTGCACACTGCAGACCGTCTGACACAGCCAAACTCGTCACGCTGTCCAAAAAAAAAAAATGTTGACAATTTTTTTTTAAGTACGGAAACCCTACCAATAGCCATTTTTTTTACTGCTGAATTCGTCACGTCCATCTACACAGGCTTTTTGTCGGTAAAAGTATCATATGTTAGATTACAAATGGCTTTTGATGATTTATTTTCTTATTTCGCCGATTGGAGCAGGCCGACTTTTTGGGGAAAGGTGAAGTAGGTTGTTGGGAAGGATCTTTATCTGGTAGATCTGTTTATTTTATTTGTTTAGATGAAAGAACTATGCTTGAATTGGAAACTAACAATTGCGCCGATATTACAAACACAGTATCGATACTTTGTTACGGTTTCCATGGATTTCTATCGGAGCGACTAGGCCTAGCCGGGAAAGTTCAAATATTTTAATTTTTTTCAAAAAAATGTCACATTCATCTTCTTGTATCTCAGAAACTAACAAACACAAAACAATAACATCAACAAGTTCTTTATTCAAATGTATCTCAACACACAAGAAAATCATATTTATTGACTAACAAACAGAATAGTTACAATTTTTGAAAGTTGCAAAATTCAAAAATGCGAACAATTTTCAAAAAATTATGGAACCGTGCTAAAAGTTAAAACCCCTCGACTACCCCAGCAATGGAAAAAATGTCGTATGACAGTTAATAATGAGCAATTTTAGGTTATTGGCTGCCCAATTTCAGTGCCTATGAGTTGTAAAAAATTAAACAAAATCTATGCATGCGCCAGATAATCTGTCATCTTTAGGTCAGTTTAAATTTATAACTGTCTACCGTAAACAGCAAAACAGGGTGTTGCAGTACCTATTTCCACCCAATAAGACTAACTGATATTTTACACATGACCTAATCATACCAAATGAGGCTGTAAAGAGATGCATTACAATGTTGATAGTTTGTCAATTTTTCCTTATACATTACAATTTTAATAGTGTGTCAGTTATACATTATAATGTTTATGTAAGTAAGTTGTCCATCGCAAGCGAAGATGGCGACATTAGACTGTCCTCGTTCTGAAGATGTGACTTGTGCTGAATTTGGATTATAGTGAGAAAGAAGCTGCGCTGGGCATCAATCTCACTCACTCGTCCTGAGTTACCGAGAACCAGTGGCAAGACATACAATAAAAACAACTGGAAGTAGCTCAAGATGCAAACATTCAGGTCGTACAATCCGTGAGACCAGGGGTCGCTTGAAACTTGAGGGTAGGCGAATGTCGTACCTCTCGACAGCAGCAGTCCCCACGGGTAGACTAGAAGACACTGCTGCTGACCAGTGCTCACAACTGTAGGTCTAGATGAGGAACCATTAACCTATGGGTGAGGGAAGATTCCAGTTGTGGCAAGCAATGAAAATGGATGCAATTTCCAAGTAGGTCGTGCACACCAACAGAGGATGGTGCACAATCTGTAATGACGTCCTATCTAACAACATGTGTTAAAACACATGAAGAAAGATCGTATTTTCTCCTAATTCCAAGGAAAATTACACAGGTAGGCTTCCTGCGAATAGCATAGGACGTGCTAGAATATGGTCGCCACACAACACTGCGCTCCATACATTAATTGGAACAAACAAACCACATGAAAATCCCAGACCATGAGAGCAGTTGTTGCTTGATTGCTATCTTATAGTGTGTCAGTTATTTCTTATACATTGCAATGTTTATAGTGTATCGGTTATTCCTTATACATTGCAATATTTATAGTGTGTCAGTTATTTCTTATACATTGCAATGTTTATAGTGTATCGGTTATTCCTTATACATTGCAATATGTATAGTGTATCAGTTATTTCTTATACATTGCAATGTTTATAGTGTCAGTTATTCCTTATACATTGCAATGTTTGTAGTGTATCAGTTATTCCTTATACATTGCAATGTTTATAGTGTGTCAGTTATTCCTTATTGTTGCAATGTTTATAGTGTGTCAATTATTCCTTATACATTGCAATGTTTATAGTGTGTCAATTATTCCTCATGCATTGCAATGTTTATGATGTTGACAATGATTTTGACATTGTAGGCAATGAACTCGCCCTGGCAGATGAATAATAGACCACCAATGGGACAGCAGATGTCTGTACCATTACTTAATCGTCCTCCAATGGGCATGCAACAAGGTATACCTCAAATCAACCCACTGGGACGACTGCCAGTACCATTCATGTCCTCCACCATGCAACCTCCCCCTGGTATGCATGCTCCTCCTGGACTCATGCCCCCAACAGCAACATCTCAACCACCCATGATAGGTGGTATGGGAAGTATGCCTCAGATGCAACAGCAACAAAGCCCTGGCATCATGAGACCGTGGCAACAAACTACACAAGTCAGTCAACCCCAGAACATGATGTCCATGAGTAACAGCATGACCAGCAACACCAGCTCACTAGGTATTTTGTTTCTTCCATCACCACCACTCACTGCTGTTGATAGAATAGTTGTCAATGGAGACCAATTTTCTATGCAGATGTTCCCAGACGATGGCTTATGTTTATTTTTCTAGATTTCAACAGCATTATTATGTTTATCATATATATTTTAGTCCCTTTTTTAATACTTCAATATATTTTAACCTATGGTGGTATCAAGACGCTGAGCAGTGCATGAGCTGCAGTGGTCAGCGACCCATAGCTGGCTGCTAGCGTCAGGGCCAGCGAACCAGAGCTGCCAAGACCCTTCTACACCTCCACACGGTGATCCTGGATAACAGGCTGCAGCAGGGCAGACTGGCTAAGGAGAAGGGATCGAAGAGGGAATGCTAACCTGGTACTCAAAAAATGCTTGCTGAAGTCGGATGTGTTGGACCGAAAGGTGCAAATATCGCAGTCAAGCTGTAAACTACGACACAACGCATTCCGTTCTCTGGACTACATTCTGCTACTTAAGCCTTTTTAGGGTTTGGTAGCGGGAGATTAAGAACGAACGCAGAAGAAGAAGATAACCTATGGTAACAGCCATGCAACTTTGCACAATGTATGCAAAAGAATATAATCATCAATAGAGAAATAATGGGACGAGTACAGAAGTTTATATAGTCAGGACAAACCATAACAGAAGATGCCCTCAATGGGACAGAAATTAAGACAAAGATTGCATTGGCAAAACAAATTACTAACCTCAAAGAATATCGGGATAGAACTGAGAAAAAGAATAATTGTTGCTCATATATATATATATGCCAATTGCACTGTATAGGGCTGAAACATGGACTCAATCAAAGAAATTGGAAAAAGCTTAAAAGCTTTTATGAAATGGTGCTACAGTTAAATGAACAGATTTGATTGGACAGAAAGATCCTATGACAATGTCATCACTGAGGTAGGCGCACAAAGACAAATATTGTAAATGATACAAAAACAAAAGATTGAGTTAGCTGTGACATGAAAGTCTTCTACCAAACATACTAGAGGGCAATATTTAGGAAAAAAGAGAAAGAGTGCGACCAAGACTTGTCTTTACATCTCAGGCATGCAGAGACATTAAAGTACAGACCTATGCTGAAATGCAGAGGAAAGTGTCAAATGGAGAGACATGCTCAGACAACCTTACAGCCAGTCTTGGTACTGACCAACCAGATGATGATATTCTGAATTTATTATTAGTTTTATCTTCAATATATTTAAACCTTATTATTTGTTTTGTTGAACATAGAGTTATTTTATTTTGTCTTAGATTTGAACCACATTATTTATTTTATATAAATTGTTCTTTCTCGTTCATCTTATTTTCTCATGTGTTTAAAGTGTTTTTGCGCCTAAACAGTCCAGTGCATCTATCTGCCTTCAGCACAAATTTTGTAAAGTGGGTTGACTTCCCATAGGGGCGCAACCTAGCTTTTTCATGAATCTGAACACAAGCAACTTTCGGTTGTGAGTCGTATGACTAACCACTTCACATCTGTCCTTCTTGCATACATTTGAAGTGTTATTTATATTTGCCATAATTAGATTTAAACATCATTATTTGTTTTGTTTTTTTTACCTTTGAGCAGCGTTATTTTTGTTTTATCAGTATATTTCAACAGCATTATTTGCGATTCTTAATATTAGGACATTTTTGTTATGTTAAGCCTAATTAGAATTATACAAACCATTTGTTTTTCCCGTGCCTGGGTAGCGTTCTATACATTTATACTAGAAAAGTAGGAACTGTGTTGAATGCATGGTTATGATATCTTGCAGCCTTGCCACCTCCTCCGCCACCACCATCAATGTTGGCACCACCTCCACCACCACCAGCAGGTAGTCAAATGCAAGTGCAACCAACATCCCAGTGGATGCAGCCATCCCACGCAGGTGAGACACCTTTACACTGTGTTAGGACAAGATGTCGTGGTAAGATTGTGGTTAGACCACTGGGTTCAATCATAATTCTAGGGAAAGGAATGCAGCGAGGAAGGGATCTGATCCAGTCACCCCCTCAATATTGGTACTATGTAAAACGTGGCTATTTCAGACATGATTCTTCTTTTGCGTTCGTTCTCAATCTCCCTAAACCAAGCCTTGAACAGGACTTTGTGAGTAACAGGATTTAGTCCGGAAAATTGAATGTGTTGTGTCGCTAGTTTACACATCGACTGAGATAGTTGCACCTTTCAGTCCGACACATCCGTCTGTCATGATAATAGTGGACATTCATTAAGTCTGTTCATAAACAGAGTGTAGTTGGGACAATTGAAAAAAATTATGCCGCCATGATAGCCATTGATGTACCAGAATTTGTAGACTTAATCTAAACAGTTTTCAACTCAGTATGGTAGGCGGTTAATCTTAACTGTTTTCAGCTCAGTATGGTAGGCGGTTAATATTAACTGTTTTCAGCTCAGTATGGTAGGCGGTTAATATTAACTGTTTTCAGCTCAGTATGCTAGGCGGTTAATCTTAACTGTTTTCAGCTCAGCATGGTAGGCGGTTAATCTTAACTGTTTTCAGCTCAGTGTGGTAGGTGGTTAATCTCAACTGTTTTCAACTCAGTATGATAGACGGTTAATCTTAACAGTTTTCAGCTCAGTATGTATGGTAGGTGGTTAATCTAATCAGTTTTCAGCTCAGTATGGTAGGCGGTTAATCTTAACTGTTTTCAGCTCAGTATGGTAGGCATTGGTGGCAAGCAAACATCAGTTTCACTTCGATTTCATTTAAATCTATCAAAATACAGCAGTCAGCCATTGTTACATAGAAATGACCTGGTTGGTTAGGAGACCTGAATTACAACCTGACTTTTTAACCTTTCCATCATATGAAATTTGGATGTCAAGACCCAAGAAATTATTTTATTATTTGCTCATACCAATTATCACGCATCTGGATTACATGTGCAATTAATTTAACATGTCCAATTCGGACAGAAAGGGACTTTGGTAATGTTTTTCTGTTTAGGTATTTAATGTAGAAATACACCTGATGTGAGCACACAAAATCATTTTGGTACCATATTATTTCGTCCATGTTAATAAATTTCATCTTGAATAAAACTTTGGCACACTGAATCCTGTATTTTGGCCTGTACGAAAAGACACAAATCAACAGAGGAAATGGTTTTTAAAAAATTGGAGGGGTTGAAAGTGAATAAATGTCCAGGTCAAGATGGTATTCACCCAAAATTGCTGTATGAAATTAGAAACCAACTAGCAAAACCATTGGCTATATATGTTCTCAATCACTTACAAAAGGGATTGTTCCACGGGATTGGAAAGATGCAGGAGTGATCCCCTTATTCAAAAAAGGCAAAAAATCAGATCCGGCAAATTATAGACCGGTGAGTTTAACGAGCATAGTCTGTAAATTGTTAGAGTAAATAATCAAAGAAAACATTGTAATGCATTTAGAAAAATGTAATCTAATTAGAAATAGTCAGCATGGGTTTACTAGAGGGAGATCATGCTTAACAAATCTATTAGAATTCATGGAGGAGGTTACTAAAATCATAGATAAAGGGGAGCCAGTGGATGTTATTTATCTAGACTTTGCAAAGGCCTTTGATAGAGTACCTCATCAAAGATTATTTCGAAAGTTAAAATCACATGGAATAGGTGGCGAAGTTGCCAAATGGATTGAAAATTGGTTAACAGGAAGAAGGCAGAGGGTGGGCATAAATAAGGAGTACTCTGAGTGGAGTGAAGTGAAAAGTGGTGTGCCACAGGGCTCGGTTTTGGGACCAATTTTGTTCTTGATATATATAAATGATTTGGACATTGATATGAGATCCATGATTGCAAAATTTGCTGATGACACAAAACTATGCAGTAGTGTCTCATCTAAAGCGGAAGTGGATATATTGATGTCGGATTTAGATAAAATTCGAGAATGGTCTGTAAGCTGGCAAATGGAGTTTAATGTAGATAAATGTACAGTCATCCACATGGGTAGATCCAATATGGAACATAAATACAGAATGGGAGAAAACAATATTAGAAAGATAGATAAGGAAAGGGACCTAGGGGTTATAATAGATCATACAGGAAAGGTGAGTGAGCAAGTTAAGGTAGCAGTGAAAAAGGCAAATGCAATGTTAGGTATGATAAAAAGAAATATTAAACATAGGAGCAAGGAAGTGATCGTCAAACTGTATAAAGCTTTAGTTAGACCTAGATTGGAGTACTGTGTACAGGTGTGGAGTCCTTATCATAGAGGGGACATAAATATGCTAGAAAGAATACAAAAAAGAGCGACAAAGATGATAGTTGGATTCCAGAATTACAGTTATGAGGAACGACTCAGAAAAACAGGCCTACAGTGTCTCGAAGAGAGAAGAATTCGTGGTGACTTAATACAGGTTTATAAAATGATCAGAGGAATCGATAAATTAGACTATAACAAGTTTTTTAAAATACAGCCACCTACAATAACACGAGGGCATAGCTACAAGCTGATTAAAGAGAGGTCCAGGTTAGATATTAGGAAATATTTTTTTAGTCAGAGAGTGGTGTCTGCTTGGAATGCATTGCCAGGGGAGGTGGTGGAGGCAGGGACAGTTAATGCGTTTAAGAATAAACTGTATGCGCATAGATTTTAGAGCAAGGTGATGTAAATGTAACTGGTTGTATACAGACTCTGCAGGGTCTTCTAAACCAGTATAAAGACGTTAAGTTAAGTTAAAATGAACCTGGACTGAAAATGGTTAATGACATTTAACACTTCATACTAATATATCATTTTCCAAATGAAAACATCTTTAACCTTTTCAGTTTGGGATAATTTTGCTGATTTGTGCTCATTCAGTCCGTGCAAAATTACAAGAATTCCTTACGCCAAAGTTTCATTCAAAATAAAATTCATTATTATTGAACAAATTTAGCTACGATCTAAACATCATAAGACACATAATAAAACTATCTGTAATATGAAGTATTCATAATAAAATTATATATTAGTATGAAGCGTTCAATTACATTATTAAATGCACAAGTGGAAATTTGGAGAAAACATTTCTGTTCATACTTAACACATCATGTGTTTCACCAATATATACATCAATTCATATACAGATACCTTTCGTATTATATGTCCAGCTCTATGGCAGGCAGTGTCGACAGCCTCAGGATGACCTCTGCTTTTTTTGAAAAAATACAGGTTGACGTCTGACAGCGTAAGAAGTAGTAGTATTATGTGTCCCAGTCAAAGCCTGAATCGGGCATTTGTTGAATATCCACGAGTAATCTAGATGTGTGATCATTGGACTGATCAAATAAATCATTTCTACGTTTTTGAAGCTCAACTTTCATAGAAATAAATTAGTTGACTTTCAAAGATCAATCGGACGCCGTCATCTTTTAGAACCATCAACAAATTTAATTCAACAAACTAAAACGCAAATGCAGAGGTCCATTTTGGTCATGACAGTGGCTATTTTTAGATTATTGGGTGCAAATTTTGGCGCCTACAAGCTGGAAAGGAATATACGATATTACAAGGGAGTATAAACATACTTTACGTTAGAGCTATTTATGAAAGTCCATAATATTATATATTGTGTGCGCTGCAACAGTGGACTAACATGATCAAATTGAATTTGAGATGAACTTTTCTCAATGACAACTGGATCCTAAATAAATATGTTTTGTTTTGTCGTGCAGGTAACATGGGTCTTCAGGTACAGAAACTTCCACAGCCACCCCCGCAACCTTCGACAACCAATGTGGCACCATGGCAGCAACAGCCACCTCCACCCTCTTTGGCACCATGGCAACAGCAGCAGCCCCACCCACCGCTCATGTCTGGGATGTCCATATCAACGATGCCTCACATAGGGCCTGTTCAGTCCCCATCCATCATGACGACTGCGGTCCCACAGCCTCAACAGTCAAACATGGTGCAACAGTTTGCCCAATATGCCCCACCACCACCTCCTGCAGGTTACACCAACCAAAGGATTGGAGGTATAACCCACATGATGATGCCAGGTCCCCCGCCACCACCACCACCTAGCTAAATGTACATCCTGAATAGAACCTCTGTACTGTTTTTTACAAATGGTTGCTAGATGTTTCCCCACAGAACAAACACTTCAGTGAACTCATTATTTTCATTTATGTTTGTGCTTAAAGGTGTGCGCCTAATTTTGTCCACAGCAAATCTGTCTGTCAAATTGCCATTTCTGTATAGGACACTATCAGCTGTTGTTGAAACTGTTTCATAGAGACTGCCATGCCCAGTACCTAACACCAGAACACACTGCTCTAGGTACTGTCACCATCATAGTCCTTTGTTGTGAGAACATGGACTGAAGTCAAGTGTTGTGTGACAGAGTATAGACTGCCTTTGATTTACAGACAGGTAGTTCTCCTCCCCCCCCCCCCCCCCCCCCCTTATCGTCCTCAAACTATGTCACATTTTTCCCGTTCGTATTCTGTGTAAGAGGGTGGATGAATGTACATAACACTGAAAGATAGTATTCTGGCTTTATGAAATCATGGAGCTGTTTTAACATTTCTTCTTGTGCTCCTTAAAGAGCATAGACCCACCACGGCAGCTGGAAACTTACAGAAATCCTGCTCCAAAGCATTTTTGTGTGTTCTTGTATTTGTGATTTTTTTAAATGTCACTTTTTATGGCATGCTTAGAAGCCTGCAGTGGTCCTTCTTTTTCTGCATTCGTGCTCAATCTCCTGCTGCTAATCCCTGAACAGTGTTTTGTAAGTAGAAGGATGTAGTCCAGAGAATAGAATGTGTTGTCGCTAGTTTACAGCTTGACAGCGATATTTGCACCTTTTGATCCGACATCCACATTTGGCAGGGCAGTGGTCCTATTCATTGGTCTCAGGATACACAGGTCAGCTTTAACAAATATTTGTAGAAAGCTACCAGGAGTCTGAACATGCTTGGAATGACACTTTGGACAATTGTGTATGGAGACTTGAAGTGTGGCTATTTCAGATGGGAGAAGACTTACTACAAGTTTAACTGTAGTATTTCAGGAGGGTTTACAAGTAAGTTGTCCAGATAAAAGGGGAATATGAACGGGGGTGGAGTTGTTTCAATATTTCAGAAAAAGATTCATGTATGCCAGACTTGGATCCTTCTTCAAGAGCAGCAACTTTTTGTGTGAATGAAACATGTTGATGTATGCAATAAATAAAAGTTGATGATCAAGTTAATTTTGCTTGTCATGTATTTGTCAATCTGGTCCTCAAATGAAAATCCCCAGTAGATTTGTTTGTAGGCAAGTGAAAATTGTGTATCCCCAACTGACAGATTACCATTTCCAGTTGTAATATAGCTGCTGCTGGTATCTTCTTCTTCGTATACTGTCAGACGTCAACCTGTATTTGTTCAAAGAAAGCAGCGGTCATCCTGAGACTGTCGACACTGCCATAGAGCTTGTCTAGTGTTACCACTGGTGATGGCCACATGTGCTTTCTCTGGTTCTCGTATATCGGACAGTTTTGCAGCAGATGTTCAGCGGACATTTTCCCTGTACCACAAGTGCATTCGTCAGTGCCTCCTATCTTCAGTTTATTGAATAGGTGGTACCTCAGTCTATTGTGGCCTGTGCGTAGTCTGAAGACCACGACCTGCTCTCTTCTGTTCAACTGGTAATAGGCATCATTTTATGTGCACCTCAGTCTGTTGTGGCCTGTGCGGAGTTTGAAGACCTTGACCTGCTCTCTTCTGTTCAATTGGTAATAGACATAATTTTTTGTGTAGCCAGTATGTTCTGTTTCCCATTTGGCCATGTATCTGGCCCTAATAAGCCTTTTGGACTCTTCGTAGGTCACACTAGAATCTGGTTCTGGTAGTCTTGCACCTTCTTTTGCCAGTCTGTCTGCCTCCTCGTTGCCTTGGATGTTACAGTGGGATGGAACCCACTGTACCACTACTCTTTTTGGTGCGGACTGCTGGCATCTGACAAGCCACAACATTTGTGTATGAAATCCTTTTGTGTAATGTGTACACATAATCCAGAATAAAATAATTTTTTTTTTTTTTTTTTGCGTTCGCCTTTTTCTCCAGTTCCCCAAGGCGGTGTGTGTTACACTGTGGTTTTTATTTTGCACCTGTTGGCCCAGTGCATCCAACTTCAACATGCATTTTATGTAAGGGTCTGCTTCCTCCTGCATTTTCTAAGGGTTTGCTTCTCCGGGGTAACGGCCGGTGCTGTGATGGGGATCAAGCCCAGCGCCTCCTGGTTGTGAGCCGTGCCACTTAACCACTAGCCCACGCCGTCCCCTACAGAATAAAATAATATAGTTTTTTTCACTGCACTCAACAAATAGGTTCAGGATTCCCTAAAAGTTGGTTAGGTTCAACCAAATTTACAAGGGGAGCTAATCAATCACCTGTTTGTCCCAAGAGATTGATTGCATCTGTAATAAGGACCTCTTCATTGACCCTTTTCGTCTTGTCAGACAATGGTAATTGTGCTTTTAGCACAAAACCCGGGCAGAAATATAGAGACCATGTATTGCCTATGCAGTATGGTGCCTCTATCGGTCTGCCTTGTTTGCTCCAAGGGAAATGTGTTTGGAACAAGGCAAGCTGCCGGATCAACAGAGCAATGCTCTATCTGTTCACCTGTCGGAGCTTCACTTCTAGACCAGCCGCCAACCAAGGCTAAGGGCCTGGTCTGCCCTGTCACAACACCCAGCTGAGGCTGCCTTTCCTCACTCTAGGATAAGGCATTATATCCTCTTGCGTGTGTTCCTTCGCACATCATCGGTTGTCAGGTTTGGTAGATGCTAACCAACTTTCAGAATTATTTGAAAATAGGTTGCACAGTCATATCTGACAAAACTTTACACGATACTCCAGTATCTTTATCTGCATGGATAAAAAAAGAAGCCTTTAGTTTGTTAGTTCATATTTCACTATAAATTCAGATTTAGATCCTTCAAATATGATTGTGTGTGCACTTTTCTTCTTTTTGTATGTGGCCAAATTCACAAATGCTACACTGAAACTGTCACTTCTCTGCCATTGATGTGTGCAGCTCATCCCCAATTACTGCTGGTTGTTTGTGAAATCCTCATACAGGAGGAGCAGTGAGTCTTGTAAGCTGACACTGAATACGTGGCAAGTTGATAGCATAAATATGTATGGCTCAGTGACCGCACTGGCGCAGGAAGAAAATATAAACTACCCTTGCTATCAAGATTCACACAGAATATTCAACACGGGCGTCAAGTCTGTGCTGCTGTACGGTGCTGTACGGAGCGGGAAAATCGAGGACTAATGCCATATGAAAAACACTCCAGTCCTTCGTTAACAGATTCCTACGAATGATAATGGGAATGAAGTGGCAAGACATGGTGAGGAATGAAGGCCAATGGGAAAGTAGCCAATAACAGCCACTGGAACAACAAATTAAGCGAAGAAAATGGGACTGAATAGTACATACTCTACAGAAGGCACCATCCAACATGGCCATACAGACTCTTGCATGGAATCCTTAAGCGAAGAGAGAGGTAGATCTAAAACTACACAAAGAAATAATGTGAGAAGGAACTAAGATTACACTTGGAGAAAGGCAGACAGAGCAGTCCATGAAAGTGAATGCTGGCATGATGTCCAACTGAACCGAGAGGAGTTATGTGCTTTGATTGATTGAAAGCAAAGGGCCTCTTTACAGGAAGCCTGTATCCACATATTTACAGTGGTGGCTTCAGTTGTATTGATCTTACATGATGAGGTTGCTAGCCTAATGCACAATCATATTTAGTCTACTTTACAAAATGCTTGGAAGTTTACATGAAATAGAACTGCTCAAAAACAGGGTTGAGACACCTACTCAAAATGATTATGTTTAGAAAGCTCCTTGAAAATGATAAATTAAAGCATACACAAGTCAAGAAAGAAACATGCACTGTACAAACTGCCAGCGTAAGCCTATTTTAACTGACTAGCTACTGAATTGAAAAAAAACAGGCTGTGGCAGAATTAAATTTGGGTCCCATTTTCCCATTTGCAGGTGTATGTACAAATTTAGCTGCAGTTTTCTTAATTATTAAAATTTTTATGAATGATATACCATTTTGTAGGTAAATGAATGTTCTCTAAGATAGATCTAAAACAATTGTGTGTTATTTTTTAGTAGGAAATGTGTAAATGGTAAATTATTATTTACAACAGAAAAGCTTTACAAAATTATTTAAAAAAGTGCCAACTCACCTTCAATTTTTGAATGTCCAAAACATTGAATGTCTTTTACTTGGTGGTTATCATAAAGTATATCCAACAATAAGAAAAACAAATCCAAGAACACAGAAATTGGATAATATTTACACTTCTAATAGCTAATGTAACCACATTTAGACCAGATCAGAAAAATGTTTTAAAAATTTGAAAAATAAACATAAAAAAAAAATTATCTTTGGAAAAATTAACATTTGAAAAAAAATATATATCTCCAATTTATTGACAGTACATGAATGTCTTTAGTGAGCACCATCTGCAGGATCATGTGTATGGTACACTCTAAAACAGTTCTTCGGATGTTCTTCGTCTTTGTCTGAGTGATTCACAAGATACACAGCAGCCTCATATCTTTGAATTTTGTTTCCTTCTTTGAATTTTCTCCCAACTTTATTGTTGTTTGTGGTTACTACCTCTTGTGGGATGATGGATCAAATTTTCTTTGAAGACTTTCAAGGGCATAGGCTACTCATCAGCATGACAGAGCGTGTATAATATATGAGCATTTACCTGTGAAATCTCAATGATCCAATAAAATATTTTTTTCAACCATTTTCTTGTTTTTTTTGGAAGCTGCCATAATAGTATGATACCATCTGGTCGCTATGGTCACATCCATTCATACACATGTTGTATCGCTACACTACTTTGGGTTTTTCAACTGTGTTTGCCTCTTCTAGTTGTAACCTGCTCCATCTGAACTAAAGTCTTGGTGGAGACAATACACAGCTTTTTGGCTTTTTTATCTCGCCAAGCAACACATATCGGGATCCATCATTATTTCTGTACCACCTAGCTTCTCGGAGCTGTAGAGAAATGGTCTTCAACTGAAGCGGAAAATTTTTCCTGTTGATGTTGAGTGCCAGTATAATCAATACCCCTATTCAACAGATATGTAATCACAGCGTAGTACCTATCCGCAAATACATGGTGGCCTTTTCCAATTCCTTGCAGCAGGTTATCAAACACCTTCACGGACTGACTTGTACGGTCATTGGCAAGGAGATATGTTTTTTTTCTTAAGTATGTCAATACAGAGTAGACATACCCTGTAGTAGAATCACACAAGCCAAAAGTCTTGATGTGATACTTGCTTGTCTTGGAGGCATTGTACTGCTTGTGCTTCCAGCGTCCGTTATAGCCTATTACCATTTCATCAATGGCCAGATCCTGAAATGGATAAAATGCATCCTGAAACTTTGCTATTAGTGAATTCAAGAATGGCCATATTTTGTCCTTGCCTACAGATTCAGCATCTCTAACATGCATCGTGGTGTGGTAAATGATTTCAAATCGCAATCTGGGAAACATCTGACTGTACCATGGGTTGTAGTTGTGTGGTTTGTGTGCCCAATAATTCTTCACCAACGCTTTTTTACCTAAACCTATTGCGATATCACGGCCAAAAACTAATGCCATATGAAAAACACTCCAGTCCTTCGTTAACAGATTCCTACGAATGATAATGGGAATGAAGTGGCAAGACATGGTGAGGAATGAAGGCCAATGGGAAAGTAGCCAATAACAGCCACTGGAACAACAAATTAAGCGAAGAAAATGGGACTGAATAGTACATACTCTACAGAAGGCACCATCCAACATGGCCATACAGACTCTTGCATGGAATCCTTAAGCGAAGAGAGAGGTAGATCTAAAACTACACAAAGAAATAATGTGAGAAGGAACTAAGATTACACTTGGAGAAAGGCAGACAGAGCAGTCCATGAAAGTGAATGCTGGCATGATGTCCAACTGAACCGAGAGGAGTTATGTGCTTTGATTGATTGAAAGCAAAGGGCCTCTTTACAGGAAGCCTGTATCCACATATTTACAGTGGTGGCTTCAGTTGTATTGATCTTACATGATGAGGTTGCTAGCCTAATGCACAATCATATTTAGTCTACTTTACAAAATGCTTGGAAGTTTACATGAAATAGAACTGCTCAAAAACAGGGTTGAGACACCTACTCAAAATGATTATGTTTAGAAAGCTCCTTGAAAATGATAAATTAAAGCATACACAAGTCAAGAAAGAAACATGCACTGTACAAACTGCCAGCGTAAGCCTATTTTAACTGACTAGCTACTGAATTGAAAAAAACAGGCTGTGGCAGAATTAAATTTGGGTCCCATTTTCCCATTTGCAGGTGTATGTACAAATTTAGCTGCAGTTTTCTTAATTATTAAAATTTTTATGAATGATATACCATTTTGTAGGTAAATGAATGTTCTCTAAGATAGATCTAAAACAATTGTGTGTTATTTTTTAGTAGGAAATGTGTAAATGGTAAATTATTATTTACAACAGAAAAGCTTTACAAAATTATTTAAAAAAGTGCCAACTCACCTTCAATTTTTGAATGTCCAAAACATTGAATGTCTTTTACTTGGTGGTTATCATAAAGTATATCCAACAATAAGAAAAACAAATCCAAGAACACAGAAATTGGATAATATTTACACTTCTAATAGCTAATGTAACCACATTTAGACCAGATCAGAAAAATGTTTTAAAAATTTGAAAAATAAACATTAAAAAAAAATTATCTTTGGAAAAATTAACATTTGAAAAAAAATATATATCTCCAATTTATTGACAGTACATGAATGTCTTTAGTGAGCACCATCTGCAGGATCATGTGTATGGTACACTCTAAAACAGTTCTTCGGATGTTCTTCGTCTTTGTCTGAGTGATTCACAAGATACACAGCAGCCTCATATCTTTGAATTTTGTTTCCTTCTTTGAATTTTCTCCCAACTTTATTGTTGTTTGTGGTTACTACCTCTTGTGGGATGATGG
Organism: Ariolimax columbianus; assembly: GCA_036924085.1. Classification (NCBI taxonomy): domain Eukaryota; kingdom Metazoa; phylum Mollusca; class Gastropoda; order Stylommatophora; family Arionidae; genus Ariolimax; species Ariolimax columbianus. The sequence continues at coordinate 56,749,455 of JAVGWX010000002.1, read as the reverse complement.
ATCAAATTTTCTTTGAAGACTTTCAAGGGCATAGGCTACTCATCAGCATGACAGAGCGTGTATAATATATGAGCATTTACCTGTGAAATCTCAATGATCCAATAAAATATTTTTTTCAACCATTTTCTTGTTTTTTTTGGAAGCTGCCATAATAGTATGATACCATCTGGTCGCTATGGTCACATCCATTCATACACATGTTGTATCGCTACACTACTTTGGGTTTTTCAACTGTGTTTGCCTCTTCTAGTTGTAACCTGCTCCATCTGAACTAAAGTCTTGGTGGAGACAATACACAGCTTTTTGGCTTTTTTATCTCGCCAAGCAACACATATCGGGATCCATCATTATTTCTGTACCACCTAGCTTCTCGGAGCTGTAGAGAAATGGTCTTCAACTGAAGCGGAAAATTTTTCCTGTTGATGTTGAGTGCCAGTATAATCAATACCCCTATTCAACAGATATGTAATCACAGCGTAGTACCTATCCGCAAATACATGGTGGCCTTTTCCAATTCCTTGCAGCAGGTTATCAAACACCTTCACGGACTGACTTGTACGGTCATTGGCAAGGAGATATGTTTTTTTTCTTAAGTATGTCAATACAGAGTAGACATACCCTGTAGTAGAATCACACAAGCCAAAAGTCTTGATGTGATACTTGCTTGTCTTGGAGGCATTGTACTGCTTGTGCTTCCAGCGTCCGTTATAGCCTATTACCATTTCATCAATGGCCAGATCCTGAAATGGATAAAATGCATCCTGAAACTTTGCTATTAGTGAATTCAAGAATGGCTCTATTTTGTCCTTGCCTACAGATTCAGCATCTCTAACATGCATCGTGGTGTGGTAAATGATTTCAAATCGCAATCTGGGAAACATCTGACTGTACCATGGGTTGTAGTTGTGTGGTTTGTGTGCCCAATAATTCTTCACCAACGCTTTTTTACCTAAACCTATTGCGATATCACGGCCAAAAATTTTAACAGCTCATATTCAGTGATAGGCTTCCAAGTGTAGACTTTTGTAAAGAAACTTGTTTGGATTTCTTCAATTCTGCATATTCATTGATCATTTATACCAATGAATCTAACACATCAAGGCAAACCAACAATATAGCTCAGAGGAAGATGCATCTAGTTTTGCATGCATACCTGGTTCATGAGTTGGAACAAAGGGAATACTGCCTGTTGTTTCACCTTCAGTTACTTGGTGCCACTGTTCTCTTTCTTGAGCTCCATTTTTTACTTAACTATTTGTAAATCTAGCAGCCGTCTTAGCGTTTTTAGGGACTTTTGATGGTCCAGGACGTGCACCATCTTCGCTATCACTACTTGCGCTGTTAGTACTATTTTTTTTGCATTCATCAAAATCAATTGAATCATTATTGTCTACATCTGTTTCACTTACCTCGTCTTCACTAGATGTATTATTCATAGACGAGCCATACAAGTGCTTTTGGTGACCTTATCGCTTGTTGCCATGGTAAACAATTTTTTACAGTTCAGTAACTAGCTTGAAAATATGATAATTATGACAAGAATATAATTTTTAATATCTGATTTGCACCACATGTGGTTCAAGAAATTAACTTCCTTTCGGTAAATTAAAATCTCGTACCAAAACGGAAAACTATAAATTTATAACTTGTTTTACTATGAAACAAACATTGGCGCTAACAGCGGCTTATGGCCACGGGTGAAGAAGTGTTCTGTCACTGGGAGCGGCTTATAGTATGCAACCAGTTAACAGGCAAGCAACTGGTGTATAATGTCTGAAGTTATTTTTGTCATTGGCAAATCAAGTGCTTTCAATTCACACACAAATATAAATTGGGATCTTTTTAATATTGATGTATATTTTCAAACTATTCCATTACATTGTGTCATCACATTCAATATGCTACTACAAAGAAGTTTAGAATACCTCCAGATGTCCAGGCCAAGATTATCCTAGTCTGGACATCAGCTATATGAATGGCACTACGCTTAAACCTGTGTCGTATTTCATGGCCTAGTTCATACGGCTGAACTTCACAAAATTGGCGTGTGAGAAATTTAGACACTACTATAATGAACTGAACACAGCCGGGGAGAGATGCCAGACTCACTCACACGCTGAGTGATGTCCCTACGACCTCTAGCGGTTATGGAAAAGGCACGACACACAACGTTAGATGTCCCCCCCCCCCCCCCCTTCCCCCTCCGCTGCCTTGCGGGATACCTGTTTACTGGAAAGGCTTCAAGAGTAAACCCTGAGGAAAAATTTGCATCCTAAGATGATATCTCCAGTCGTCTCGATAAATATCTTGCCACTGGCCAAAGGTAGCTCATGACCAGAGAGGGAGGTTGACAAAAGGCACAATTTCTTCCTCACTTTAATCCAAATCACAGCGCTGGTCACCCATTTTAGTGAACACAGCAAGAGAAAAGACTTCACACGGCTGAACAAAGAGAGTGGTCTTCATCACTTGTGATGGACGAACATCACAAAGAATAAGAACAAATTCAAGTCAGATCTGCTAAATGCTGGCCAATCTTGCCTTTTCCTTTCTAAATGTTCACTGTATGTTATAGGCTAAAGTTCGTTTCATTCACTTCCACACATACCTATAACTCTTCTTCTATTCACTTATGTTAGACATCATAGGGAAGTGTAGTTTTCTTCTGTGTCTCAGCTTTATCACTGATGTCGTCATTCTATGTTTCTTCAGTATCTTACTGTCATCATCTATCCATATTTCCAGGGTCTGCCTCTTGATCTGCAACCCTGATTCTGGTATTGTAAATACAAGCAGGTGGTAACTTTGGTTGCATTCTTGTCAGGTGTCCTAACCATTTTATTCTCTGCCTTTCCATGTATTCACGGTGTTGCACCCACTTTCTGTCTGATTACTTTGTTTTGCACTTTCCAGCCTTGTGTTCCTAACAGCCTTTCTCAAACACCTCATTTCACAACCATGATTTTTTCTTTCTTGTGCCTTGGTGAGAGTCCATGTCTGGAACTGGTAGCAGAGAGTTGGTATAAAAATAATTATCAACTGTCACTTTTGTCTTCATTGGACTGTATTTGTCTTAATAATGGTGAGAGCTGATAGGAAATTACATTTGCTTTCTGTGTTCTTGATTACACCTCTCTATCCAGTCTTCCATCTTATATGAACACGCCCTATTTGAATTCTCTGACCTGTTTGTTTTGTGCTTTTTACCTGAATATTTAGTATTTTGTCTCTCCATTTTGTTGATTTTCATTGTCAGTTTTTGTTGTAGTAGTTCGCATATTATATCTACCGCAGACATTGCTAAGGGCATTCAGATGTTCTTCAAGGTTATGTTCATCGAAAGATACTCTGATCATACACAAAAAGAAGCTCGTTTATTGTAGTTGATATTTTATCCATGTATACAATGAGCAAGAGGGGTGATAGTACACATTCTTATCTTACTTGCAAACCAGTTAGTCAGTCCACTTGGATTTCTCACAGTACTTTGGCTGTTTTTATACATTGCTATTGTGTTTCTCAATAATTGTCTTTGCACTCCATAGTTTTTCATAGGTTGTTTCTATACACTTGGTCAAATTTGTTTCTCCTGGTCTACAAAATGTTCTGTTCCTGGTTGTATTCAATAGTTACACAAAAAGTGCTTATTACCAGTTGAACAGAAGATGGCAGGTCGTTGTCTTCAGACTCCGCACAGGCCACAACAGACTGAGGTACCATCTATTCAATAAACTGAAGATGGGTGCTACTGATGAATGCACCTGTGGTACAGGGAAAATGACCGCTGAACATCTGCTGCAAAATTGCCCGGACATACGAGGACCAGAGAAAGCACATGTGGCCAACACTAGACAAGCTCTATGGCAGTGTCGACAGCCTCAGGATGACAGCTGCTTTCCTCAAACAAATTCAAGTTGACATCTGACAGCGTACGAAGATGTATTCAATAGTTTGTTCACAAATCTGCTTTAGTGCAACCTCTTCTCTTTCTGAAGCCAAACTGACCCACACTTAATTCTGTGTAAATACACAGCTCCAACTTCCCAGCAGCATCCTTAAGCGTTTCAAAAGCACAATGAAAGTTTTACCACTGGACTAGTGATTTGATAGGAAGACTAACGTCTGGTCAGGCAAAATATATTGATCAGACATGTTAGTCAGAGTTAGGCATAACACTGACCAAGACCCACGCCTCGGCTTCTTTGTAGTCCTCCCTGGAAACCGGCGTTATCATGGCGGCCTGACTAACAAGGTGAGGGATTGACATGCAGATGAAGTGAAGCATAACACAACTTCCTGTAGTACCCCAGTCCACCTTCATCAGCATGCTCGGGATGGGAGGAAAGCTACTACTTCATGGATCAACTGATGCTATGCTTCTAGTCAGGTGAAGTTCACGAAGGAGACTGCGTTTCAGGTCTTCGCCGGTCCCCCTTAGCTTTTCGAGCATGGTCGCTCCCCCAGGCCAGACTGCCTCTCTTTGGTCTGCGTGGGTAGGACATTCTTGCAGAATATGTTCTGGTGTTTGCTTGGGTGCTCCACAATCGCACGTGGCAGTGTCTCTGAGACCCATTCTGTGGAGGTGGGCCTTGAGTCTACAATGTCCCGTTCTGAGTCTGAAGATCTTTGTCTGCCAAGTTTTGTCCAGTTCTCCACCTTCTCTACTATCTTTTAGAGCAAATATGAGGCTATTGTTGCATGTTCTGTAGCTGTCCATACAGCAAAGTCATCTACGTGTAAGCTGTTTGAAACATGCTGATGGCAGCATTTAGTGATGTTTGTATATACCAAGAAGAGAGTAGGCGCTGTTACACTTCCTTGTGGCACTCCCTCTCTCAGCCTGACTGTTATAGTTGTCCAATTTAACCCTGACACATCTCTGGAAGAGTAACTTTTAATCCATGAGAACATCATGTTGGTAACTCCTGCTTGGATGATTTTCAGAACGCTACCACAACCCATCACTTAACAACCTTTTCAGGGCGCACAAAAGAGTAAACTTACTCATTGTGGACATTCAAAACTTCTTCGTACGCTGTCAGACGTCAACTTGAATTTGTTCGAAAAAAGCAGCGGTCATCCTGAGGCTGTCGACACTGCCATAGAGCTTGTCTAGTGTTGGCACTGGTGATGGCCACATGTGCTTTCTCTGGTCCTCGTATGTCGGGCAATTTTGTAGCAAATGTTCAGCGGTCATTTTCCCTGTACCACAGGTGCATTCGTCAGTGCCACCTATCTTCAGTTTATTGAATAGATGGTACCTCAGTCTGTTGTGGCCTGTGCGGAGTCTGAAGACCACGACCTGCTGTCTTCTGTTCAACTGGTAGTAGGTATCATTTTTTGTGTAGCCAGTATGTTCTGTTTCCCATTTGGCCATGTATCTGGCCCTAATAAACCTTTTTTTACTCTTCGTAGGTCACACTAGAATCTGGTTGTGGTAGTCTTGCATCTTCTTTTGCCAGTCTGTCTGCCTCCTCGTTGCCTTGGATGTTACAGTGGGATGGAACCCACTGTACCACTACTCTTTTTGGTGCGGACTGCTGGCATAGTTGACAAGAGTACTGCTCTTAAATCATTAAGTGCAGTATTTTTCTGGCTTTTTAGTGCTGTAACCACAGCCAGGGCATCGGACATTTGAAACGACCTCCAGTGATTATGAGAACTGACCTGAACAGTGTGGTAAAGGAACTGACTCACCTGAAAGTAACAGGAACAACCTGCACCGTCACAACTTTTCCTGCTGTTACTGTGATCTTTGATTTGCATAACGTGTAACAAAAATTATGAAAGCTGTGACAAGCTAAGTGGCTACGACACACGATAACATTCAGCAACAAACAACTCTCACGCTTTTCTCTTTTGTACAAGCATGAACAACTCCATGAACACAAAACTTTGAGAGACAGTCGACAGATTTATTTCTTGCAATTCTGTTTAATGTTTAGTCAAATGTCAACAAAATACAAAGTTAAAACTTAATAAACTATCATCACTTCATGTGTGCAAATATTTTGGATAGAGAATTAAGATTTTTATTTTAAGCACCTTAAAAATGAGAACATAGATTTTTATTATAAACACCTTAAAAATGAGGGCATAAGACTTTATTTAACTTGATTTCGCTGACAAATGAATGAATATACAAATGTACTGGCACATAAGATCAACTCTAAAGCAGTGAAGTCCCCTTTGAGTTGGTAAGGGAGCTTGCATGTGTCAATGATTCCAGGAGTTAAGCCAGGAGAGATGAAAACTTCCAGAATGGTCTCCTAAACTGGACAGGTCAAGGTGAAGAGGGCAGACTAAAAATGAACAACTCACATAGCAGTTAGATCAAGACCTCTAAAGTTGTGGAGGTGTTCTACATGAACCTCTAAAGTTGTGGTTATGTTCTACATGAACCTCTAAAGTTGTGGTGGTATTCTACATGAACCTCTAAAGTTGTGGAGGTGTTCTACACAAACCTCTAAAGTTGTGGTGTTGTTCTACACAAACCTCTAAATTGGTGGAGGTGTTCTACATAAACCTCTAAAGTTGTGGTGGTGCTCTACACAAACCTCTAAAGTTGTGGTGGTGTTCTACATAAATCTATAAAGTTGTGGAGGTGTTCTACACAAACCTCTAAAGTTGTGGAGCTGTTCTACATAAACCTCTAAAGTTGTGGAGCTGTTCTACATGAACCTCTAAAGTTGTGGAGGTGTTCTACACAAACCTCTAAAGTTGTGGTGGTGTTCTACACAAACCTCTAAAGTTGTGGTGGTGTTCTACACAAACCTCTAAAGTTGCGGAGGTGTTCTACACAAACCTCTAAAGTTGCAGAGGTGTTCTACATAAATCTCTAAAGTTGTCCAGGTGTTCTACACAAGCCTCTAAAGTTGTCCAGGTATTCTACACGAACTTCTAAAGTTGTGGAGGTGTTCTACACAAACCTCTAAAGTTGTGGTGGTGTTCTACACAAACCTCTAAAGTTGTGGAGGTGTTCTACATGAACCTCTACAGCAGCGATGGTGTTCTATATGACAAATATTAAACAGGTAAAATATATACACTGAACAGATTTATTTCAATATTGAGTGATTAATTTACCTTAATTGATATTTACCAATAACTCCCAGTCCTGATTCTTCTACTCCCAGCATATCTTCAGCAGTGGCACTGGAATCAGCCTTCCACCAACAGTGATATACTAAATTACTAGTTCAGTCACACCGAAGAACTCAAGTCCTCTCTTTCACACTTTAATTTAATTGTGACTTCTTCTGCGTTCATTTTCAATCTCCCACTACCAAGTCTTGAACAGGGTTTTGCAAGTAGCAGGATTTTGTCCGGAGAACGGAATGAGTTGTGTCACTAGTTTACAGCCAGACTGCGATATTTGCACCTTTCGGTCCGACACATCTGTCTGGAAATTATGATTGTGACTATTATTAAACATGAACTGTGATTTCTTTGTTGAATTTCAAGAATCTGCCTTTTATTTCAGCAAAAAATGTTATGATGTACATTTATAACAAGTACAGTTTTTGGAAGGATTTTTTCTTAGGAAAAACAACATTGCATTATATTCAGGCCAATATGATTGATATAATTATGCACGACATAAAGTAACAAAGTTCTACATTGATGCATAATATGGGTGTTATTTAATTCCAGCAACTTTTTGTTGTTCCACTTGCATCAAGCTTCAACAAAACAACAGTAACCTCTAATAACTCTGTGCATCACGTTTTAACACAGACATGGATTAAACAGACAATACTGATTTGATAAAGTGTGATAGCAAATTGAAATCTATCCAAACTAAACATGCAGCAGTTATCAAAACAGTTTCACACACATCTCCAGAGCAGCTTTAACCAAACAACACATTTCTACCACATGCGCTACCTCAGTTCCCAACTTGCAAAATTGATTTATAAGAATTTAAACTTTAATACTTACAATTTAATGTCTTCACATAAGGATACATAATCGGGGCAAAAAAAAGACCCAAAAAAAAAAACCGCTCCAAATCTCAGTAATTGGCAAAATTCACAAATGCAAAATATTCTCGAAATCCAACACCTTTAGACTCAAAGAACAAGCTCAACTGTGGTTTGGTAATATCTGTTGCTGTTTTGAATGCCCACAAGGTTTACTCTTTTGAGCGACCTTAAAAGGGCGTTTGCATGGCGGGTTGCAGTAGCTTTCCTCACATCCCGAGCGTGCTGATGAAGGTGGACTGGGGTCCCCCAGGCAGCTGTGCTATGCTAGGCTTCATCTGTGTGTCACTCACTACTATAGGCATAATGTCGATCCCTCACCAAGTTAGCCAGGCTGCCATGAAAATAGCCCTTTTCCAGGCTACGAGGAAGTCAAGGTGAGGGTCTTGGCCAGTATATTTTGCCTGACCCTGTCTAACATGGCTGATCAGTATATTTTGCCTGACCAGACGTTAGTCTTCCTTCCCGGTTAGATTAGTTGAATGAAAGAAAACTGGCTACTATGAAAATCGGACATAGAGAAGCTTTGTGTTGCACAAAGGGCGATGTAGCGAAGAACATCTATAGGACCAAATTCACAACACTAAAATCAGATGTCAAGTTTCCTCCAGTGATACCATAGAACCTGCAATATTAAGAAAATACACATTTGTGATGCACATGCCTGACAATAGGAGGACACGAAAAGTGACGTCATGGTGGCCCTGCAACTTTAAGCATCCACCAATGAGATGGAGGGATGCTCTAGCCAAGCCCTTGGTCTAACATGGTACTCCAAGCAAAAGACCAAACTAAGTTTCAAGAACATTTGGCTACCTGCATCAGATACTCATTATGCCTGAATGAATACCAGGATTACTTACAGGTAGGTAGTGCCTCAGATAACTACCACCCCGTACAAATTTCAGTACAGCGTTTTGATAATGGGAAGATTATAGAGCTGCCCATCGTGGATGAGAAGACCAGAAATAATCTAGGCCTTGCCAAATACTTAGCTACACAGTTGACTTGACTAGCAATGGTGCAAGACTTTCAGAGTATACAAATGATGAATTGACTAAATGTCATATATGAACAATATTAAAGTTGTGAAGAAATATTTGAGCCAATGCCAAAGTGGTGTGTGAGCGGGCTACAGCCACACTGAAAGAATGGTGTAAATGGGAAAAAAGGTGCAATATAACCCCTCTAAAGTAGAATATTCTCCCATGCCATTCACATAGGTCAAAACCCTGCTGAGTATAAGTAGCCCTTCTGGGTTTGAACGAAAGCTAAAAAAACAATACCTCATATTTGATACAGGAATGTTTAAAAAGGTGGTTACCTCGTGATTTCAGGATCAGAAGAGATATGATGGGGGGAGGAGTCTTAACATCCGGTCAGGCAAAACATACTGATCAGACTTTATTAATCAGTCAGGTGAAACATACTGATCAGATTATGTTGTGGAGTCAGGTGAAACATACTGATCAAGACCCCACCTCACTTCCAATTAGTGTTTCCTGAAAATGGGCTGTTTCATGGCAGTCCGGCTAACAAATTGGGAATCACTGTGATCCCCATTGTGGTGGGAGTTTACTGAGGAGCCTATCATTGCAATACAGCCAGGAGGACCTCCAGTCACCTCAAGTATGCCTCGGGGTGTGAGGAGAGTCGTCAAGAGTAAGTAACTCAAGTACGAGTGGCATTAGCAACAAAAACATATTTAATAATTGTTGACGCATGACAAAATGGGGAAGCAATGAGTAGATGAAAGTGTGGTGTTAATGAGGAAAAATAAGGAATAGCTGAATGGCTGGAGCGGAAATAGAAGCTTATAGAGTAACAGGAGCTGAAAGAGAAGCTTATAGAGTGACAGGGGCTGAAAGGAATGATCAGGACTGAAAGTGGAATAACAGGAGCTGAAAGTGGAATAACTGGAGCTGAAAGAGAAGCTTATAGAGTGACAGGGGCGGAAAGGAATGATCGGGACTGAAAGTGGAATAACAGGAGCTGAAAGAGAAGCTTATAGAGTGACAGGGGCTGAAAGAGAAGCTTATAGAGTAACAGGGGCTGACAGAGAAGCTTACAGGGGCTGAAAGGAATGACCCGGACTGAAAGTGGAATAACAGGAGCTGAAAGAGAAGCTTATAGAGTGACAGGGGCTGAAAGAGAAGCTTATAGAGTAACAGGGGCTGACAGAGAAGCTTACAGGGGCTGAAAGGAATGACCCGGACTGAAAGTGGAATAACAGGAGCTGAAAGAGAAGCTTATAGAGTGACAGGGGCTGAAAGAGAAGCTTATAGAGTAACAGGGGCTGACAGAGAAGCTTACAGGGGCTGAAAGGAATGACCCGGACTGAAAGTGGAATAACAGGAGCTGAAAGAGAAGCTTATAGAGTGACAGGGGCTGAAAGGAATGATCGGAACTGAAAGTAGAATAACAGGAGCTGAAAGAGAAGCTTATAGAGTGACAGGGACTGAAAGAGAAGCTTATAGAGTGACAGGGGCTGAAAGGAATGATCGGAACTGAAAGTAGAATAACAGGAGCTGAAAGAGAAGCTTATAGTGACAGGAGCTGAAAGAGGAATGACATGAGCTGACAGAATATATAGATAGTGATGACAGAGGACAATATAGGCAAACATGAAATGGAAGTAGAATTAAAAGTCCTTTAGTTTTATCATTGAAAGAAATATAGAGTGACCAGCAGACATTATAAATGGGGCGGTGGATATGCGTGATGAATAGAAACCAGATGAAGAGTAGTTCATTTTTTTTAAAAATTTTTTTTACCAGAAATATGAATGCTGAGACATTTGGCACAACACATTCCTAACATTGACATAGCATATATAACACATATATATGTGTTGATACCTGAACTGGTTACATGCAGAAAATAGCTCAGGCAATCATTGAACATCAAGTGTCTTGAAATGTGAAATATTTATAATATAAATTTATTCACTCAATATATGTCTGCAAACAGATGGGAAGTCAGTAGAAATTGGATTCAAACTTCTCACATTTAAGTGGGCCATGTGTAAGTTAGACACATATAAGTAAGACATGTGTGAGTCATGTGTAAGTGGGATATATTAGTGGATCAAGTGTCGGTCAAGTGTTAAGTGAATTACATGTAAGTGAGCCATATGTAGGTGGATCAAGTGTCAGTCATGTAAGTAAGACACGTGTGAGTCATGTGTAAGTGGGATGTATTAGTGGATCAAGTGTCGGTCAAGTGTTAAGTGAATTACATGTAAGTGGGTCACTGTGAGTCATGTAAGTGGGATGTATTAGTGGATCAAGTGTCGGTCAAGTGTTAAGTGAATTACATGTAAGTGGGTCACTGTGAGTCATGTAAGTGAGCCATATGTAGGTGGATCAAGTGTCAGTCATGTAAGTGGATCAAGCGTCAGCATGTGTAAGTGAATTGCATGAAACTGAGCCATGTGTAAGTGAGTCACATGAAACTAAGCCACATGTAAGTGAGTCATATGAAACTGATCCACATGTAAGTGAGTCATGTGTAAGTGAATTGCACAAAACTGAGTCACATGAAACTGATCCACATGTAAGTGAGTCACATGAAACTGAGCCATGTGTGAGCCACGTCAAACTGAGTCACATGAAAGTGAGCCACATGTAAGTGAGTCATGTGTAAATGGAGTCAAGAGAGTCATAAACAACATATTTTTAGTTATGGCTCTAACTCTCGTGGACATGTTAAGACAAACAAGATCACCTCAGGCAGGCAGACAGATTACAAAATAACTGGCTGACTGATAGCTACCAAAATGAAAATGGTCATCGAAAAACAAATTATGAGGGGAATACAATGAACCTATGCCTTGTTACAAAATGCAATCCATAAAAATGGCTGAAACCCAGGTAGGGTTAACATAGTTTGACATGAGAACAATAACAGATTGTGTACCACCGCAACAGTCTTTTATCAGAGACTAGATAAATGCAAACAACACAAATGAAAGCATCAAAGGATGGCTATAAAACGTAATGTGTAGGAAATTAAGTTTGCAGAATTAGATAAGTGTGAGGGGAATGCATTGGACTCATGACAGTAGCCTTAACTGAAGTACCTATCCTTGGACTCATGACAGTAGCCTTAACTGAAGTACCTATCCTTGGACTCATGACAGTAGCCTTAACTGAAGTACCTATCCTTGGACTCATGACAGTAGCCTTAACTGAAGTACCTATCCTTGGACTCATGACAGTAGGCCTATCCTTGGACTATTGACAGTATGCCTATCCTTGGACTCATGACAGTAGGCATATCCTTGGACTTATGACAGTAGGCCTATCCTTGGACTTATGACAGTAGGCCTATTCTTGGACTCATGACAGTAGCCTTAACTGAAGTTTATCCTTGGACTTATGATAGTACTCCTAACTAAAGAGTCTATCCTTGGACTAATAATAGCAGCATATCCTTGGACTCAATGACAGTAGGTCTATCCTTTATCCTTGGACTCATCGACAGCAGGCCTATCCTTGGCTTGGACTCGTGACAGTAGACCTATCCTTGTACTCGCAACAGTAGGCCTATCCTTGTACTCACGACAGCAACCCTAACTGAAGAGCTTTTCCTAAAGTAGAACTATTATTATATGAAGTCAGTATATTGTTTGGTAATCTGTACTTAAATTTCAAAGTGTATTTTATATCACGTAAAAAGTTTTTAAAAAACCAAACCAAACAATACAGCAGAAGTTCACAGTATAAAAGACATTTGCTTGATAATTTGAGCCAGTCAGCAATCTTCTTTGTTAGCCAGTGTTTAATTTACTGTCCTCTAGCCCAGCCTCAACCAATTTTTTTATCTGTCCATAGATAGTGGTATTGTTCTCTTTAGATGCTTCTTTCTTGTAGTTGCATTTTTTTTCAATGTCTCAAAATTAATGCCAATTATAAACTACACTGATATTTCGACACTGGTACGACTCTCCTCACACAATCATTAACCATCATGTGGTGTTTTGATATTCTGGAACCCTGCACATGCATGTGTGATGTTAACTTGTAACATGTGTTAACATATTGACCACTACACTGCCATTATCATATTCATTTACATTGGGGGTGGGGGGAGAGAAGCAGGCATGTGTCGCCATTGATATGGTCACCAGAGGGTTAACAGGCTAAGGAATATAGGCTACATGTGCGTGTAGTCATGGGACACGTACATGCCGAGTATTTATTTTACTCCAAATAAAAATTCAAAAAAATAACCATGTAAACATTTTTTTTAAACCAGTCACACCAAGATTTCGAACCTATGTCTTCTTGGTCAATATACTGGTAGACTAACTGCTCAGTCACTCACCTCTTCTCAACACATTTACCATTTGCTGTTTATTTACATATAGTCAGGTTATAATAGATTTATGAAATAGACTTCATATTGTAGTATTATCTTCCTTGTTCATATCAGCCATTGTTTTGTTTGATTTCAACCTCCACTCAGTGATATCTCTTATAAATATCATTCACTCACATACAGCTATGCACAATTGACAAATCATTCACTTCTTAAATACAACCAATTATAATTGCAAAAATATCTTGATGACATTGTTTCATGAGTAACAGAAATGTTCGATAATAGAAGATATTCTTAAAGGATAGTTCTATTTGTTCTGTATCCCAGTATTTTGTTATCATTTCATTCGAAATATTTAGCTTTCATTAGATCTTTCATTCGATATAGCATCTAAATGTACAATTGAAATAACAAAAAGTTTTATTAGACAAAACTTTTACTTGTGCCCACAGAGCACTGGAATCACGAGAGAGGTGAAAGACAAATACGTACCACAACACTGGGCTACAACCCAGTAGAAAGTGAGACGACAAAAGAAGAAAGAAGAAGGAGGAGCAAGGAAGTGATAGTCAAACCATTTTAAAGCATTAGTTAGACCTAGATTGGAGTACTGTGTAAATGTGCGGAATCCTTATCATAGAGGGAATATAAACATGCGGGAAAGGATACAAAGAAGAGTGGCAAAACTGATATTGGGATTCCAAAATTATATTTAAGAGGAAAGACTCAGAAAAACTGGCCTACAAGTGTTTAGAAAAGATAAGAATTTGAGGTGATTTAATAGTTTTATAAGATAATCAAGGGCAAGGTTCAATTAGACTAACATGTTTTTTTCAAAATACAGCCTTCTATAGCCACAAATTACCTAAAGAAAGGTTCAAATTAGACTAACATGTTTTTTTCAAAATTCAGCCTTCTATAGCCACAAATTACCTAAAGAAAGGTTCAAATTAGACTAACATGTTTTTTTCAAAATTCAGCCTTCTATAGCCACAAATTACCTAAAGAAAGGTTCAAATTAGATACCATGAAATATTTTTTAGTCAGACAGTAGTGAATGCTTGAAATGCATTGCCACAGAAAATTGTGGATGCAGGGCCAATTAACACATTCAAGAATAGATTGGCCTGGGGGATGCACCTACCTCCTACCAGGCGCGTCAGCAGGGTTGCGGATTGCTGAAAGGCCTCCTAATTTGGAGGTTAGCTGCGAATAAATAAGCAGCCGTGGACAAAAACGGGTCGGCAGGCATGGAGGCAGCCCCTCCACCATGCAAAGACACAACAGGCTAATCACCTGTTTGTCTTTAAAAAAAACGATTACAAGTCAAAACATAGAGAAAACCTCTACACCTCACGGTAGAAGAGGAGCGACTAAGTAAAAAAAAAAAACAATACATTGGATGCACAGTTTTATTTTTTAGATCAAGTGAATGTAAGAGAAATTGATTCTAAAACAGAGTAAAGATGTTAAGTTAACTCAAATGTTAATACAAAGTATTCTTCTTCTTCTAATCAGCAGCCCTGAGATATTAGCTCTTGGAGATTCTAGATAAACGTAAAAATGCTTGAGGTCCTGTGGCTTTTGAATGTGTCGGACCGAAAGGTGCAAATATCGCAGTCAAGATGTAAACTATAACACAATGTATTCCGTTCTCTAAACGGCATCCTGCTACTAGCAAAGCCCTGATCAGGGATTGGTAGCAGAAATTTGAGAGCGAACGATGAAGTATCCTTAAAAAATAACTATAATAACATAATTAAGGCTGCCATAACATTTTTAGCCAAGACAAGCCAAAATATGTATTCGTGAAGCAGATAGCAGATGGATACCACATTCTCCATGTGGATATCGGGATCCCTTCCTAGGGAGGAAATAATAGGACCATTGCACATTCCATTAGTGTCGTTAAAAAAAGGCAACAAAGAAGGATTGTGCATGGAGGTGTACATAAAAACTTTAATACAGACTTCCTGCAAGACAGCCAACAGTTGTGATGGTACAAGGTTGTTAGTGAGGCAAAAAGGACACATACACCAAACATATGCTAGATTGACTGGAGAATTTAAATGGATGTGAGATCAAGATGTTAAGCAGCGCATGAGCTGCAGTGGTCAGCGACCCATAGTTGACTGCTAGCGTCAGGGCCAGCGAACCAAAGCTGCCAAGACCCTTCTACACCTCCACACAGTGATCCTGGATTACAGGTTGCAGCATGGCAGACTGGCTAAGGAGAAGGGATTGAAGAGGGAATGCTAGCCTGGTACTAAAAAATACTTGCTGGTCGGATGTGTTGGACCGAAAGGTGTAAATATCGCAGTCAAGCTGTAAACTATGACACAACGCATTCCGTTCTCTGGACTACATTCTGCTGCTTAAGCCCTTTCAGGGTTTGGCAGCGGGAGATTGAGAACGAACGAAGCCAAGCCAAGCCAAATGAATGCTATATGACAATTATCACCATGATTTCAGCTAGCCTCGCACCAAGAAAGCTATTAAAGAAACAATTCTTCTTCTTCGTACTCTGTCAGACGTCAACTTGTATTTGTTCGAAGAAAGCAGCTGTCATCCCGAGGCTGTCGACACTGCCATAGAGCTTGTCTAGTGTTGCCACTGGTGATGGCCACATGTGCTTTCTCTGGTCCTCGTATGTCGGACAATTTTGCAGCAGGTGTTCAGCGGTCATTTTCCCTGTACCACAGGTGCATTCATCAGTGCCACCTATCTTCAGTTTATTGAATAGGTGGTACCTCAGTCTGTTGTGGCCTGTGCGGAGTCTGAAAACCACAACCTGCTCTCTTCTGTTCAACTGGTAATAGGCATCATTTTTTGTGTGGCCAGTATACTCTGTTTCCTATTTGGACATGTATCTGGCCCTAATAAACCTTTTTTTACTCTTCGTAGGTCACACTAGAATCTGGTTGTGGTAGTCTTGCACCTTCTTTTGCCAGTCTGTCTGCCTCCTCATTGCCTTGGATGTTATAGTCGGATGGAACCCACTGTACCACTGCTCTTTTTGGTGTAGACTGCTGGCATAGTTGACAGAGTACTGCTCTTAAATAATTAAGTTCAGTATTTTTCTGGCTTTTTAGTGCTGTAACTACGGCCAGGGCATCTGTAAACAGGACTGTCTGGCTTTCATTGCTTTCGCCTGTCAGCATTGCTTTTACTGCAGCCTTCAGTGCCTCTGCATCCGCTCTGAAATTGCTTTAGTATTTTCCAGTTGCCACTGACAGTGTTATTTTTCTACCACTTGTTAGGCTCAGGAATACCCCTGCCCCTCCATTCTATGTTGTGTTTGTTACAGAACCGCCGGTGTATGCATAGGTCCAGTCCAAGCTTGGGTAGTTTTCTGCTATGTACCTCAGGGTTATGTCTCTTTTTTCTTTTTCAGTCTGGCTGTTCTTGTTTCCAATACCTGGTATATTTTCTACCACCTCCAGAATGATATGCTGCTTACATGTGGGTTTGCGTACAGTAGGGATGGGCTTTGGTGTTGTTACGGTGTTCATAGGGTCTTCGCTCATCTTTGCTTTGGCTATTTCTGTAAAGTTTCTCCACTTTAGTTTCCAATTTCCAAATCTATTTAGTCTCTGATGCATTGGACGGTCTGTCAGTCTTCTTAGTTTCTCTGCTTGTTGCTGGGCTCTGCAGTCTCTTCTGTCGGTCATGGATTGTAGATTTGTAATCTTTTCAAGTTCTTCAATTGGTGTTGACTTCATGCCTCCTGTTATAACTCTCATGGCTTGGTTTTGAAGTTCGCTAATTTTATCAAAGTTCACCGTTGCTGCTGTTGTCCATGCGGTAATGCCATACTCGAGAACTGGTCTCACTCTTCCAGTGTACAGTTTCTTTAGTATTCTGGAAACAATTCTAAAGGTAATGAAACTCTTATCAAATGGTAGTCTGCACCTCCATAATGCAAAATATGCAACAGACCAATCATCTGTTTGTCTGCACACTTGGTTGGAAGTACAGGGTGATTTTAACGCTTACATGGCAACAAGACTTCTTTATGGAACTTGGCCATAAGATAATTAAGACCTCTGAGAGAGAGAGAGAATTACAGATGCCATGGTAACAATAGCACTAGAAATGTGCACCCGGGCTCTGTAGAGAAGATGGGTAAGGTTCCAGAAATATGTTAACAACAATAGTGAACAAGTGGAGACCCTATGAAACAATGTCAGAAGTGCTATCCGAGCGTTATCCCTTTCCAGCTCATGGTGCTAAAATTGGTTATCAAAAATTGTGGCCCCCTGAAACTGACCTCCGAAATACACTTCTGCATTTTGTGATTTAGTTTGTGGAATTTTCATTTTGTTGTTTTTTGGCAATACACAATGGTTTCGTCTGTGCATGCACAATTTATGTTTTATTATAAGGTTATTTCTGTAAGTGGACATTTCTGCATGTTATGGTATTTTAAATTCTACACATTTATCACAACAGAAGTTGGGCTTCAAGATTCCAGAAATGATTTATAAATTGATCAGTCCAATGATTACTGTTGGATATTCAACATGCACCCGTTCCAGACTTTGACTGGTACACATAATACCAAAGGTCTGCGAAAAAGAACTGATAAATATATAGGTGAAACATATGACGTGATAATTCCAAACTTTTTTTTTTACTCTCTAAATTAATGCCATTGAACGCGTTATGCTAATATATCATCTTTATTGTGAATTCTTCATGTCATAGATAGTTTAATTATGTGTCTTGCAATTGCAATTTTAGCTCAATTTGTCAATATTAATTTATTTTATTTTTAATAAAACTTTAACATAACGTATGGAATTCAGGCTAAATTAGTCCAAACTGAAAAGGGTTAACTACTTTTTGAAATCACTCTGTATATATATAAGTACCTGAACACCCCCAGACGAGTAGAAGAAAGAGAAACAACCAAGAGCTGATTGTCACTAAGAATAATGCTAATGGTCAGCCATGTCCTTTATGGACAGTTAGCAATTGGAGTTAGAAGAATCAGCCGTCCCACACATTCAAGGACGTATGCAAGAGGGACATGAAGTCATGTGACATCCCCTCCGAGACTGGGGAAAATTTGTTTCAGGACCAAATTATCTGGAGACAGTCAGTTGGAGGGGGCATAGTGACTGCTGATGCTCGTAGAGGTCTTCTGGCTGAAGAGAAAAGAGAAAGACTGAAGAGATCAAGAAACACCCACCTCCTCCGCATGGTTGTACGATCTGTAGCAGGGACTGTCGCTCCCGGATCGACCTTTACAGCCATAGCCGAAATACAGGTGACATAGCTGAACAAAACTCAACAGTGCGCCACGTGCATAGTCTATAGAGACTGAGACACCTATGATGATGTCTGTTGTTAATCACATCTCTACTTTACATTTGTTCAGAATTTTCTATCCACAGATTGTGAGATTTTGAAATCAGATTTGGGTCCAGTAGAGGGACGCCTAACATAATGGAGCAGGAATGTGAACAGTCAGTGAGCTTTGAGAACCGTCAGTATCTAAATCCTTCATCATTTGCTGAGAGAGACTGAGCACCTACGGGTCTGCTTGGAGGGCAGTGATGTCGATTCCTAACATAACATTAAAAAACAGAAAATTATCAACGAAGACACTTTCATATATCAGTGTATCGCTTGTGTATCATTTATATTCAATGATTGATAACCTAGAAACTTTTAAATAATGTATCCAGAATGGAAAGAATCACTAGAGTGGTACTTGCAGCAGAAATAATGAAAACTGTCATCTTCCAAGTTGGTTATAAAAAATGCTAAAAAAGGTTGTGAATGTGGCTACTAACATCATCATGTAAAACTATTGCTACTAAAACTGCCAGTGCTCAGGTAGGAGTTCCATTAAAGGGGTCAACGGTAGTGGTAAGGAACTCAGTGCCTCAAGCATAGCGAAATGATGAATGGTGCAGAATGTAAGTCTACCTATTTATTGCGTACATGTTTTGATGGACCAGATCTGGTCATATCCTCTTTGGACTCACTTCCTCTTACTCCGGCAAGCCCTGGTGGGAGACCAAACAGTAGACTGCTTTGCTGTGCCTGCATAAATGACATAGGGGTTGCTTCTCGCTGCATGTCAGAGCCTACTGTCGGGATGCCTCTGTGTGGTCGGCTGTTAGATCTGCGCTCTCTTTCTTTAGGAATGGGTCGGGGTGAGGTGTCTGGGAATTACAAACATCAAACTTTTACTGGGCACATTGAAGCAAAAGTTTAATCTTCAAACACAAAACCTAAATAGTCACTACTTTAATCTTCAAACACAAAAACGTACAAGGCACTACTTTAATCTTCAAACACAAAACCTAAATAGTCACTACTTTAATCTTCAAACACAAAAACGTACAAGGCACTACTTTAATCTTCAAACACAAAAACGTACAAGGCACTATTTTAATCTTCAAACACAAAAACGTGCTAGGTAATACTTTAACAATTCATCTGTGATCAATAAAGAGGTGCCCAAGTTAAAAAGCACCTAACCACTGTAACCTTCCAAGCTAAAGTTCAATGTGCATGGGGCTAGCAACATCATCATGTAAGCCCATTGCTATTGAAATCAAGCCCTGCTTATCTTCTTTGGCATTCATGCTCACAGGGATGTTGTGTCATAATTTACAGCTAGGCTGCGACATCTGCACCGTTCAGCCCAACACATCTGGCTTCAGCTGACTGGTATCATGTTCTTTTTTCAATGGCGATCCATATTCTCTTAGCCAGACTACACTAGTGCAGCCTGTTTCCAGGGCCGCCACTGACCCTAATGCAAGCAGCCAGCTATGAGTCACTAGCTGCTGTCAGCTCATTCACTGTGTTGTATCTTCAGCCCGGCATCGATAGTGAAACCACCACTGCAAATGCTCGGATACAGCAATGGAAGTGAATAAATCAGTCATTTGTCATCCTTAAGTTATAGACAAACAATATGAAAATGTACACTGCACCTACTGCTGTGCTTGCTTAACCGCCAATGTAGTTGAAATCATTTAAGTTCAGTACAACACAAGTGAGAACAATATAAGGATGTTGTTGTTTGCGAATGCCCACAATGATTAGGTTACTCGTTTGAGCGTCCTGAAAAGAATGTTCAGTGGCAGTTGTAGTAGCTTTCCTCACATCCCGATGGTGCTGATGAAGGTGGACCGGGGTCCTCCAGGCGGTTGTACTATGATTGGCTTCATCTGCGTGTCACTCACTACTACGGGGGATACAATATGGGGTAAAAACAACAGAGAATGAAAGGGTCATAGTGTACAATAAAAACAAACAGGCATTCCCTAGTTGGAGCATCAGGACAGAAACAAAATTTACGTTCCAAACCACAAGGCCTTCATCACAGACGAAGAACAAATGAAAACACATAACGAATCATAACAATTAGTAAACTTAACGTCTTTATACTGGTTTTGAAGACTCTGCAAAGTCTGTGAAAAACTAGTTCCTTTTACATTCACTTGATTTTAAAATACCCATAAGCATACAATCTATTCTTGAATGCATTAATTGACTATGCTTCCACTATTTCCTATGGTAATACATTACGAGCATTTACCAGTCAGTGAAAAAAAAATATTTAAGGTAGCTTCATACATAATGCAATACAATTTTGGCAGCAGCCATTAGATTGAATTAATTTTTCTTTCTTCGATAATAGCCATTATCCACTCTCAAATGACTATAATATCCTTCCCTGCCCATACAGTGCACATTGGCAGCAAACATAATGACGTCATGTTGAGCAGTACCATGATTTTAGACCTCCACTAACATCCAAATCTCCAAGTTTTGTTCATCAGTTCTGTCATTGACTGTCTTCTACGCCAAGATGTTAAACGACTGGTACTAATATTCTCATTTCTGCCTTGCCTCTTGTAAACATTTTATAAGATAATATTTCAAGAATATTTTATTTATGTTAAATACCTGTTAAAAGATTAAATATATAAATTTGTCTATACATCTGTATACGAAACACAGACAACCTGAAAAATAACCCTTAAGCCTATATATGTGTCACGAGATAAAATCTTCAGAAATGCCATATACCCCTAACCATAACTCAAACATGAGTTTCAGAAATGACATGCACCCCTAACCATAACTCTAACAAAAGTTTCAGAAATGCCATACACCATAACTCTACTAAGAACAACCACTCTACATCAATTACCTGACCAGGCCTATCAAAGCTGAAAAAGCCATGTATGCTGATGATCTGGCAATATGGCAGAGCCATGAATATGTAGAAAGTGCAGCACAAAGATTAAATGAAGATTGCATGAGTATTGCCAAATATGGAAACTGAAGATAAACTGTGAAAACTGTTTACACT
The DNA here is from genome assembly GCA_036924085.1 of Ariolimax columbianus. Lineage (NCBI taxonomy): Eukaryota > Metazoa > Mollusca > Gastropoda > Stylommatophora > Arionidae > Ariolimax > Ariolimax columbianus. The sequence continues at coordinate 56,727,804 of JAVGWX010000002.1, read as the reverse complement.
ATCTTTACCAAGAGCCACAAAGTAGCCAAGAAAAATATAAGTCTGAGATTCAATAAACAGAAATTATCCAGAAAGGAAAAGCCTACTTATTGTGGAGTCACTCTCGACCAACAGCTCAGCCTCAAGAAACATGTTCAAAATATCAAAAAATAAAGCGTTGAGGCGGGTATAGTCATTGAAGAGCTTACTGGCACATCATAGGGGATCATACAAGGACACTCTGAGAGGCTTGTATCTTGGATATTTACACTCTGCTTTGTTCTGTTTCTATTTCTAAGAATCAACATCACTGCACTCCGGGCATACCCATAGGTGTTCAGTCTCTCTCATCAAATGGCGTAAGGTATGGATACTGATGGTCCCTGTAGCTCGCTGGTTGTACACTCTCCTGTGCCATTCTCTCATGCGCCACACTCCGCTCGAACCTTGTTTAATGTCGAAACTTTGCAGTCTGTGGATTGCTGCTTCCTCTATTGCGTTGTCCTCATCCAGCAGGCGGTCATTGATTGATTTCAAAATGTCACTTCTATCCATGACTAATGTGCCCATGATGGGAGCTTGTGAAGCCAAGATGTCAGCTCTTTCATTGCTTTGAACTCCAGCATGAGCAGGACAGATAGATCTCTGGTGCAGATGTCAAAGCTCATGTCAAAACAGATGTCTGGTGCAGATCTGAATGTTTATGTATAAATAGATCTCTGGTGAAGATTTGAAAGTTTCTGTCCAAAAAAATGACTGATGCAATCTGAAAGCTTAGTCCCAGAACAGACCTGAGACCAAATGCCAACTAGTATTTCACAAGACACTGAAGTTTCGAGAACTTAGAACTGACTTTTAGATAGATTGTGGTATAAGATTCTTGATTAATTAGACAGACAGAGAACCTGGGCTAAAAGCAGAACGAGGAAACCATCTGTGCGACTTGCACGAAACCCCTGAACAGTTAGATAGTGATATAGTTTAAGTGTGTGAGACTAGAATTCCATTAAGAAAGAGAACAATAAATTTGATTGTGAAATTGGTTATCAGTGATTGTTTTCGCTAGAAGTTCAAACTGTTAATTGTAAAACAGTTATGTGCTATGTATACATGTAATAAACTACCAATTTGTTGTGAAGACTGAGAATCATGTTTTGTTTTGAACCTAGAATATCTTCTTCTTCTTCGGTGTTCCTCCTGAAAAGGATGTTTGTGTGTGACGTGTTGCAGTTTACAGTAAGGCTGTGATGTGATATCTGCACCTTTCGGCCAGACACATCCGATTTCAGCAAATTTTTTGGGATCGGATGTGCTTTCCGTGTTTATTGCCTAATCTCTTAACCAGGCTGTTTGGAGGGTCGCCACTTGGAGGTGGAATAGGCTATTTATCTGTTATCAGTCACTGATCCTGATGCAAGCAGGCAGTTATGAGCCGCTGGCTGCTTATTTGGCCTTGAATAATATATGAAGGCTAAAAGGGTAACTGTTACATAAATGGTCTTCGTGACCAAAGATCAAGATAAAAGATAGAAGACTGTTACAATAATTTTATTGAAGCTGGAATGCAACGGCAGTAGGAGATCTCCATAGAAAAGAGTTTGAGATGTATATCTGTTCTAGAAAATCATCAACAGCTATTTTTAGGCAGACGAGGTTCCGGCAACCAATCAAAAAACAGTTACAAGTAACCTGCATGATGTCCATGTATAGAAAGATCCCATAGTTGTTAGAGTATGCTTGTCAATATGAGTGTCAGATTACTTTGTGTGCTTCAGACAACAAAAGTTGCTTAATTTAAGAACATTGTACATTTTGTTCAACGCCCGAGTAGCATTCCGGTTGTAAAGAACAGGATTACCCACACAAAAAAAACAACTTATGCATGGGGCTAGCAACCTCATTATGTAAAATCATTGCTATAAAATCACCATCGCAAATGCTCAGATACAGGCTTCATATAAAGGGGCCAGTTGTAGTGGTGGCCCTATGCGTCTTTGAGCAAAAATGTGAATGAATCAATTATTTTGTCCATAAACATAATTTCCCAGTTCCTTCAGTATTCAGTGACTATTCTATAATATTGCATTGTCTGTGACAACAAAGGCAGCCGTCCCTTGTAGCCGATGATGGCATAATTTATTTTGCTAGCGCTATTTTTAGTAAGGATTAACTGCGCTACTTTTTATCCTATCTCTCGTCTCGTGCCGCCCGACCCCAGTGGCAAGTCAATGACAAGACGACTAGGGGGCGACTATGAGATGCAGGGGACTCCGCATCAAGCACCCGTGAAAAAAACGGTGGAGTCCAGAGTCGAACCCACACCACCTGATCACGAGGCCGACGGCTTAACCATTTCACCACAGAATCTGTGACAGATAGGCTTACATACTAGTTATGTAATGGCAATGATATTCAGAAGTAACTTGTTTTACCCATTCAGTCATGGAAGAGGTCACATAAACTTTGGTCAAATAAAGACAACAAATTTGGAGGCCACATCAAAATAACAGTATTCTCACTGTTTGTAAGCACACTAGTCACAATAGCACATAATTGTTAGCATCCACTAATCTTAATACCCATAATTCCCAGTACTGATACCAATTTCTTAAGTACAGCAAATCCAGAAACATTTGTAGGATCTGTGATAGCTCAGGTGGTTGAGGACTGGAAAATTTAGAAATTCTTAGGTTGCTGATTCGAATCTGGCCTGTTGGAACTTTTTTTTTATAGTTATATGATAACAATTGTATTTATTTAAAAATTTATTTTGAAAACCGTTACTGAATATTTCCCCCCATATTTTTAAGTCATTTTTTTTTTGCGTTCACCTTATTTCTCTATTCACAAAGAGGTGCGACTATGTTTTTATTTTGCGCATGTCGGCCCAGTGCATTCGACTTCGGCACACATTTTATGTAAGGGTCTGCTTTCTCCTGCATTTTCTATGGGTTTGCTTCCCAGGAGTAACAGCTGGTGCTGTGATTGGGGTGCGAAAAAAGCACCTTCGGGCTGTTGTGAGCCATGTCACTTTACCACTAGCCCACGCCCATCCCCTATTGAATCAGTGATTTGTGCAACACAAAGTGAGAGAGTGAATTATAGATCTAATAAGTGAGTGTTAATACATATTTTATAAGAAACAAGCATTCTCAATCAATTTGTACTGCTGCTTTGTAAATAAATTAATTTGGTTGTTAATGTGGCAATCTCCAGCTACCAAACCCTCAAAAGGGCTTAAGTAGCAGAATGTAGTCCAGAAAATGGAATGCGTTGTGACGTAGTTTACAGCCTGACTGAGATATTTGCCCCTTTCGGTCCAACACATTCGACTTCAGCAAACATTTTTTGAGTAACAGGGTAGCATTCCCTCTTTGATCCCTTCTCCTTAGTCAGTCTGCTCTGTTGCAGCCTGTTATCCAGGATCACCATGTGAATGTGTAGAAGGGTCTTGGCAGCTCTGGTTCGCTGGCCCTAGCAGTCAGCTATGGTTCACTGACCGCTGCAGCTCATGCGCTGCTCGGCATCTTGATCCCTCGGTTGTTTATATAATAGGTCTTTTAAATTGATTATAAAAATATTTCCTAAATATATTAAAGTTTTTCATGTACTTCTGTCATCATTGGCAGGTTATTGTTTATGTAATAAACACAGATCGGAGGAGGGAGAGTAGAGATGGATAATGTACACTCTCAGAAAATGGAAGGGTTGGTGTCGTCAAGAAGTAAGGCACTTTTTCAAAATGATAAGCGGAAATGGTGGGTGATCAAATTCTTAAGTTTCAAGCGACTGTTGGTCTCAAGTAGGTTAGACCAGAGTGCCTGCATCCTGAGTTACCTCCAGTTGTCTCAGCTGGGCAGAGAGATTGAGGTTGATGGCCAGAGAAAGTTACATTCTCAAGAAAAAAAAAACGTCTAGTGATGTAGCCATCATCATTTGTGAAAGGATCTAACTAGAGATAGAGGAATACATACCTAAAACGTAAAGATGTATAGGATAAATACCCAAAATGTAGAGATGGATAGTATATGCATCCATAAAGTAGAGATGGACAGGATACATGTCCAGAAAGTAGAAAGACGGATAGGATTAATGTCCAGAAAGTAGAGATGGACAGGATACATGTCCAGAAAGTAGAGATGGACAGGATACATGTCCAGAAAGTAGAGAGACGGGTAGGATTAATGTCCAGAAAGTAGAGATGGACAGGATACATGTCCAGAAAGTAGAGATGGACAGGATACATGTCCAGAAAGTAGAGATGGAAAGGATACATGTCCAGAAAGTAGAGATGGACAGGATACATGTCCAGAAAGTAGAGAGATGGATAGGATACATGTCCAGAAAGTAGAGATGGACAGGATACATGTCCAGAAAGTAGAGAGATGGATAGGATACATGTCCAGAAAGTAGAGAGATGGATAGGATACATGTCCAGAAAGTAGAGAGATGGATAGGATACATGTCCAGAAAGTAGAGAGATGGATAGAATACATGTCCAAACAAAGGACAACAACATAATCAGAAATGGGCTTAACTGGAACCCCAGTGTGTTTTAGAAAAGCTCCCCCACAAAACAACAACAGCTGGTGAAGAACCATGAACCAAGAGGCCACATCAGTTGGAGGTGTGCGGAGTTCAAGAATCTGCATAGAGCATCAGTTGGAGCTCAATGCTCCAAAGAAAGCTGCAAGGACTAAAATCAAGACAACATGTTTTTCTGGTTTTTATTAATGAGTAATATCACAATATGAGACATGTATATCTCTAAGCACAAATTAAAATGTATGCCAAAGAAGAGAAGACATATATTTTGAGGCATGAAGAAATCAAAACAGAGCTAAATAACAGAACTCTATACAAACAATCCGACAGATACATGTCAATGTTACCTAAACAAGCACACACACAAATATACATTAAAATGGTTAGTTGTGCCAAATCAGACACTGCTGTAAGAGGAAAATGTCAAGACTTTATTTTACTGTCGCAGATGTTTTATTTTTAGATGTGGTGACCAATTCTCTTTCTAACTAAGTCAGGTGCGAATTTTAGGTCAAAATACAGTAGTGCATGAGCTGACAGCAGCCAGCGACACATAGCTGGCTGCTTGCATCAGTGTACCATAGCTGACCAAGACCCTATTCCATCTCCATGTGGCGGCCCTGAAAATAGGCTGCATTAGTCACTAGTGTAATCAGGCCAAGGAATAGAGATTGCAGCTGGAAGGCAAACCCAGTACTGAAAAAGCCAGCTAAAATCGGATGTGTCAGTCGAAAGGTGCAGATATCAAAGCCCTGCTGTAAATTATGACACAATGTTCTTTTCAAGGGAAATGCCGAAGAAGTGTCCATTTACAGTTGGGCAGACTGAAGCAAGTCCAGACTGGGGATTGAACTTGGTACCTCTGTCATAAGATGCATGCATTTTAACCAGTCTACTGTCCTGGAACAAGCGTTACTAGACTTTAAACACACACACAATCATCCACCCAGACATGTATATTTTTTCATTCTGTTTCATGTGCCCTGCTATCTAATCTAGCATAGACTATCATGTCGCTCAACAACAATGGAAAGCCTCTAGTGTTGTTTACCAATTTCCCATGCATCGCCAAACTTTCAAAACCATATTCTGCGTCCAAAATTAAGGATTGAAAAAGAAAAGCAAACCAGATCCTCATAATGCCTTGTTGAAATTGGATGTGCCTAGCCGAAAGACACAGATATCCCAGCCTCGCTGTAAACTACAAGATTTCGTCACAAACACCTTTTCCAGGAGGAACACCAAAGAAATATACAAAAGGAGCAAATTACTGTTACGTATCCATTAAACAACTGGTTTATCAATTCCGTTTTGGCTAGAAAATGCTAATACTTTGGTTACATCAAGAGACACAACGGTCTTGAGAGAACGGTGATGGAAGGTATGGTGCCAGGCAAAAGAGGAAGGGGTAGACCAAGAAGACGATGGCACCAAGATATCCAGGAATGCCTGAGTATGACAGTGGCGGAGGCTAGAGTTTTGGCAAGAGAACGAGTTTCTTTCAGACAGACTGTGATGGGAGCGACGTTCTATAAAGGACATGCTACATGATGATCCATTAAACTTGCACTATGTAGATCTTGGGACTAAACTTGGGAGGAAAGAACAAGCCAACTGCACAATCACGCACGTCGTAAAAGGTGACTAGAAGTTTATATATGGGTGTAAGCAAACCTCATCATGTAAAACAAACTGCAACAAATGTCAACACTGTAAGAACAGGAAAAGTGCTCTAGAGCAGCCTTCTTGTAAGAAAACAACTACAGTGGTGGCCTTATGCTCTGTAAGGATTGGAAATGGGAGGGAAAGAAGAACAAATCAACTTGAACATTAATGCATTTTTTCCTTTGTCATTCATATCAATGGCTGGGGTCAAGATGCTGAGCAGAACATGAAGTGCAGCAACCTATAGCTGACTGCTAGTGTCAGGTCCAGCGAACCAGAGCTGCCAAGACCTTTCTACACCTCCACTCGGTGATTTCGGATAACAGGTTGCAACAGAGCAGACTGGCTAAGGAGGGGGGATCGAAGAGGGAAGGCTAACCTGTACTAAAAAATGCCTGCTGATGTTGGATTGAAAGGGGAAAGTACCGCAGTCAAGCTGTAAACTACGACAATGCATTCCATTCTCCGGATAACATCCTGCTACTTGCAAAGCCCTTTTAGGGACTTGGTGAGATATTGAGAAAGAACAAAGAAGGAAGGAAGAAGATATCAATGGCTAGTGGAGTTAGACAAGGAAAATGATTATGAAACAACTTTGCTGCTGCTGTGAAAATATTGTCTATTAGAAAAAGAGAGGGAGATCACAATAACTAAGCAGTAAGGCATTTGTCTCTTAAAAAACGAATAAATGAAAGTGTGAATCTATGGGTGTTCGAATCCCACAAGTTTCAAGCATCCCTTGGTCTCAAGGGAGGTGAGATCAGCGCCTAGTCTTAACACAGATGGCTGATAAACTTGGAATACCCTATACACGCTGTGCACATAAATGAACTCCTGGAGTTGAAAATCCAGTTGTTAGCTTCTGTCTGGGCACACATTTGTGAAGGTGACAAATTTCTACACAACAGTGGTCTGCATGAAGGCTGCCCCTCCACCATGCAAAGACAACAGGCCAATCAAGTGTTTCACTGCCCACTCGATTGCAAGTATGTACAAACAGGAATCTCCCCCCCCCCCCCCCCAGAAGAGGAGTGATTTAAAAATGAAGGAAGAAAGAGGGCATCTATGATCCAAACTCTTCATGACCACTACCCTGCACAAGGTTCAATAAACCCTATCAAAGTCATTTTTAAAATTGCACGGTCAGATGACTGTGCTGATCATTGTTAACTCATGATTTCAGTAGTCTGATGTGTAAACCGACTCTCCTGACACATGTAACCGATCTCAAATGAACAACATATGACTTGGGGGCCAGCCATAAAAGATGTCCACAAAATTCTGGCACTTGGCATGTTCACTTTTGATTGACTTATGTAAAGCACATGAGCCTGAAATGTTATAACCACCTACCTATACTTCAGATTTAGTGTAGTTCTATACAACACAACATTTGTATACAGATAACAGAATTTGATTATGGGAAACACGATTTACTAAATATTCTATTCCTATTAGACATTTTGTTACTAAATATTCTATTCCTATTAGACATTTTGAGTTAAACAAATTGGAAGGTATAGCAAGAGGGACAAGTTCCAAAGATGTTCAGATGGGTTTAGCTAGATTGTAAGAAGCTTTCAAAGATAAGAAGGCCTGGTCAATTTGTATATGAGTTGAGTTGTGATTTTGTCCACTTGCAACTTACTCCAAACCCCCCCTGTCATGTATAGCGGAGCACTCCTCTTTCATGTATAGCCCTTTGATTCAACACACATGAGTGACTTCAGAAGAAAGGTTTTGTTGTCAGGTGTGTTGTCATAGCCCATGTGTGCCGACCCTTCTTATAGAATCAAAAAAGCTAGGTAGAGGGTTGAAACTTATGTTGTGGGTGGGGGGAGAAGAGAAAGAGAAGAAACCTGTTTTGGCAATGAGATTGCCGTCTGTCACAATCTTCTGCTCTATTATTATTATTAATCAATCCTCAGCAAGATCAGACTTGTGTACAATTGTAGAGATTACAAATGTGAACCATGGTTTTGTAGAAGACTTCTGGTGATCCATTAAGGTACTAATATTGGTCATAGTTACGGTACACTAGCTTAACACTGTAAAGATTACACACTTAGCATATTGATCAGACTTTACAAAATTAAAAAATATAGTGTCAAAATGTACAGAAATTATAAGTACTTCATTTTAATGCTGATGAATGATTAGGGTGATGTGCTATGATAAACTGGGTGAAAATTCCTTCTCTACATGCCAGACAATAACATCGTAGGCGGATTGAATTAACATAACACATGAATCAGCCACTAGGCATCTACACTCATCTAATATTGGTGACCCCATGTGAGAATCAACTACTGAGAATGAACATTATTATATGCACGAATGTAGGAAGAGTCACAGTTAACATATACAACACCCATACTTCATCAAAGACACAAGGAATACTGGCACATGTAGGAAACACTATCAACTGCTGTTACAGTTACAGAAGTCTTGTAGGTGTTACAGACTCACAGTACCTTCGTTGTTCATCCTCAAATCAAGGTCCTGGTTTCTCTTACAAAGTCCACTGCTGTTTGTACCGCTGTTTTATCGTTGTACAACTTTGATCTCTCATCTGTGTCACGAGGCAAGTAGTACTCTCTCTTCTCATGTGAGCACGCAGCTTCGTAAGTTGTGTTCCACAGTCATGTTATCTTCCTCACATGGACATCTGTCCCAATCTTCATTTTGTTGTAAAGATGACCATTGAGTCTAGCATGCCCAGTTCTCAGTCTGAAGATGTCTACTTGCTCTCATCTAACTAAAAGAGACACAGTATCACTCCAGGCAAGTTCAACTACAACAGATGAATATCAAGCTACAAGCTGAACAATGCTGCCAGTCCATCTCAAGAGTTTTCTGCCCACCAGCTCTGTTCAAAAAGTTCCAGGCCTTGATAGTTCATCTCATTCTAAACCTGAGCAGCACTGATATCATGTCTGAGAAACCTAAAACATGTCTGTAGCAAGTGATGGTGTTTACATGTACCAGAATTCCATATATTTCAATGTGTACAGGTTACTCATGATTTGTACAGTTTTCTAAACAACTCTTTCAGTGCACAATTGTACACATCTTCAACGTACAGGAATACACCATTTTGAACAAGGTTTCCACACTAAAGAGATTTGTTGTCATTGTGCTATTTACAAAATCAAGAATTTGGCCATTAGGTCTCATAAAACAATCAATCATAAGTGTACTTTCTATTGTCTCTTATTTTGTGAAGTGATTTATGCAAATTGTTTGCAATCCACACAGACTACAGTCAGAAAAACTAAAAACAACTATCCACAGTGTTTATTCACATAGCCGAGGTCCTCTGGGCCCTGCAGTATAGACTAGGTTTTTATTTTACCTTATATAGGGGGAAAAAACCTATGTCATACCAAGAATTTGAATGCATGTCCTTGTGGTCAAAGGCTGATATTCAAACCTTTCGGTCCTGCGCTCTTCCACAGTAAGAAATATATTATTAATTAAAGAAATTTAATAAGTTTGTATGTTCTAGAGCTCCAATCCGCCAAAATTTACAGGTTGTTGATGTATACCCGCCTTCAGCAAGATTTTATCGGCTGAAGTTGACATATATGAGCTTGGCAGCAGAGAAACTGAAATTACTGGACTAGGATTTTAAATCAACATTTTTCAACACATATACAAGATGTATTCAAATGAAACCCGCCCCAGTGGATTTATTACAAACATAAAAAAAAGGAATATCAGCAGGTGTGGCGGAATTAAACATAGCAATTGTTATGAAGCAGGCATGCACTTAGGTTCATTTTAAAAAGTCGCCATAGGCATTCAGACACGCATCCCACTGCTTGGGTACACATCGGATGCCGTTCGAGAAAAATGACTAGTTGCTCATTGAAACATTTGGTCACAGAGGCCACGATGTCTGCATCGAGCCAATCTGGACTATGAGGCAAAACTTCCCACCTTTTCAGTGCTAACGCTTTCTGCACAATTTATTACCTTCTGCTTCGTAATGCAACAAGTAGTTCAAACTCCACCCCACGTGTTCTTTCTTATGGTGGTCGGTCAGCATCCATGGGATCCATTGTGAACACATACCGATACTTCAGTTTCTTCCTAACCCCCATGTGAACTGTCCTCAGCGACACAGCAAATTCCTTCGCTAGTGAGCGTAAGCTCCGATGACGGTCCAACCATACTGCTGCATCAATATCTGCGATGACTTCTGTCTCAACAATATGCACCTGACCTGGTCATGGAAGGATCTTTCGTTAATTCACATTCTTCCCAAAACATCGGTGCCTAGCCTTTCACTGCTGTCTTCGACACATTTTTGTCACCATACACTGCTTGCATTGTGCGATGAATGTCAATCAATCAACATATTTCAGCTGTTAGGAACTGAATCACCACTCGCCGATCAACCCTGGACAGTTTCCGTATCACATCTGCCATTTTCTCAACCGGCTGCAGCAGAATCTATGAATGGGAGGATAATGAGCACGTGCACACCTGTACATTCATATGTGCTAATTAAGTCAGATGTGACACCATCATGCTCCTCGCGCGTTAAGTCCACCTGGCGCAACATGGCCGGGTTTCATTTGAACACGGATCATAGTTTTAGAAATTTCTCTAAAAGGAGATGAGCCAATAACACAGCAATTTTATAAACAAAATTGCCACATTTAATCTATTAGCATATACATTATATGGGAAAATGGATCAAGTCGGTAATATTTTTAAAAACAGACAAAATGCAGATTTATTTTACCAGATTAATCTGGAGCATAATGAACCTAGATGTAGACTAATATAATGTTGACAATTGAATTTATATAGATAATAAAAGTGTGACTTAGGTTTCATCAACAATTCTAACTCAATACCAAACATTATTTGAAAACTAGCATTCAAGATGATGAATGTCACATTAAAGAGATGATAGTGTTGACAATTTTCAAACATTGATTCTGGCAGATGTAAGTACTGTATTAAGAGGTCATGACAATGATGATTCTCAACAATATACATACGAATGAATATAACATATAGCGGATGTGGCCAGCATATTTGAGGAGGCTTCAAATGAACTGTACATTTATTTCCTCCAAAAATTACTAAGAAAAAGTGACACGCAATTGCATCATTTTTCAATGCAGTTTCTATTGTGTTCGATGCAAGTCTTCCAGAACCAACAATGTGCATGCATTCTTCTAGAGAAAAAAATACTTTGGTCACGAGTGTAGCAACTCGTGCATCATGTCATTTCAATTCTTGTCTCAGCTATCATGGTAACCCCCTTACGAATGATGTTCGGGAAGAGGAGACTAACTTCTGGTCAGGCAAAATATACTAATTGGACATGTTAGTCACGGTCAGATCAAATATACTGGCCAAGACCCCCAACTCACTTCCACGCAGTTTTCCCTGGAAACGGGCCGCTATATGAAAAGCTGGCTAACGAGCTGGGGATCGAAGAGATTCCTATAGTATTGAGCTACATGCAGATGAAGTCAAGCTTATCAAAGCCACCTAGAAGACCCCAGTTTACCATCGGGATGTGAGGAAAGATAATGCAACCCACACTGAACACCCTTTTTCAGGGCACACAAAAGAGTAAAGTTACTCGTTGTGGACATTCAACAACAACTGATGTTCAGATATGTGACTATTTCATTCAGTCACTCTAGCTATTTTTCATCATGCTACATTTTAACTGCTGCAATAGACTCTGGTGCCTGACCTAGTTGAGAACAGCCTGTCACAGAAAGCAGTTTTGGAACGTGTAAACTTGCTGGAGTGACAAGCATGCATCACCAATCAGGACCTTCATTCGCCAATGAATTACGAAAGGTTTTATCACTTTGCTGCTCACCTTTGGTGCATGTCCCTTGTTGGATGGTCAACTTTAAATTACTGCCCTGAAGTTATGAAGATGGTCTGCACCGTGATACCACCTGAGAGGGTATGGCCTAGAAGTCGGGAACTTGGTTTATGATACCAACGCCCCAGGTTCAAATCACGTGATGCTGAGATTGACATACAGAGAGCAACAGTTATATGAGCTTATTTTAGATCTACAGGACATTCCTGCAAATTTCATGCCAATGAAGTAGTGTTGCATATCTATTGCAGTTTTCATTTGAAGCGCTCTCGTATCAAGACAAGATGTGAATTTCAGACATTTGGCTTACCTAACCAACTTTTAGACACACCTGATTACAATCGTTTGCAGTGCGGCTTTATAGCAATGGCTTTTACATGGTGAGGAAGCCAGCATCGCGCACAACATTCTTTAGTCACCTCTTACAACATGCAAATTAGGGAACAGCTGTCCTATTTTGTATGCTCCAGAAACTACTCGAGTCATTTATATACATCATGATAATTAATTAAACAAAGAACATACGCCCCACACAGAGAAGAGAAAGGTAAACATTTAAGAGATTCAAACCCAACATTGCAGACAAAGTATTTCCTAAAGATTAAGGCAAAAACTGTGGAAAACATCTGCCAACTTAGTTAACTGCATCTGCTTGTGGGGCCTTTGATTTAAGCAAACATGGCGCTGCTGAAAATTAAAAAATAAAGATGTATGGCAATGTGGAGAACTTTGAGCCGACTGCTGCCATAGTCATTGGAGTGGAAGTATGGCAGTCAACAAGGAAGAACTCAATTCCCCTTGACAACAATGGAGGAGGTCAGCATGGGACGTATGACCCCAGCCACACACAGTATTGACAAACAAAACAACAGAAGTGTGGACCAGGTACCACTCAAGATACTGGATTTCATTGACAAAGACAATGGTACAAATTTGATCCTTCCATCAAAATCAAGGTGATGAACATGGCAATTGCTGCTGCTCTAATTAAATAGGACACTGGAAGAAAACAATAAGGCCACTGTAACCTACCAAGCATGTCATAAAATGAAACTGAAGAGGGTTGTGCATTGGGATAGCAACCTCACGTCAAACTATTGTTATTAAAACTGTCGCTGCAAATGCTCAGATACAGGCTTCCTGTAAGGGGGACACATGCAGTGGTGGCCATCTATGCTCCACTTGAAGCGAAAAGGTTTGTCAATGTCAATCAGGAGAACCAATAACTGACAATGATCATCTACACAAGACAACAACCAGATAATGTCTAGCCCAGGTATAGAGTTGCCCCAGTGGTTAAGAGTGTTTGTCTATAGCAGAAAAGGGACCAGATTCTCCAGCTGCAAATGCGTAAGGAAATGTTATTCTATACCCTTTTATCAAGTACGGCCAGTGAATGTTCGTATGAATACTTGTAGTGTTTGTAACCAACATAGTTTGTTGGCGGGTACCTTCATGTATTTATATAACAAGATAGAGCGGATGAAAACCCCACCTAACAAACTTGAAGATCTAGCACAATAAAGTCTCTCACACTTCTTCCCTATGGCAATATGTACTAACTTCCTTTCTATATCCCAGGCAAACCAGACAAGCGTTTCTTGGCAAAATGAGAGAACAGTTCATACAAATCATTCAAAACCAATTTTAGCGATACAGATATCCTAATACAGTTAGCTACACTTCATTCAGGCAAGCTTCCTAATATATGTGGCCACGTCTTCACATGAACACCTCAGCAATAGCTCTAGCATCAGCAAAATGAAGAGAAAACTTGACTGCACAAGCTAGCTTAGCTAAGACAGATTGTGTTGACATTTTATGTACAAGACAAGCTCAATGACCAGTTCAATTATCAAGACAAGTAATTATGCGATAATTCCACTTGTGCATAGTATAAACATGTGGTAACTACAAATATGAAAATTATTATTTTCCCCCAAACATAATATCTACAACAAACAAAATAAAACAGCACACCTTCAGAAACTGGCCAGCCTAGTCTGACAAATCTCATCATATCATGGAATGCTATATCATAAACATGAACCCAACCAAGAGCTAGTGTTAAGTACACAGGTACACCTGACAAAACAAACATGAAAAGCTGTATCCCACCTGTAGAACTCTCCACAAAATTAAGAGATACTTCCAAATAGAAAGGTCATAACACCAAACATAATGAAAAATGTGATAGAGACATGATGTATTATCTGGTTAAAGAATGTGAGTGTTATCGAGGCCTAGTGGCGAAGTAAAGAATAAGTAACACTGTAAAACTTGTAGTAACACTTGTCAGACAAGCGACGGCTGCACAGAATTGGGCATAGCCCTGTCTACCCCATTCTGTTCAAACTATAAGCCCCAACAAAAGGAGAAGAAGATATCTACACCCTAAGGTAGAAGAGAAGCAATTAAGAAAGTCAAGAAGCTCAACTCAAGAAGCTTTTAAAGACAGTCAAGTCCTGATCTGGTAAATATTAGCTACCCTCAACTGAAGGAGCAATTAATATACGAGGACAAGTCAGTAAATAGGTCATAAATAATTTTTAAAATGCTAAATAGATACGAAATGGAAAACAATTTATTATTGCACTTACATTGTCCCTTATTACATTGTCCCCTATTCCTCAACACAATTTCCACCAGCATTGATACATTTATCCCATCACTTTTTATTAGTACATCAAATCCTGCAGCATAAAAGTCTTTGACCTGCTGTCTCAGCCACATTTGTATTTCATATTCAACCTTTTCATCATTCATGAAACTTACACCATGGTGGGATCACGCTGTATGCTAAACCATATTCCTACGCCGCTTTTTACTCGCTTGTCAGTTTAAATCAACTCCCCAACCTGACACAGATGTTTCTGTTGCAACTTGAATAGGACGACTAGGCTGGGCTTCACCAGCAATTTTTGAGCGGCATAGAGAAAAATTATCACCCAGTTATGCTTCACTTTGTGCTACAAACACTACTCTTTGTAAGCAGGAAGCATATCCTTATGGAAATTCTTTGCAGAAAGTCATTTTGCTAAAATAAAAGACAGAAACAGCACGCTGTTTTTTTATTGCACACTCTGTGAGCATGGGTGCCATTTTGTATCTGAGCTGCGCATGTGCATGCGACACTTAGCGGCTGCTACCCAACAGCAATCACAAAGCTGGATATTGCTGCCACCTAATGACATCTTTAGAAAATACCAACTACATTTTTGAGCCATCCCATATCAATTTGTGACCTACTTACTGACGTAACTCTCATACACACATAGACAGTAATTGCTATAGTAAGTTATCTAACAATTAAGACAATTCAAACCAGCAATGGGGCTGAAGATGCAGTAGTGAATGAGCTGACAGCAACTCATAGCTGTCTGTTTCTATCAGGGTCAGAGAGCTATAGTTGACCAATGCCCTATTCCACCACCAAGTGATGAACCTGAAATTAGGTTGCGCTCATGTCATCTGGCTAAGAAAAGAAAATGGGGATTGCAGAGGGAAAGCAAACCCAGCTCTCAAAATGCCACGCTGACACCGGATGTGTTGGGAAAAAAGACAAAGATATATCGCATCCTTACTGTAAACCACTACACAATGTCCCTTTCGGGACGAGGGTCAAAGAAGAATTAGCGATGATTACTGTAATAATATATAGAAGTAATTATGTCTTAAAATCATCAAAGGTCAATTGCAGTTTCTTCTGGCTTTTTGGTCACGCATTAGCACTCTATGCCAGGATGTAAAACCATAAACCCCAGACTATAAAATGAGCCCAGTCAGTATCTATTTCATAAACCTCCTCCATAATTATATTTATCTTGATGATGCTCTCACTCGACAACTCTTTCCTGTCCTTCCTATTCTTTTGTTTCATTTCCAAATGAATTATTGCTCTAATTCTTCTGGCTCTTTATTAGTCAGACAGTCCAATATTGGCTCAGCAGTTATAAACAGCAACGGCTCCTCCAGCTGATTAAACTTTAATACGAAAACAGATTATGGACGTTAACAGCTTTATAATAAATCAACATCGACAGGTGGGGGGGCTAAATGGGCTGTTGCTGTACATATATACACAGTACGTGAATATGCATCACACGCAACTGTAACTGTTCCCCACATACTTGTGTATTCTATCTCTCTCACTTTTCTTTCTTTTTTTAAAATTGTGTTATATATATATATATAAATTAAATTCATGCATTAGGGCCCTATGTGATGGATTGTTCCAGACCGAGAGAAGTGAAGAGTCTGTGCTGACCTAGGTCACTATCAGATGTGACTGATTTCCCAGTCTTCAGCTTAGTATTCCAGAAGAAGATATAAATGAGATGCTAACATCCCAAGAAAAATGCTACACATTTGAATTAGCAACAAATGGATACGAATCCTGACAATTTTACAAACAATTATGTGATAGTGTGCGAAAGACCAGATTTGTGGTGTGTTAGGTGCTGACAACAATGCTCCAATGTTCAGAACACAGAGTCTACCCTTTCAAATGTATTCTGGTAGCTTTGGCAATGTGATTGACATTGACGCATACAGCCTTTACCAAATGATAGCAAAGATACTGATGTTTTCCTGGTACCAAATGTCACTAGAGATGGTTTTAAGGATAATCACACAATAATTGTTTTGAGTTAAGACATATATTGATGTTATGGGAATACATATACTATTATATAAACACCTGCAATACACCATTTACACAGACCATATATATCTTTATTATACTTAACACACACCTGCAATACAATCATACACACTCACTCTGTAATGCACTATTTCTCACACATATTTGATATGAAAGAAATCAAAATCATACAATGTACATAATGACAATGTTTCAACTATACAATATGTCACAGTCAATGATAAAACAAAGATAAAATAGCTCTGCTCTACTAAACAGATTAACATATACAATATTGCTCACTGTATTTGCTGTTCTTAAGTATTTCACGAAACATAAAGACCTGTGCCATTGATACACAGATCTTCTCATCAGATGCAGGAGTTCAGTCCTAAATGACCAGACAAGGCTCACGTGAGAGCACTTTAAATTGACCAGAAGCAATAATCATAAACAAATTTGTAAAAATAATTCATTACTAAAAGAGGAAATACTTCATAAAACATGGCCGATGAAGAACTTCAAACATTAAACTTGCTCTTTCTACAGGAATCAAAGGACTCTTTCCATTGATTCAAATATTAATCAGCAGGTCTGGGAAACCTGAAGTGCAAAAAATGTCTAGACTTACATCCACTTTACACAATTCTATTCTGTTAATTTGATGGCTAAGACAATTTGATGGTGGAAAACATGTTCAGCGTTTGCCTTTAGCCTGTACATCTGCTGCCATACGCCTGAACTTTGAGCCGTCCGTTGTCCCCACTGGCACAGGCAGACCAGAACCTTTGAAGCTGATTCGACCACCTGACGATGGTGTGGCCAAGTGTTCACTGGCCCTACTTTCACTCACAACAGCCTCCTGAGCTTCAGAACCTTTTGTGGCCAATGAAAGCCGGACTGGAAGGCGTTCCTTGCCCCTCCCTGACTGACCTCTAACATCTAAATAAGAGAGGTAGTAGAAGAGAAACATGTCAGTGTGACAAGTTTAATTTAATCCCGTTTCTTACTTGAATTAACCCTGCCCTGCTGTAACCAACATAACTCCACAACATTTATTTATTCTGCAAATCTTTATACAGAGCTTCAATACATAGTGGAACGCTAATTATCCAAATTGATTCATAGTAAAATTTAAAATGAGGATCATTACATGAAGAGGGGAAAGCTACAGCACGAGAAAGCGATGTAATAATTACTAAACATCACTTTAAAGTCACAAAACAATACAATGTAACAATGGACTTTTATTTTTTTAAATTTAAACTTCTGAAAAAAATTACGAACAGTGTTACAGTAGGTCTTTAAGTCTACCTACCTAACACTACAGTACAATGTCTTTTACCTACTTGACCCTACAGTACAACGTCTTTAAGTCTTCTATTTAACACTACAGAGTAATGTCTAAGTCTACTTACTTAACATAGAACACCCTAAGTCTACCTATATACAGCAGAAGGACTAACGTCTGGTCAGGCACAACATACTGATCAGACATTGTTAATCAGGGTAAGGCAAAATGTACTGGCCAAGACCATCACCTCGGCTTCCTGAAAACTGGCTGTTTTCACGACAACCTGGCTAACAAGATGAAGGTTCGACATGATCCCTGTAGTAGTGAGCAACACACATATGAAGCCAAGCATATCACAATCGCCTGGAGGACCCTAGTCCACCTTCATCAACACGCTCGGGATGTCAGGAAAGCTACAACAACCAGCCACTTAGCGTCATTTTCAGGGCGCACAAAAGAGTAATCCTACTCATTGTGGGCATTCAACAACAACAACACAGAGCACTCTTAAAGTCAACCTATTTTAACACAGAACACCTTCTTTAAGTCAACGTACTTAAAATAAACAACTCTCTTCAAATCAGCCTAATTAACACTACAGAACAACATCTTTAGGTCTACCTACTTTACATGGTCAAGTAAAATATACTGATCAGACATGTTAGTCAGGGTCAGGCAAAACATACTGGTCAAGAAATCCTACTCATTGTAGGCATTCCCAACAACAACAATCTACTTAAAATAGAACACACTCTTTAGATCGACTTACTTACTATAGAACAACTTCTTTAAGTCAACCTACTTAACATAGAAGACTCTGTAACTCTATTTACTTAACATAGAACACCTTCATGTCTATCTACTTACTACATATTTTTAGCATTCATAACAATTGTAAAAGTTTGAAAATGAAACAAAACATAACACTAAACACTTACACAACCGGGAAAAGAGTGAAACGAACTGTTATTGTCGATATCTTTATAGTAAAAACCAAACCTGATTCACTTAGTTGTTACAATTAGGTTAATTAGCAAATTCAGATAATCAGTGTTCTACTGCATTAGTCTACTGCTAACTTATACTAACAAAATATGAGGTCTGAATCAAAATGAGGATCAAACTCATATGAGTACAAAAGTCCACATAGAAATAAATAAGCACAAAGCCAAAATAACAAAGTAAAACATATTTTGTTATTGCATTAAGCCTAATATCCTAATTGTTTTTTCTACAAATAAAGAGAAAATCAAGTCAAATGGAGATCATGCTAGAATAATCTGTTCTTTCATTAGGTTAATCAAACCAAACAAATATAAGGGCAGCAGGTGGCAACTCATATCTGGCTGCCTATATCAGGGTCAGCGGACAATAGCTCCTGTCTCCACGTGGCGGCCCTGGAAACAGGTGGCACTAGTTACTAGTGTAATCTGGCCAAGGAATAAAAATTGCAGTGGGAAGGCAAAGGCAAACCCGGTAATTAAAAACGCCAGCTGAAATCGGATGTATTTGGCCGAGAACACAGCCTCATTGTAAACTACAACACAATGCCCTTTTCAGGATGAGCGCCGAAGAATATGAAACAAAAAGATGGCCTATATTGCGTTTATTTTTAAAAGTGCCTGTAATAACCTCATCAAACCCTGGCTAAGAAGATACTAATGTAATTTCATACAGCGAGCAAGTGCAACATATTTGAAATGTATTTTCAGTCTTAAAACGTCCGGTACTATTTCTACCACTATGTGTTGCTGTGGTGCAAAAAGGCAGTACAAAACCGCAACACTGTAACCTACCAGGTATAATAATGTCAGCTTCTAAAGGCGTGTTGGACATGGGAATATCCACGATGTAGCAACTCTAAGCCCCAAGAAAACAACTAGAAGGGATTCTACACTCCACGGTAGAAGAGACGTGAGCAAGTTGGGACATTATTTCTCCAGGCTGCATACATGTCAACACAACAAAGCAGTTACTGGTACCACCACTAGCAGTTTTCTCTGGAAACAACGACACTGCATCAGGAAATTCAGTTATAGGACTGCCATTTCAATGTGAACTTCTTTAATGTTTCATTACATTGCAGGTGTATTGTAAATAATGTTTTAACGCCAAACTGATCTTTGACAATGAAACTCCTAGAAATTAATTGTTCAATTGGAAAAGTTATTTATTTTATTAGACTTTCTTCTTTTTCTTCTGCATTTGTTCTGAAAAAGGAAGTTTGTTGCGTTGTGTCATAGTTTACAGTCAAGTTGCAACATCTACACCTTTCAGACCAACACATCCAATTCCAGCACCGCATTATTTGGATTGGATTTGCCTTCTTCAATCCCTACTCTCTTAACGTGACTGCACGGATACAGCCTGCTTTCAAGGCCACAACTTGAAGGCGAAAGAGGATCAGTTACGGTTCGCCGTCAGTTCATTCACTCCTCTGCCTTCGGATAAAACTATATTTTAATATGACAGTGAATGGGGACTGTTTGGCTAAGCAATTGAATGAAGAAATAATAACAAATTGACATACAAACTCACATAGCACTGACTCAATAACTATTATTGATGAATTAATAATGGGTATATGCATGAGAATGCAAATCTTAAATATGTACTTATTACAGCACAAGCATGAGCATAAATGCAAGCACTGAGCTATTAGTCATGCTTTATACGTTTCAGAAATATGGAGAGTACAGGTGTAGCACGTAATGCAAGCTCTAGCACAATTCCATCGGTTAAACCCAGCATGAATGAATGTATATATAAATGTATCTGCAATTTTAGAGACCAGTGTGTCTTCTAGTTACTGTCAAATCCACAAACACAAATGTCTCTTCCAGTTCATAAGTAGTGTATATGCTTGCAATAAACCATACCAAGGTGTAATGCATTGAACTGGGTTAAAGTCTTAATATTTCTTTTTTTTGCTTTCGCCTATTTCTGAATTACACTATATTTTTTATTTTTAGCCTGTCGGCCCAGTGCATCCGACTTCGGCATGTATTTTATGTAAGGATCTGTTTCCTCCTGCATTTCCTAAGGGTTAGCTTCCCCGGGTAACGACAGGTAGTGATTTGAGAGCACACCCAGCACCTTCGGATTGTGAGCAATGTTCCTTAACCACTAGCCCCCGCCGTGCCCCAAAACAACCAAGGTATAAATCAGGTCCTAAACTTGACTTTAATATACACACTTGACATCTTAATACATAATTACTATACATCCACTGCACATCTGTTTAGTTTTTAGGTTGCAAAGCACAAGGTAGATAGTAACCATTGTTATGATAATGTCATTCTATTAACTGCCACTACAGTGTTTATTTTCATCGCCGGAGTCCAGCGGGTAGATTTATAGGGTTGAAGAATAAAGGTTGCTTGCCTCTGCAGTTGCCATGCACCATACAGGTTAGGTTACTATTTTCCCCCAACAGAATAAAGCATTTGCATTATTGAGGTTTTGAATGCATGTTTTCGTGGTCAGTAGACCAACACCCAAACCTTACTTACTTAGTCGCTCCTCTTCTACCGTGAGGTGTAGAGGTAACACCCAAACCTTACTTACTTAGTCGCTCCTCTTCTACCGTGAGGTGTAGAGGTAACACCCAAACCACTCATCATCATTCTCTTAAAAAGAAAAGTAAAAATCCCATCACGCCATACGACGTATAGGAAATATGGTGTTATGCCCATATTATTTTGTAATCAACGGCACATAGTGGATGATGTGGTTATCATCACCTCGGTCCCCTTTACTTCCCAGATTTTTCTGCTACCCAATTAGCGTGATATATTTATGTGAAATATTCTATAATATTTCTCCATTCATGAGCAAATTGTTTAAGAACTTCATATTCAGGAAATAACGAGTTTAAAATGTATATGCAAATTAAATAATATTTACCTTCAAACCAGCTTCTTCAAATTAACATTTCTTGTAATTTGGCTCAATTAAAAAAGTATTTTATTATATAACAATGCTTACAATATTTTTGAATTAGAAATCAAAGGATAAAGCTGAATTCAGGCTTTTTTTTTTAAAGCTTGCAAATGCTTACAACTCTCTATTTATTATTTGAAAATGTGTGTGAAAGCTAAACAAGAATAACAATAAGTTTGTTAAGTCTTATCTTTAAATAATTTTACTTGCAAAAGTGGAAGATGAGTGTATAGAACGATGGTGATTTATGTGTCTTGGATAAAGTCGCTAGTCTTAAATTCATTCTCAGTCCCAGAGGAAAATTGAGTGAATGTCAATTGTGTGTGTCTTTTTGAAGATGCGGAATTTGATGGTGATTTTACAGAGGATGATGATGGCAGATCTGGGCATGAAGGCTTGTGAGTGACTGGCGATAGATGTAGAAACTACTTCTTGAAAAAGGATTGCAATGTAGTTTGTCGCATTGAGATCGGTCTTGAAGCATTTCACCTGCGTTGAATTCACTTGTATACTTTTTTCATTGATTTTCCCCCAATGTCTTCTCTATTTTTGTTCTTCCTTCCTTCATTTGTTTAGTACTCATCAGCCTAGAGTGAGCCCCACCTTCACAGTGAGACTCCTCTCCAAGAAGCAATCTTCATTGCTCATCAGCAGACGATAATCTCATCATGAGAGACAAACAATTCTTTAATATCTTGAAGCTGAACTTTCAAATTTAATTCCCTTGCTAAGTCAACAACTTTTAAAGTGATTTCATCCACATGATCTTCACAGAATTTCAAAGAGCTTTGTTATGTTTGACTTTAGAAACCAAACTGAAGGAAAACAAGAATGTCAATTTTGAAACGGACCGGTTGTTTGGTTTTAAAAATCATGCTTAGAAAATGTTTGTAAGAATGAACTAGTGTTTGTATGCAAGTGACGCTTGTACAAGAGAATGTTCGTATAGCAGGGCAATATTGTTCTGTACTTCCAATGTATAATTATGTCTTTATTAAAAACTCCATACGGCTTAAAGTGATTGATAATAATAATTGTCAAACTAATGGAGTGTAATAGAACATATATATCTCATGCACTTGTCTAGTTGATCATGACACCACTGTTTACCTAAAGCTAGGACGTTTCACAAGTTCGACAAAAGCTAATAGCTCTCTTAACAAATCAAAATTGAACACAATGGCAGAATCTGGCTCAACCATAAACTACTAATTCTGGTATGACATCTGAGTCATACCCAGGATGAGCCCTGAATGGCATCCAAGTTGGTAACAGGACAAAAGCAACCATCCAAGCATGTCATAAATAACAACTAAAGAGGGTTTTGCTTGGAGCTGGTAACCTCATATCACAAACACACACAGAATATTACTATAATCAGCCTTTGCAAAAGCTCAGATACAGGCTTCCTGTAAAAGGACCAGCTGCAATTAAAACCTATGCTTCACACTGGAGGGAAAAGGTGAATGGTTGTAATTCATGGAAGCAGGCATACTATAAAAGGGGCAGCTGCAGTCTTGGCTTATGATTTCCATTGAAGCAAAAAGGTTGTTTCGAATGTCCACAATGTCTACTCTACGCCTGAAAAAGACGTTGTGGCGGGTTGTAGTAGCTTTCCTCACTTCCCGAGCGTGCTGATGAAGGTGGAGCGGGGTACTCTAGATGGCCGTGCTATGCTTGGCTTCATCTGCGTGTTGCTCACTACTGCGATCCCTCGCCTCATTAGCCAGGCTGCCATGAAAACAGCCCATTTTCCAAGGAGGGCTGCTAGGAAGTCGAGGTGAGGGTCTTAGCCAGTATATTTTGCCTGACCCTGACTAACATGCTGTGCCTGATCAGGCAGTTTCCTCCCTGGAGCAAAAAGGTAAATGACTAGATCAGGGCTCTTCAAACTTTTCAGTAAGGGGGTCACATTGTATGTTTTATACATGGCCATGGGCCAGAGCTAAAAAAAAATGGTATATAAATTAATGAACGTGTTTTATTTTTATCATTTTGTTTGGATAACCAGCATATTTCGTAACAAAAGAGAAGAGTGACAATTACTTAGTAAGGAGGCAGTATTTGCAATGAGAAATGATTTCTAATGAGTGCAATTGTTAAACCTTAGCAAAAAGCTCTGAAGTTAGAATCGTTGACTTAAGAGAATAGCAGATCATTAACTGCTGTATTCATTTTATTTACTGACATTTTATTAATTTTTACTTGAAATTATAATTTTTTTTTAAATTATTATTTCAAGTTCCGGCAAGCCAAGTGTGGTCTGCGGTTGGGACCTTGGTTATAGACAAAGGGCCGGAAACTAAAGTCCCCCCATGGGCCGCTATGCTGTGATGTTTCTATTTAATACTGTTTATTATAATGTCCTTCTTTTAAAATATATATTATGTCACTACTTCCTCCGCACAGACATACATGAAATGAAAAACAATGTAACGAACGAGTGGCAGTAGTTCTAATCAGTACTGGTGAATACGGCGAACACAGAATGTGGTAAGAAGAAACTTCAATGATTTCAAAAGAAAAGAACTGCATGGTGGAATCAACAGGTACAGGAAGCAATTCAAACAAAGAAAACATTATACAAGAAGTGGTTGGAATGAAATCCACAAGAAGATTATGCAACCTACAGACTCGCAAGGACACATTCTAAAAAACGTAATCAAGAACTTCAAAGCAGACACATGGAATAGATGTGGCGAACAATGAGTGCTCATGTGTCGCAAGGAACAGAGATTTCTTTAAAAGTGTCAGAGCAGTGAGAGTTAGGGATTACAGCTTTAAACCCACCACAATTATAAACGACAAACACGGGTGGCCGATTTTGTATCCACAAAAAAGGAAACCTCGATGGAGAGAGTATTTCCTACAATTCTTAGACCCAAATGATACGCAGAAGCACTCCATACATACAAGCTCAAACACAGGAAAAACAGCCCGAAATATTAATCCAGGAGATTGAGGAGATCCTTTTTTAAAAATCTCAAACCGCAAAGCTGCAAATCGAATAACCTGCAAAGGCAATTAAAGATTGTAGATTCCTAGGAGTAAAATGGTTACATGAATATTTCTCAGTGGCTTTAGAGCAAAGGAGAGTACCTGAAGAAGACTGGAAGAAAGCTATCATAGTGCCAATCTGGAAAAACAAAGGCAACAAAAAAGAGTGGAATACCTACAACAGGATATCGCTAATAAGCCACACAGGAAAACTGTATGCGAAAATCCTAGAGCAGAGAAGTGTGCAAATTCTCGAACCCCAGCTGAGTGGGAAACTATTTTTGGTTTCTGACGAAACTAAACTATGGGCCATCCTAGATGACTACAGAGTACAGCGCCAGCTATTAAAGAATATTAGAGCACTGTACCAAAGTATAGCAAGAACAACATATGGCCTAACCGAAACAATAGAGATTACAACCTGGGTGAGACAAAGTTGTGTGTTGTCGCCACTACTCTTCAACACAAATATGGACAGAATAATGCTGGAGATCAAAAGGGAGCATCTGGCAAGAAAGGACAGAGGCTGATTAGTTAAATGAATTCCTTTTTGCAGATGATCAATGTCTACTTTACGAAAGTGAAGACAATCTCCAGCAACATCTTACTGTGCTCAACTCGGTGTGCGAAAGTTACAGTCTGAGAATTAACACAGCCAAAACAGAAACTCTGCAGATAAGCAGATCACTTGAAAACTTGAACATTATGGTAAATGGGACCAAGAGCAAACAAGTGCAGGAATTCAAGTACGAGGTCAGTGTTTTCACAAAGGATGGGGGTCTAGACAGAGAAATTGTGATCAGGTGCCGAAAAGCAAATGCAATTGCATACCAGCTGACACCATTATTGAAACACCCTAACATAAACATGACCACAACAAGAATGCTAATCAATAGTATATTCATGCCAACTCTCTGTTACCAGTGTCATTCCTGGACTTTAACAAAATCTCTAGAGAGAAAGAACACAGCAAGTGAGATGAAATGCCTATAAAAAACAATCAACGTAACTAGAACTGATAGAATTGCACAATGAAGATGTGAGAAGAATAGTTGAAGTAAGACCCTGCACTGAATATATTTATATGTGGAGAATCAAGTGGCCCGGCCACTTAATAAGAATGCAACCTGATCAACGTACCGCTGTGCGCCTATAACGCACGGCGATCGGGTTTTCAAAAACGTGACAGACCGAGAACTAGATGGACAAGAAATGTAGATATTCTAAACTGTCGTGGGATGAGAATAAGTGACACGTCTGGCCCTGGACAGTGGATAAGATAGGACTACATTTGCGTGCCAGAAGAAAAATCATTTGGTGGGTAGTATATTTAAGACCCTTGTTCTACAATGATTTTAATATTCAAAACAGTAACAATAATCCAAGATTGTAAACAGGTAAACTGCTTGATGAGAGATTGTAAATACTTGCAACATTTCACAAGATGGTAGAATTGCGAGATGAGTGACATTTAATGGGCAGATAACTATGATACTTATATCAGCCTTCAACAGCAGCAGAACTAATTTTACAGGGGCTTTGTTCTCACTCTCAAAACATACTTGAGTACTGCAATCTACAAAAGGTCATGAGTTTGTTTATAAAAGACTAAAACTACAAATGTATCTAAGAATTATATATTTTAAAAATCCTTCATTGTATACTTTTTCTTTAGCAAATGTTACCCAAAAGTCACATTACAAATTTTCTAGCATAAATTTTCCAAAGAATTCAAGATTTCTTTCCTGGATATTTCAAACACACAAAATAGCACCGCTGGTAGTCTTGTGTGTTACTGGTTGTGGGAGATGTATGTCAGGGCTGTGTCTAATCATTTCATGCACTAATTAACAACTAAATCTAGGTGTAAAAAGGAGGGAATATGCTGACAACAAAACCCCATAAAGTCAAAGGCAGTCAGAAATACAAGATAACATCTGCACACAAAAAAACAAAACAAAGTAATATATACTCATGCATCTCTTTTCTACAAGATCCAACATGAACATCAACAATGATTTGAGGTTACACTGGTCACAAACAAAAAGTAACAATTTTTGTAGTAAAGTATTGAGCTTTGTAGATGTTAAGCTATTTAAATAACACTTGGAAATATATTTTCTTTTTAACCAACCAAAAACAAACAAAAGTGTTAAACCATAAAACAGCAGATAATGATCTTGAAAAAAATAAACTGCCAATATTTCAACTGATAAAACTCTTCACAATTTTGTTAAAATTGTGAATCATATAAACTTGATAAATGTCTTTATACCCAATGACCACCAAAACCTACCACAAAAGTTCTAGGTGAAGTATAATTTCTCCCAACAAATATATCACAGAGTATTTCTAAATTACCAAACTTAAGACCACAGTTTCCCTTCATTTTTATATAAACAAAACAGGAACTGACATATTTATAGAGTGAGTAGTCTTCAAAGTCAGAGGTACTTAAACATCTTGTATTTGCTAACAATTTCTATTCTAAGTCTTTAATGCAGATTTTGCACTCCAAACTATTAATGTTCCTCATAACAAGTGTTATTTTTATTTCTATTCTCGTGTATTGATACATAGATCTGAAAGATAATGGGAAATACCATAGATTTCCAGAGTAAAAGTGGAAAAAAACTAATGCCCAAAGTAAACAATTAACAGCACAAATGAAAAAAAACAAACAGAATATGTTTAACGATGATAGGTTTCATGAACATTAAACAAATTTAGGAAAACAAAGAAGTGAGGTCATAAAAAATATATACATGCTGATGAATGAGGCATACTGGACCACAATATTAACATTATAGGGTAAAAAAGCATGAAAATAGACATGAAACTTTTAATTACAACTTCTAAAATATTTAAGCATATAAAAATAAATACAATTTTACTGAAAACAATGCAGGTAAGGTTAAAGAAAGATTATAGAAAGCAGTTGGTCAAAGCAAGTAAGAGAAAATGATGCAGCCAGTCAACCTTCAATGTAGAGATAGCTTTATCTGATATAGATAATTAGTTATCTCAGAAGTTTTCCCTCAAATATTTGTAAACGCAATTCAATACTGTCTACCTTGGGCCTACTTAGTCAATCACTTGCACAATGTCTTTGAGTTACAATCAACTACTGGAAATGATCTCCACGATGTCCGACTGACAGTGTTCATAATGAGAAAACCAGATCTAAATGATACGAGTTTCACATTTACAGATTTGTACAGTCAGGCATACAAACAAAAAATAAACAACGCAAACTGTAATACAGTCACTCTTTTTTTTACCTTTCACTTTCAATAATTCAAAGTGAGTAAATATATAATATGTTCTTGTAAGCATACACAAGGGCAGCAGATCAGTTAATAAGTCACAAATGGCTATTTTAAAATAAACTAAATGAGATACAAACTAGATAACCATTTATTATTGCATTTACATTGTTCCGTATTTTTCAACATGATTTACACCAATATTGGTACACTTATTCCATAACATTATCTGTGCAAGGATAGGACCATTTGTTTCACTTTGTGTTCGTCAGTTGTCTTGGTACCCACAGTGTGCACACTTTCTGGAAATTCAAGCGATCATGAACTATGTTGTAAGCTAAACCATGCATCTATTGTTCCTCGTTTTGCAGTTCGAATCCTCTCCCCGGCCCGCAGCACAGATGCTTTTGTTGCAATCTAAACAGGACGAGCTTCATCAGAAATTGTAAGTGTCCTTCAGAAAATCTATCATCCCTGTAATGCACCGCTTTGTACAACAAACACCGCTAATATGAATCAGTTCCTTATGAATATCATTTTTAGAAAGGCACAGACAGAACACCTTTGAGCTGTGAGCAAATATGCCATTTTGTATCTGAGCTGCGCATGATACACCTAGTGTCTGATACCTACAGTAATCACAAAGCTGTATGTTGCTACCACCTAATGACAGCTTTAGACACTATCAACTACTTTTTTCAGCTTTCCCGTAATAGTTTGTGACTAATTATTGACTTACCCACATATTTGTAATGACACTACATTTTATGGCCAAATGAAAAAAATATAGACAGAGACGTGGGAATGGAGTGTATACCACTAGCAAACCCCTTTACAAAGCAGCAGGTATATGTAATATATTTCAAGCACTGGGTAATGCAAGTTAGAATAGCAATGCATGTTTGTTTTATGCGCAGGAAGAAATGCAAAGTTTTACATACAAATCAAGTGTGAGCTGAGATTTTTCTTTTCTTTACAGCACATTTGCTGGGATAAAAAGACAAGGGGAAAAACACAAGTTGGACAGATTCTGGGTTGGGTGTCAAAACACAACAATGCAAAAGTGGGGAAAGGATGACAACAGATAAATAGCTATATTATTAAACAGATAACTATCTTGAGTGTCAAGCAAACACGATGCACAAGGCTGGAGTTGGAATATACCAAACACTACATCTAAAACATAGATACATGTACAAGAAATATTAACCTTTAACACACATATGCGTTCTTTTCACGTCCCTAAAAAATGTCTGCTTATCATCAGAAGACGTGAAAAGACGCAGGGCGATAAGAAAACTATTCTGGAATATTGTCATTTATTTACACTTGTTGAACACGCGGGTATCTCAATCTAAAAATAAACACTTCCGTTATAGTAGATGTAAACAAGAAATATGGCTGGTTTAGTTTGAAAAAGAATTTTGAAACGATTTTTTCTCTTTTTCACTCTGACTGTAAGATTATCCTTGAGGGTGATGTAAGTTAAGTTGCTGTAACATATTTTTCTGAGCCAGATTTGTTTAATTTGTTTATTTAGAAGTAATAAATACGGTTGCAAGTGAAACTAACAGATATGACGATCTTTAAATTTAATAGGTTTCCCCACGAAATTGGTAATTTTAAATGTGTGTGCTGTTTTTCGTTTTAACCTTCATCTTCTTGTATCTCAGAAACTTACGCACACACAACAAAAACAATAACAACACCAAGTGCTTTATTCATTTATGTCTCTACACACAAACAAATCATATTTATAGACAATCAAATAAAAAAGATACTCTCTCAAAATCAACAACCTAGAAAACATGAAGTGCTGAAAAATAATTCAATGGCAGCGGAAATTGCATAATTATTTTTTTAGTGTGGTAAAGGTTAACAACACATGAACAGACATGAAATATTTCTCCTTTGTGTGAAAATAATTTTTGCTACTGTGCTTTTCATGATGGTATGATGTAAGTGTGAACAGAAATAAGTACAACTTATATTTCTTCATGTTAACCTGGGGACAGCTGGTCAATTTCCTCATTCTCTTTTTCTAAGAATATTCTGTTCCTGTTTTCTTTATTGCGCCGCGCGTAGCACAGGAATTCACTAGTATGCACCCTTGTAGGATGCCTGCACTACAACTCTTACAGTGATAGTTTCTTACAACATTTTATGATTATGTCAAGAATGAATACCTTGCAAAATAACAAGAGGAAACTGGGCCAGTCGGAGTTTAACTGGCAGACCTACAATAGAGACATGTGCCAAGCATTAACTACACAAGTGTTTTCCACAAGGACTAGGCTGTTTATGACGAGGATCCAAGCACTAGGTACAACTCTTCCTTGCCATTTATTTTATCTGCTGCCCTAGGTCAGTGGCCCTACTCCTTGTTCTCAAAACTGGCTAATTTGTCTAAAATACTCACTATTAAAGTCTCCCGCATTGGTCCCTGGTTGCACCACCATCTGGTCAGTGCGTCTTGGTAAGGCAGTTACAGGTAGGGCCCGTGTAGTAGAACTATGCATCTTTCTTTCTCTTTCTAGCTCTTCTGCACCCCTTCCTCCCTAAGAGATGAAATCAAAGTCACATTGTAGATGTATCCGTGAAACTGTATTTATGCCAACTTCTTGGTACACTGTTATACAGAGCGGAAACATGGACAACACATTCAAGACACGAGAATAGGTTAAACAGTTTTCATATGCGATGTCTTCCCAGTATAATGAACATAATGTGGCAGGTCAAGATGACCAACTCGAAAATACTGAAACACACCAAGATACCTTCCTTCTTCTCGACCCTGAGCAACAATAGACTAAAATAGTTGGGTCATGTGAAACGAATGTCAAATACCCGTATTCCGAAGCAGTTACTCCTGGGTGAACTCATATCGGGTACCAGATACCAAGGAAGACCTAAATTAAGATACAAGGACATTTGCAAAAGATCCATGAATGATTTTGCGATCAATCCAAATACCTGGGAGGAGATTGCAGACGATAGAGCTCACGGAGAGCGACCTTGAGAACGGACATCGAGGCATCAGGCCTAATTCTGCGATAAAGATGGGACAAACGACGCAAAAGAAAGGAGCCTACACCACACCAATCTAACTTTTTCTGTTTACACTGTCCTGTCAAGTTAGAATCGGTAAAATCTGTCATGAAAGCCGATGTCCCTTCAGGACAGATGCAGCCACCGCCATCTCTAAAACAGACCAGCTTACTGACCACCTGTCAAGATGCAAAAGGCCATATCAATAATATATCTCAGTATCTTCTTCTTCTTCGTTCGGTGTCAATCTCCCACCACCAAACCCTGAAAGGGTAAGTAGCAGAATGTAGTCCAGAGAACTGAATGCGTTGTGTCGTAGTTTACAGCTTGGCTGCGATATTTGCACCTTTCGGTCCAACATTCAGACTTCAGCAAGCATTTTTTCAAGTACCGGGTTAGCATTCCCTCTTCGATCCCTTCTCCTTAGCCAGTCTACCCTGCTGCAGCCTGTTATATAGGATCACCGCGTGGAGGTGTAGAAGGGTCTTGGCAGCTATGGTTCGCTGGCCCTGACGCTAGCAGTCAGTTATGGGTCGCTGACCAGTGCAGCTCATGTGCTGCTCAGCATGTTGATCCCATATCTCAGTTTCTAACATCTCTTAGTAAACAAAAAAGGCTCTAAAAGTGACAGATAAGGAAAACTTATAACAAAAATCTTTACAGCTTTTTGTGAAGCACAGTTCTTCAACAAGTAATGTCCTCGTGTCATCAGCTCAGCTCTCTCTGCGTGCATTTTGGTCTGCCTCTACTTCACCCCCTGTTGTCCATTACACATTAGTGGTCTATCATGTGGTTTTAATCCTTTTATAAATGGAAGTCTGTACCTTTTTGGTAGTTGTTCTCAATGTTTCAAAATGAATATAATAGCATTACATTTTTTAATCTCAACAAGTTCCTCCATAAATAAAAACATCCTAAATTTATTATAAACAGCCGCATTGCAAAGGACTTGACTCTCGTAGAAAAACTGACCAAGAGCGTAGCTGAGCTCTGGATTGGATCCCGCTGGGAAGAGAATAATGGGGAAGCAAAAATAGTATCTGGTAAAGAAAGGCAGAAGTCAGGTGCGACTAGAGTCTTATGGATGGGGCTAATGATCTTTAAAAACAGGTAATGGTGGAGAGCAATTACTGCAACCCTATGTTTCAAGAGAAACTCATCACATAGCAGAGTTGTATCATGCTATGTCTGCCCAGGCGTAAATGGTTAGTTAGTAAAGACAAGGCAGTGGAGACAGGGGACTGGTCACTTCACCTAAACAAATGATTAACCTTTAGCACGCCCTGACATTACGAAAAAAAATTTTGTACCAAATTTAATTACATTTATTTCTCGCTCTGATCGTCGACTTTCAAAATTTGTAACTTTTCTGTTTATTTGTCAATAAATATGATTTTCTTGTGTGTACGAACAAAATTGAATAAAGAACTTATGAGTGTTATTGTTTTTGTTGTGTGTTTGTTAGTTTCTGAGTTACAAACAGATGAAGTTATACAAATTTCTGAAAAAAAATTTGGACTTGACTACTAGGTCTAGTTACATCGATAGAAAACCATGGAAACCAAAACAACGTATCGATACTGTGTTTACAATATCTACAGAACTGTTAGTTTCCAATTCAAACGTAGTTCTTTCATTTAAACAAACAAAATAAACAGATCTACTTGATAAAGATCTTACCCAACAACCTACTTCCCCTTTCACAAAAAGTCGACTTGCTCCAAACGGCGTATACAAAATTAAAACTGCTCAAAAGCCATTTGTAATCGAACATACAATACTTTAACCGGCAAAATATCGTGTATATATGGGGGACGTATTCAGCAGTAAAAAATGGCTGTCGGGAGTGACTCCGTTTAAAAAAAAATTTTCCGCACACCGTTTTTGTAGGCCGAGTTGGTCGGCTAGCACTTGACTGTAGTGCGCTAAAGGTTAAAGCTTATACATTGAAGTCCCTAATACTTCATCCCCAAATAGTAGTATGGCATTACAGGTATCTCCTAAAATGAGCAAATGAAAAAAAAGAAGTCAACCACTGTTTTCCTAGTATCCAATTTGGCAGAAACGTGTTCCTGATGCCAGATTGCCAAAACCTGTTCTTTTATTCTGCTGTCATACTCTGCCTGCCTTTCAAGTTTCTCATTTGGCTATTCATAATAGGGTTGTGAGTGGTTTCCTTCTTACTTTCTTTAAATTACTTAGTTTCATATACAAAAATTGTATGGTATACAAAGCCTACCTAAGTGATTGAAAGCTACATGTTTTCTCGATCTTTCAAGACATTCTTTCAAATCAAAATACTTACAAATTTGAGCAAGTTCCAGTCAAATACATAATCGTATGTGAAGCCTTGCCGGTGGAATAGATTTCTGAACAGCTGTCGAAGGTAGGAGTAGTCTGGCTTATCATCAAATCTCAGAGATCGACAGAAATTTAAGTATGTAGCGAATTCAGCTGTGAAAAAAGGAAGTAAGAAACTAGAGAATTAAAGTGCTAATAGTGCACAGGCAGCATGCTAACATTTAAGTCCATTTTTTAAACATATTTTCTTGAAATGGATTAAAAATGAGAATAGTACTGCTCAAAAAAAAAAAAAAAGGTGCTGGTGGGACTTCAGACAAGCATAGATAACAAAAGATTTAAATGACAAATACAAAACCGTGTATTGGCTAAATGATCCATTTAAATTAATATTTCTGACTTTGTCATGAGCGTTTAAGATTATTTGGGAAATAATGTTCAGTTAAGTCTTATGGGCCACAGCCAAAAATAATGTTAACCGTTCCCACATGCATGGCATTTTTTTTCATGTCGCAGAAAATATCTGCCTTTTGTCGAGAGGCGTAAAAAGACGCAGAGCGATAAGAAAACTAT
Organism: Ariolimax columbianus; assembly: GCA_036924085.1. Taxonomy (NCBI): domain Eukaryota; kingdom Metazoa; phylum Mollusca; class Gastropoda; order Stylommatophora; family Arionidae; genus Ariolimax; species Ariolimax columbianus. Next base: position 56,693,686 of record JAVGWX010000002.1, on the reverse strand, counting down.
TCTGGGGTATTATCATTGTATTTACGCCGATTCAACATGTGGGTACTTGAATCTAAAATTAGACACTTCCATTATGGTAGATTTAAACTAGAAACATGGCTGGTTTTGTTTGAAAGACTTTTGAAACAATTTGGTTGGTAAGATTTTCCAATTATTGAGGGCGATGAAGTCAAGTTATTGTAACAGATTATTCCGAGGTAGATCTGTTTATGTAGATGTAATAAATTTGTTTCTAGTGAAAACTAACAGATATGATAACCCTGTATAAAAAAAACTATCAGTGCTCTGTGAGAATTTTTTATTTCAAAGGTCTAGATCCCTCCCGAAATTGTTAAGTCTAAATGACTACTGTTTTTCATTTTCACCTTCATCTTCTTGTATCTCAGAAACTCTCACACACACACACAAATCATGTCTACAGACAATCAAAAATTAAAAAAAGATACAGGTTCCAAAAATCAACAACCTAGAAATAACGTGAAGCATTGACGGTAAATGCGCAATTTGTTATTGTGTGCTAAAACTATGTGGACAGTAATAAGAACAACACAATATCTCTCACATATATATTTATATATACTTATAAAATGCTAGACATCTCTTATAAAACATTTTCAGCGTGGCAGTGATTTTATTCTTGTTTCTGTCTTTGGAGATTGGAGGGACATAATACAAAACAACTTGCAACATACTGATATTAAAGTGAACCTCAACCTAATAAACAAAAAGACAGAAGCAAGTCATCTCTAAGAAACTGAATTCATTAGAAATAAATAAAAAGGGCACACTCAACCTTTACGAGACTGCATTAAAAAATAACGTAATTTCCCCATGCAGCTGTAATATTTTACAATGTGCCGCATTTTTCTAGGGCTTGACTTTGAGAGCCCGTAACTCTTTTATTTGACAGTATATTGATATGATTTGTGAGTAGAGAAATAAATTAATATTAGCTTCTGAGATAAAAGAAGATGAAGGTGATAGTGTTGAAAAACAGCATAAACTCGCTTGGGAAAAAAAATTGCCAGAAAACAGACTACCGATTTTTACCACAATAACCATATCTGTCACTTTAGACTATAAACGTAATTATTGTATCTACATAAGCAAACTAAATAGAAATAGATTTGCCTCAGTTGCAGAAACTTAACTTCCCCATTCTCTATAATGGGTGAATCTTCAAATTCAAGTGAAAAACATAAGAAATTGTTTCTAAAAGTAAAAAATCGCCATTGTTTGTATCTAACTGTACAGGATGGAAGTCGGAACTCTCTACAATCGAACAAGCGGTATTGTTCAGACTATTTCTATGTAGCCATTTGTTTATATATGATTTGAACGGTCATTGCTATGCAACACATCGTAAGTCAATTTTGATCAGTCTTCATGGTCCAATTTTTGTGACGTCAGTCGATTTGGATCGACGCTTGTGTGGTAAAGGTTAAAAGACAAGTCCACAGATTTTAATGGCTATCAACAGAATGAGATGGGAGATGCAACTCAAAATAAAAAATTGAATTGAACAAGGAGAAACGGTATTCCAGAAAATGTAAAACACCTTTAGCATCATGTTAATGGAAGAAAGATTTCTACAGTGTTACATAGAGATAGCCTTGACTCACTGAGGTGATCATGAACAAGTCACAAATCTGAGATAATTTTTCTGAATGAAAACAATTAAGTTTAGAACATGTAGACTCTCTTGAGAAGTCTTTAGAACACTAAATTAGGATGATAAAGGCCCGAACATAGATGGGGATCATTGCTCACCAAACAAAGGTTTGCTGATGACATAACCATCTTCAGTCACAGCATCAGGGAGGTTGAGTAATGCCTAAATGAGCTGATCGAAGCAAGCACGACAGTAGGCCTAAAATAGAAAACCCAATACCTACTCCATACTTTTTGTCAGCAAGGGGAACTATGGCTAGGAAACAATTCTGTTGAAAATGTGCATGCATACATTTACTAATGTCCATAAATTGAAATCTCTCCGAAAAGAAACAGATTTCACACAGGATAGCATCAGTATGGTTCAGCTTCAATCATATCTTCTTCTTCGTTCGATCTCAATCTCCAACTACCAAACCCTGAAAGGCTAAAGTAGAAGAATGTAGTCAAGAGAACGGAGTGTGTTGTGTCGTAGTTTACAGCTTGGCTGCGATATTTGCACCTTTCAGTCCAACACATCAGACTTCAGCAAGCATTTTTTGGGTACCGGGTTAGCATTCCCTCTTCGATCCCTTCTCCTCAGCCAGTCTGCCCTGCTGCAGCCTGTTATCCAGGATCACCGCGTGGAGGTGTAGAAGAGTCTTGGCAGCTATGGTTCGCTGGCCCTGACGCTAGCAGTCAGCTATGGGTCGCTAACCACTGCAGCTCATAATCTTCATCCAGCTTCAATCATATGAAACCCATACTTCAACAGATGAGAAACAACAAGGCAAGAGGTCACACTTTCAACAGCATGATTATTCCAGTCTTGGATATGACTGTGGGAACCTACATAAAGATAATGCGAAGAAGCTTCAAGTTGCTCTATAGGTTAACGGAAAAAAGAACATTGACTGTCTGTCCATGAGACTGAATCTACAACACAGAAATCAGGTGCCGGATCAATGTTATTGTAGATAGTGTTATTTAGAATTTACTGGTCAGGCATGCAATGCATATACCTGACAACAGATGGACACGAAAGCATCAATGAGATTGATAGATTACCTGAATATAGCCCTTGGCCCAACGTGGTACTCCAAGACAAAAGAGCAAAATGAGTTTAAACAATGGCTACCTGACATCAGACACTTGATACAGGGAATGATGTGGGCTAGTGGTTAAGTGACATGGATCACAAACCGAAGGTGCTGGGTTCGCTCCCCATCACAGCATCGGCCGTTATTCATGGGAAGCAAACCCTTAGAAAATGCTGGGGGAAGCAGACCCTTACATAAAATGTATGCTGAAGTTGGATACACTGGGCCGACAGGCGCAAAATAAATATAAACACAGTGCAGCGCACACCGCCTTGGGGAATAGTAAATAAGGCTAACGAGAAAAAAAAACCAACACTTCATATGCGGATTACAGAAGAAAAGAAAATAATACCAGAAGACTTACATGGAAAAGTTTTGCACAATTCTTCAATGGGAGTTGACATTTTCTTTTCGCTGATGCGTTCATACTTCTGTCTTTTGGTTGCTGCTTTAAGGCCCTGCCAGGGTAAGCTTCCTCGCAAAAAGTACATGAACACATAACCTAACGATTCCATGTCATCTCGTCTGCTCTGTTCTGTAAAAGAAAGAGTTTCAACACAAGCTTCTTTTAAAACACAATAACAATTAAGGAACCACACACAAAAATTTTAAAAAGGGAAAACAAAAATGCAAAAACCTTAATGGAATCTAAGTGAGACTAAGCATGGACTCAACTCACCTATCCCTAAATGAGTGTTGATGCTGGCATACCGGGCAGTGCCCGTCAGGTTTTTGTTCTCTCTGTATGGTATATGCTGATGTGTCCTTGCATCCCGGTACTTTTTGGCTAACCCAAAGTCTATAATGTACACCAGATTGCCTTTCTTTCCAAGACCCATGAGAAAGTTGTCTGGTTTCACATCTCGGTGAATGAAGTTTTTTGAATGGATATACTCTATCCTACTTATCTGTGGATTAAACATAACTATTGATTATATATGTGAAGCTAAGTATGTAATGGCATAACACATGGCATAAAGTACTCATTGTATAGTATACAAAGTTAGTTTCTTGCCAACCATTAAGGTAACTCATAGAAGCGCAAATTAAGCAATACATTTCAAGCACTGAAATAATTAAGAAAAATAAGAATAGCTACAAATTGGCAAACATTATGTGAGGAAGTTTTAGGTACAATGAAATGCCAGCACAAAGACTGGATAATGACAAAACCACTCACAAAGACTGAATAGAGTTGAGTAAAAGAAAGGTGATATTACTCAATTGGAACACTCGTGGCACTATAGCTAAAGCAGTTTACTGTCAAATAACAGCAATATCTCTCATAAACTCGATAGCGTCCTCAGGTTCCTCTGACTGCCACAGAGTTTATACCTCAATTGGGCTGGAGAGAATCATAATCCTCTGCTCATGTCGTAGAGTCAACACACTATAAAATAATGTTCTATTGTTTGTCATTTCCACACTAGAACACATGAGTTATATTTTTACATTTGCATTATTTGTGTAACCAATATAAAATGATATTATGACAATTATATGGACAAGAAGATAAGCACAGTCAACTCACCAACTGATCTGCTAGAAGCAATACTGTTTTAAGGCTAAATTTTCGCGAGCAAAAATTGAACAGGTCCTCAAGGCTAGGGCCTAATAGCTCCATCACCATGACATTGTAGTCCCCTTCAGCACCACACCATTTGATTGTTGGAATGCCAACTGGGAAGTAATAGATATAGATAAGCACATAGATAGCTGTACTTACTAAGAGGTAAGATATTATGCAGGTTAAAATTGGTAAATTTCTACCCAATATGCAACCTAGCTTCCTCCAGGCCCAGTATAAGTCGTAGAATGTAAAAATTGCAAATTGGCTACCTGGCATATACGTGCCTGTTTGAATACCAGGATTCCAAGTAAGATACACATACTATACATAAAAAACAAATCTATTGCAAGTATACACCAACTAGGGTTTGAAGATGTAGCAAAGTGAATGAGCTGACAGCAATCAATGACTCACAGCTGGCTGATTGCAGCATAAGAGCCAACAAACCGGAGCTGACCAAGACATTATTAATATTCTGCCTCCAATTGACGGCACAGGTTGCACTAGTCAAGTCTTAAGAGATTACAAATCGCAGTGGAAAGGCCAACATGGTACCAAAATAAGCCGGCCTAAATCAGGTCTGTTGGGCCTTGCTGTAAACTATGACACAGCGTCGTTTTCAGAACGAACGCCAAAAAAAGGAGATACACTACCTCAAACATTTGACAGTTACATGAGAATAAATTTATGATGTATCTAACAGACATTCTCTAACAATGATCTACAGGGCAAAGCCACTTAAATGCAGCATTATTTGCTCCAACATATACAGCAATGAAATGACAAAACACAAAGAGAAACCTAATATATGAATGTTTTACTAAACATGGTGTACGCTAGCTTACTTACTTAGTTGCTCCTATTCTACCGTGAAGTGTAGAGGTTTGTCAGAGAGAACGTCACACTGCTCTATCCGCTGTCTTTTTCCTGGCCTCTTTCCAATCCAGCCCTCTATCACTTAGGGACTGTCGTATGTTGTCTTCCCAACGTACTTTGGGACTCCATGGGGGTCTGCCTCCTTGACTTTTTATCTCACATGACCGCTTTGGTATCCGATCTTCTTCTATTCTACAGACATGGCCAAACCACTGTAGTTGGGACTGCTCCACTCGTGTCTGCAGGGGTTGAACTTCAAGATTTCTACGTATTGTCTGGTTACGGATCTTGTCCCTTTTCGTCACCTGAACCGCCATTCTTAGGTACCTCATTTCTGAAGTTTGTAATTGCCTTTCTTGGGCTGTAGTCATTGCCCATGACTCACATCCATATGTCAGGACAGACAGATAGATCGAGCGGTATACATCCATCTTTATTTTCCTGCTTATTTCTCTTTTACTGAGGAAACCTCTGTTCATTGCATGGAAGTGTCTACCTGCTGCTGCCCTTCATGCAGTTAACTCCTCTGTGATTACTCCTCTGCTGTCTATTACCACTCCTAGATATTTAAAGTTGCTGACCTGCTCCAGTGCTCGTGTTCCCAGGGTTATCTGATGTCTCTTTTCATCTCTGGCGATCACCATGATTTTTGTTTTGGAGTTGCTGATGTGCATTCCTCTCTTCTTCCCAGACCTGCAAGTTGATCTGGAAATGTGCTTCGAATTTCGTCATCAGGGCCACATCATCTGCAAATGCTAGTTCCGATATGTAACTTGATTTCACCTTCCAGTACCCTACTTCAGACTTTTTTGTCCGTTCCTTGCAGGCTTTGATGACTTCATCCATGAGGAGTATGAAAAGGTACGGTGATAGAATGTCCCCCTATCTTACTCCGCTAGTGGTCTTGAACTCTTCTGACTTTTGATTTCATGTCCGCACATAATTTCTGCATGTTTTATAGAAACTCTGTATGGTAGAGATCAGGGGTCCTGGGATGTTCTTCCTTGTCGTGCACTCACAGAGTTTGTCCCAAGGAACTTTATCAAATGCTTTCTCCAAATCCAAAAAGCAGAGATGCATCTCTTTATCATATTCAAGAACCTTTTCACTTAGTTGTCTGAGTGTAAAGATAAGGTCTTGAGTAATTCTGTTTGCCCTAAACCCACATTGAGTTTCATCCATATTTGGCTCTGCTAGACCTCTTAATCGCCTTCTAGAATCCTAGAGTAGACTTTAATGGACCAGAGCATGTTGCCCAGGAGAGATGCCAAACACATCCCTCACACACTGAGTGATGTCCCTCCGACCTCTTGTGGTTATGGGAAAGGCAAGACTTACAATCATACATGATACCTGTTTACAGGAAAAGCTTTAGGAGTAAACCCTGAGGAAAAATCTGCATCATGTGCTATCTCCAGTCATCTCAATAATGTCTTGCCACTGGCCAAAGGTAAATCAGGGGGAGAGAGTGCAGTTGACAAATGGCACCGTTTTTTTCCTCACTTTAATCCAAATCACAGCACAAGTTACCCATTTCAGCATACACAGCAAGAAAAAAGATTGCCCACACGACTGAACAGAGAGAGTGGTCTTCATTGCATGTGATGAACAAACATCATCATCAGTTATGTCCATCAGCTCCATATTTACGAATGTGATGAATTTTTTAACTTGTATTTTGCACAATGGAATTAGGACCGCAACAGCCAAGAAATATTATTATCTATAAGTTCAATGACCAAGCATCTGGATTACACATGGATATTCAGTACAAGTCTAATTTAGAATTCCACTTTCACAGCAAAAGTAGAAGTGCTTCAGAAAAGATTATTTGAACATGTGTGATTAAGAATACAGATTTTGGTTATTTCACCCTCTACATTATTGACACTTAGCTCTTCATACTAATATTTATTTTTAATATGAATACTTTATGGCATTGATAATTTAAATGTGTTTTTATATCCCAATTCTAGCTCTATTTGTTTAATATTCATTCATTTCTTTTTCTGTGTTTGTCCTTAAAAAGAAGTTTGTGCCTTTCTGTCTGACGCATCCAAATTCAACAAGGTATTTTTATGGACCTGGTTTTCCTCCTCTTTTTTTTATTCCTAATATCTTGGCCAGGCTGCACGGTTGCAGTCTGTTTCCAGGGACACCACTTTGACGGAATAAGGTCTCGTCAACTATTTGTCACTGACCCTGATGCAAGCAGCCAGCAATGAGTCATCGGCTGCTGTCAAGCTCATTCACTGCTGCATCTTCTGCCCCTTTTTTGTGTGTGTGTGGGTTGTTTTTTTTGTGTTTTTTTTTGTCCTAGACAAAGTTACGGCATTTGCCTCGAACTGTAGGGCACAAATCTAAAATCTAATTTGGTGTGGCAGTAAAGAGTAAATGGTAAGGTTGCAAGTCCACTGAAATGTTCCCAAGCAGATAACAAATACTTACCGCCTCCCTGCATCATTCGATAAATCTTGCTCTCAATATGCAACTGTGGGTGCTTTGTCTTCACACATTCCAGCTTTATGGCCACTTCCTCGCCGCTAGAGATATCTGTACCTGGAATACCAATGTAAAAATTGCATACACCTGTGATTTCATTTAAAATATGTACATGTAATACAATAATCAACTGCTAACATGGCTCGACTTGTCCTATAAGTACCCTCGGTGGATACCAGCAATGAGAATAAATTATGTAATTACAGAACATGCATGACATGCTCTTTTTAGATCTTTTAAACAGGATACAATTTTTATTCAGAGCCGCCTTTTAGAGTTCCATGCGGGAATGAAATGGTATGCTAAAGTCACTCAAATGGAACTGTGGGAAAGAACCGGACAAATATCAGCGAGACTGGACTTAAAGAGAAGGCACTGGTGATATATGGGACACACAATACAGAAAACAGCTGATGTAGTTACAAATCCAGCAGCATCTGGATTTTGTCCTTCAGCCCAATGTTGTGTAATAGCATCTACACATGTTTGTTTGTTACTTAATGCCATGTGGTTTTTGTGAATGTCCACAATGAGTAAGTTTACTCATTTGTACACTATAAAAATTACATCAAGTGGCGAGTTGCAGTAGCTCTTCTTCCATTGTAGTATCCTTCTGCCCCCAAACCATTTCATTGTGCTGGTGAAGCTAGTGGGGTTCCTCCAAGCAGTTGTGTTACGCTTGGCTTCATATGCTTGTCGCTCACTTCCACATCGATACCCCACCTCGCTAACCAGACTGAGCCCATTTTCAGCAAGACATGCATGGAAGTCCGGTGGGGGTCTTGGGGAGAATTATTTACGTGGCCCTGACTAACATGTTCAATTAGTTTACACTGTTTCATTTACCTGGCCTCGTAGGAAGAAGCATTTTTCTTAACATCGTGGAATCTTCACAGCAAGAGAAGTAGGGGCAGGCCTAAACAATAATGGAGAACGGAGGATCACACAAATTGAAATCGACAGGACAGGCATGGGCAAAGCTGGAAATGATGGTGCATAACAGAAAGATGTGGCAAACATTTGTTGAGGACCTATACTTTGCAGGAAGCAGAAGGGTTTTCATTTTTTGATTGATTTTAGTGTTCTAAACATGAAACTATTTTGACATATTCCTCAATTTTAAGGTTTTTCCAGTCTGTTTAGTATGATTTTAGTACTTGGTGCCGTTTTTGTTATCAATTTTCCTTTCCTGGGTTTGGATTGTTAGACCTAAGTTAACCTTCACCCATGAGCACCAGAGAATTCTATTGGTTGGTATGGCCTTTCCCAAAACTTGTTTAGATTTCTTGATCCTGTTGGTAGCAGAAGGCTCTTGACGTGGTTGTAAAACCAAAACAATTGTAATTATTTTTTAATTTTCACATGCATGTGAGACGTAAAATCATAATCTAAGGTGGCAGCTATTAAATTAAGATTCAACACCAGTCATTACAAGATGCTTGTTGAGTATGCTTAAGTAAGTTTGTTTAATTCTTTCAGGACCATTAACCGATGTATCAGTATGTGAACAAAACCGAACAGGACCTGTAACCAATGTATGGGTCCTTTTTTTTTCCTTTCTAATTTCTGTTTCGCAGAGCGGCGAATTTGGTTTTTATGCTAGCTTGGCTTCGCTCGTTATCAATCACCCGCCATTAAACCCAGAAATGGCTTAAGTAGAAAAATGTAGTCCAGAGAACGGAATTGCGCTGTGTCGTAGTTAACAGCTTGACTGCGATATTTGCACCTTTCAGTCCAACACATCCGACTTCAGCAAACTTTTTTTGAGTACCGTGTTAGCATTCCCTCTTTGATCCCTTCTCCTTAGCCAGTCTGCCCTGCTGCAGCCTGTTATCCAAGATCACCACGTGGAGGTGTAGAAGGGTCTTGGCAGCTCTGGTTCTGACGCTATGGGTCGCCGACCACTGCAGCAGCTCAGCATCTTGATCCCGGTTTTTATGTTAACCAATACTTTACTGCTTATACTAGAATATGTTGCAATTCTAAACTGCACCTTAGCACTCCTGCTTGTTTTGAAAAGCGATTTATTTTCCAGTCTAAAGTTCGTCTATTTCTCGGAAATAATGGTCATGCCCACTGCTTCGAGTACTCAACCAAAATGATACAGTGCTGAACAAGCTAGAGTTGTTTTTGATAGCCTACTGATGAGTCATTTAGAGATAGAAGATTCACAAGATTCAGATAGTGATTGAAGTCCAGTAGAAAGAAATCAAGGCGGTCTGGCTCAGCTGGTGGTTGCATCCACTAAGCGACGATTGTTGTGTTCATTGTGCTGCTCGGAATATAAGAAAACGGAGTAGTTATTACTGCACAGTGCACAGGCTGTTCACTTAAGCCACATCTGTGTGCTAAAGCATGTTTTAGACAATGCCCACACAACATAAGTTTAGCTGTGCACACAAAAAAATGTATAGATACAATGAAGCTGTGACTTGATATACATTTTGTTCATATTTTATATTGATTCTGAAGTCACTGAGAAAAATGTACATAGGTTCATTATTTATGGACATAAGTGCATCAAATAAATTGTGTTTTTAAGAACTGCGGATACTTTTGTGGAAAATTGCTCAAGAAATTCATAGTAACAATTGAAACCCTGGAAAAATTTAAGTGAGTTTAAGTATTTTTAATATTAAATTGTCTGCCTTGAACATTTTCTACATTTTTTTACCAGCATATTTATATCTTCAAATAATGAAAAATTAGCAACTTACTGATATTTTTATTATATTATATTATATAATATTATTTCTGTAACTATTGTTCTTTACAATGATATGTAATATGTACTATATTTAACTGTACTATGATGTGAAGCAGTAAAATGAAAAATCTATAAGGTGACATTTTTTATAAAACTGATAATTAAATTTGGTCCAAACCTAAAAAAAAGCCAGGTCCTGAAAGAGTTAAGCAGTAACCAAACTGTCTTTCACAACTTTGTAGTATTTCTTATACAGTAAATTCTTTTTTTTTAGCATTTTCCACCAAACCAGGATTGCTTTTTTCTGATGTGTGCAATAATCTTTCTTTCTGTATTGGATGGAACCTCTACAAATCTGTATGTCTTTTTTAGCTGTCAATATAGCCGCTCCTCCAAAAGGATTTGCTGATGACTGTGCTCAGAACAATACTACATAACAGAATATGCAGGAGGGCATGGAATGGTTCTCTGCTGCTTGTGACAACTTTGGCTTGACCGTTAGCATTCATAAAACAGGTCACATACCAACCAGCGCCAGGTAAAATATATAAACCAGTGGTTATAGTGAGATGACAGAAGAAGTGCAGAGATCAGTTGCTGGACTATCTATGCTATAGATGTCAGGAGATTGAATCACTTCCAGATAGCTTGTCTGAGGCACATACTTCCATTTTCACTGGCAAGACATTATTACAGGTAATGAAGTCCTATCCAGAGCCAGCCTTCATGCACTTTTGCAGAAAGTTCAACTAAGATGGAGTGATCACCGTGTGCATATGCCAAGTGAAAGGTCCTCAGACACTTATGTACAGTGAGGTGCGTGAGAAAATATAATCACAGGGACATATAAAAAAAGTGATTCTAGGACAGCCTGAAGGAGTCTCTTTAGTGCTATCACATAGACACTACCACCTGGGGAAAAACCTGGCCGAAAATCATTTAACCTAGAAAAGAGTGGTCAAAAAGTATATTGCAGTCAGCTAGAACTTCTGCATGCGGGCAGTCGGAACAGATGAGCGATCAGAAAGTCAGAGCAGAGGGAATACCAGTGCCAGCCACAGACCAAGTTTGTCAGTTATGTATTAGAACTTTCAATACCTGCATTGGTCTTATCAGTTACAAGAGCACCCCAAGACTCAAGGATGATATTGGCAGCCGTCATTGGTGGCAATGAACAAATTATTAATAAACCGCTACTGGTTTCTTAAGCAAGCCTATGAACATTGATTTAAACTTTTACTGAACCATTGGTGAAAAAAATTCGCCTGGGGCATTGTCTCTGTATACTCACTGGTGTATCTGTTGTGTTAACACCTGTATTGCTATAGAAACATCTGAATCGAAAATGAGGCCACTTCCTCTCGTTTTGATAACAAGATGGCTAGATTTAAACAATTTCTAAACTATTTTTTTTTCAGTTTCACATCGATTTGGAAGGTCATTCCATTATTTATTGTGATGAAGTTAAGTTGTTGCAACAGATTTTTCTGAGGAAGGTCTGTTTAGTTTGTTAAAGCAGATGTTATAAATACATTTTTAGTGGAAACTAACAGATATACCGATCTAGATAGGAACATTATCAGTGCTTTGTAGCAATTTTATGTATTTACAAGATAACTGGTGTACACAAAAATGGGTACGTCTAAATGTTTGTGACGTAATCAAAAGATGTGGCAACTAGAAGGTTAATGCACTGTTGCAAGTGTCACTGAAAAATTCAAAGTGTTCATCTATTGCATAAGCTAGGCACTTATGTGCAACATTCAGCCTACAAAGACTTTTCCAAATTTCAAAGAGAAAAATACAACTACAAGTACAGTACTCTCAAATTATTTAAAACAAATAAATAAGCGGCTCCTATAGCTGAGAGGTAAGAAGCGTGCTTCTCAAGGAGTGGTGGTGGGTTTGAATCCTACAAGTTTCAAGTGTTTGCTGGTCTCAAGTGAGATGACACCAGCTCATAGTCATATCAGATGTGATGAAAAACTCAAAAGGGTCTGTGTACATGATTCCTAACCGATACACTATCTATCTTTTCCCTAGGCTAGTAAGCTGCAGGGAGCAAAATTTAAGAAAAAAAGCGGGTTGTGGTTAGCCTCGGCTTCCTAGCAGCAGGGATACTAAGTGTCTGAATACCATGACTCTACATACTCCAAGTATAAATAATAGCGAGATATTTCAAGTATAAATAATAATGAGCTTCCGTGGAATGTTTCACGAATCACACATGAGTATTTGGTGTTGATCTCACTGTTGACATTTGCGGGGTGCAAACTTGTGAACTGTACAAGCTAAAGCAAGTTATGGTGAAACTGATGTGACAAGAAACAGACAAAAACCTTCAACAAAAATTGTTGTTGAAGCAAGCAACACCATTGTCCATGATTGTTAGTATTGAATTAAGTGTCCTATAAAGCTGTAATATTCTAGTTTATTATATTTAACTATATTGATATTGTGTGGCACATTGTGATTTGTTATATTAGTTTTATTTTGTTACAGTTCTAAATTATCAAGATGACAATAGGGACCACATTTACGAACCACAATAATGATTTTTATTGTGATACGATCACGGACAATTTGAAGTCGTTTAATGAAGAATTAAACATCATTTAACAAACATCTCTTCTCTTTTGATGATGTAGAAGCTCCACTGTCTTTGAAAATAGAACTCACTGAACAACAAGAGAACTCGGACCTGATGACAAAATCAACAATATTTCACCTATTTTTTAATGAAATATTTCCCATTTAACCAGAATCCAAAACTAACAGTGTTTGTTCAGAATAGAACACTATTTACAAGTACTAACACATGAGCAATTTTTTTCAAGAATGTAGCTCACCAAATCTAAAATGAGGACAAGAATAACAGAGTATCATCTAGAGAACACTTTGACTGTTGCAACTTCAGTTATTTCTCCAAACTTTGACCGTCTTGTGATGAGACAATAAAATCAAAATGCCTCACCGAGTACATCATCTTACGCTTAACTTAATTTTAATTATTTAGGAATATATAAATTAAAATAAACAATCTGAATAAAGTTCTTACAATGTGTATGTTGTAATGTTAATCTGCTTGCACATTTTTAATACCGTATGACATAACATTTGAAAAAATTTACAAAAACTAAAGATTTATTTGTCAAATCCCAATATTTGTACATTTTAAAATAAAATAATTTTAACATTGCCCATTAACATATTTACAATTTGCTATATTGATGAAGTTGCACGTGCCTGGCATAGATCATTATGCCAAGTGACTTAGAATCAACATCATTGCACTCCAGGCAAACACATTGGGACTCAGTTTTCCTAAAGAAATGGCAGAGAGCATGGATACTGATACTTCTCATAGCTTGTATAGAATCCTCCTGAATTCTCTCCTTGTTAGACAAGTGTAATATTAAACTGAAGTCTATGTATCATCAATTTATCAAGTACAACACCATCTCATTCATGAGGGGATCATTGATTGATCCACTATCTGTGCTTCCGAATTCAAAATATAAACTCTTTCATTGCCATTAACCACAGTAGGGCCGGGACAGTTTATTTAACCGCCTGAAGGTTTAAAGCTTGTGTGCCCGCTATCCATACTCTGGTAGCTTTTTCTTCTGTACCTTCAGAATCAAAGACATACAGACACAAAGAATTCCCTAATTAATTAAACCTCAGATAATCTTTCATCTAAAACTGTTCTCTAACTTTGTCTGTATTTCGGCCATTATGAGAACTGAGTTTTATTGTAGTCGTTTATATACATATTCTCAATGAGTAATTAAGGACCAAAACAAAGAATTGAATGTTGTTTACTGCTGATGTAGTTACACTGTTTAAACAAATTTCAGAACAACACAGAGGCAATCAAATCAATTTTTGACTGGAATATAGGTGGAGGAGAAGCTAGTTGAACAGTTAGTGTGCTGATCGTCTGACCAAAGGAACACGTTCAAAACATCACCACAGCATCAGTTTTGATTCTATTAGAAATAAACTAAAAACCTGACTTACACACTGTATAGCAACTACAGGGACAAGCAACCTTTATTCTTAAGCATTAAAAAAGGTCGTTAGTTTTACACATCAACTGAAAAGGTTAAGTTAGTCTAATAGCAGACAATGTCATCAGGGGAATGAAGTGCTAAGAGTTTTCATTGTATGAGGTATTTCATTTTTTCGGGGGGAAATGCGCCTTCCTTTACTGTGAGCCAGTTACCAAATTACAGCTGGTTAGTCAAACTGTCGCTACAAAGGAGTGAACCCGATACATTTGCTGTATGATGCAAGGGCTGTAACTACTCTGTTGATAACGGTCATGTCTAGCACCTAAGGATAACTAACATTGTACAAGGCTAATCAATCAAAACCATGTCACACCTTGCGAAGCATAGGTGTACGATTAAAACACGCCAAGTTTGTCTGTCTTTTGTTCTCATCTACAACATCTGTCCGACCTGCCTCGTGGTTTTTCCTAAGCTCTTTTCGTTAAGTGTGTCTTTGATTACCTCGAATTCCAGAATAGCTAAGAACAAGGCTAAAGTGTGATTTATTAATTGACTATCTCGCCTTTTAACTTCATGTGAAACATAGGTACACCACTACAGCTGGCGTCTTTACAGGAAGACTGTAGATCTTTAGATATATCTGAATTTTAAAAGTGAGTTTCATAATCAATGCCATTGGACACAGGTTTTACATATTGCTATATCTACGCACAACCATCCTTTGTCCCTTTCATGAAAAACTTTAAATGTTACAGTGGATCCATTCATCTAACCAGCAAACCATTTGGGTGTATTTATTGAATCAATAGATATATGTAATATTGAGTAGCATGTCCTGGCAGGAAGTCACTTCTTACAACCACCAACCTAGTGTCTTGGCAGGTGTGCAGTACGGTAGCTACTTTCCGTGCATGGAGGATCAATTACACCAAGATAAACAATCATGTGTATCATGTCTGCTAAGCTGGACACAGCAGGTTTCTAACCTAGTGCGCTGGGATTGTGAAATGAACATTTCACACCTAGTCTCAACGTCTTGAGTTGACAATGAGGAACATTAATGAGACTGAGAGTAAGTAGCTGAAGTGTTTAACACAATACAGTAGACTACATAGATATTCAATGATTGGCATAGTTGATAAAGAAATTCATAGACTCCAGCGTTTTGAAATCTAATGAGGTTCGAGCAGACTGGAGCGCAAGAGGGCAGCGCAGAAGTGTGAACAACCAACAAGCTGCAGGAACCTTCCCATCATCATCAACATCTACACTATTTACTGCAGAGAGACTAACCCTCACTAAGTACATGTCTATAGCCATAGGCCATGGAGTATCATCGTATGTTACTATGTATGTGAAGTAGATTCTTAAGTCAGAATAGAGTCAACTGATTCATAGAAAGTATAATATTATTAATAATATTTATAATTAGGGTATTTTGTTATTAAGTAGATAAATATAGATATTATAATTAGACTATGGTCTAATAGACTAATATTAATAGTCTAGATCTAGACTATATAATAATAATAATATATATTATTTTACAAACAATATCCATTTCCTTGGTTTACCAATCATGCCAATAAATGGGTATTGTCTGGATACTCGCATAAGAAAAAACAAGTTACTGTACGTACTGTTGTTATTGAGCAGACCAAACTAAAGACATAAACTGACAACAAAACTTAGGACCTAAATAACTAACAACTAAACAAAGAAAGAGGTTTACTTCACAATAGACTGATAAGACTTAGACTAGTCTAAGTCATAAGTGATAGTACTAGTAGAATGAAAATAGTAAACTTTAAATGAAGAGGACACAAAATGTATGCATTATTATACACTGAAATTAGTATGCTTACCGAGATAAATATCACCAAATGAGCCACTCCCAATCTTCCTGCCAAGTCTGTATTTGTTGCCTACCCTCAACTCCATCTTCCTGGAAGGAAGAAATCACCAGTGAGTAATATTTCCGGAATCGTTCTGGATGACAGGGTACAATGAAATACAAACAAATTTCTGCTGTGTACCAGACATACAATATCCGTTACATAATCTTACCCGGTGACTTTATATCTCCCGATAACCCCCGCCTAGGGTCGGAAGATGAACGTTTGCTTTTAAAATAACATGAACTTTACAATCGATCACGGTAAACCGACAGATGCTGAGGATTATATCAGCTATATCTTTCCCTTCCCGACGCCATTTTATTTACTATGGTTGCTCGAGAGGATTTACGCAGGCGCTACTATGCACTTCCGGTACCCCAAGCTCGTCCTACTACCCCTATTTATTGTTCTAATAAACTCGTCTATATTATCACATTCGCTTTTCCAGTCAGATTCATTTTTATAATTTCGGGGTGCATTAAATTTGACATTTTTGGTTGTCCTTAACAAAAACAACTAGAAAGTATGTATGATTAATCTTAGCTCATGCTCAATGAATGTGTTGGGTTTTCCTAGTGTAAGTTAATTATATCATACACCTAGGAGTAAATATTCATATACCTTGCTATTTTTCATTTGGTGTGTCAACTGCGCTGTGGAAAATATATATATATATGTATATACCTATATGGTTAAACGCTGAGTGTGGAGTGTGGTCATGCTTCACCAGATTATTACTCAAAACAGGAGTGTTCCTCCATTTTCCTTTTGAGAACGAAGTGGATAAAAAAAACAGGTATGTCGTATGTTACAATGCAAGTAGACATGACACCCGATGAACTCGCAACACAGGCAGGACATATTCTCATCTCATCTGCAAGTAGCCTTAAACATAGAAAACGGCACAAACATCAGTTACATCACAGAAAGGACCATGAGACTCATATAAGAAAGACAAAAGTTAAAACAATCCGTGATCGAGCGTAGTAGCGACAGAAACATCACAAGAGAAATTAGAAGAGAGATCCGAAAGGAAAAAAAACAATACATATTGGACACATGTAGCAGAATAGAAACGTTACAAAAACAAGGAAAAAAAGGAGATGCGTTCAAAGAAATCAAAATACTAACCAGCATATTCAACCCGGCTTTGCGTGTCATACATGATAAAGATGACAATGCACTGGCAGAAAGCAAGGACATATTGGAGAGATGGAAGAACTACTACAGAGAAATGTACGAAAACACCGGAGGCGGCTCTAACACAACGCCTCCGCCACCTGATCCAATGCCAGAACCTAGTATAGAAGAGGTCTGTTCCGCAATCCAAGGTTTGAAGAAAGGGAAATCACCAGGATGCGATGATATACCCAGTGAAGTTTTTCAAGCAGGGTGGGAAGCCAGTGTCAGCATCTATCACGCACTATGTAGGAAGGTCTGGCACAGTACAATATGGACGAGAGCATGGACATGATCTGGGATCATTACCCAAGACCCTTCTACACCTCCACGCGGTGATCCTGGATAACAGTCTGCAGCAGGGCAGACTGGCTAAGGAGAAGGGATTGAAGAGGAATGCTAACCCGGTACTCAAAAAATGCTTGCTGAAGTCGGATGCGTTGTACCGAAAGATGCAAATATCGCAGTCAATCTGTAAACTACGACACAACGCATTCTGTTCTCTGGACTACATTCTGCTACTTAAGCTATTTAAGGGTTTGGTAGCGGGGGATTCTTCTTCTTCTTCTTCTGCGTACACAGTCAGACAGTAACCATTATTTTTTCGAAAAAAGCGGCGGTCGTCCTGAGGCTCTCGCCACTGCCATAGAGCTTGTCTTGCAGTTCCACTGGTGATGGCCACATCTGCTCTCTCTGATCCTCGTATGTCGGGCAGTTCTGCAGCAGATGTTCAGTGGTCATTTTACCAGTACCGCACGGGCATTCGTCGGTACACCCTATCTTCAATTTGTTGAATAGGTGGTACCTCAGTCTGTTGTGGCCAGTGCGAAGTCTGAAGACAACGACCTGCTCTCTTCGGTTCAACTGGTAATAGGCATCGTTTTTGGTGTAACCAGTATGTTCGGTTTCCCATTTGGTCATGTATCTGGCTTTGATAAGCCGTTTTGACTCTTCGTACGTCATACTAGTATCTGTTTGTGGTAGTCTTGCACCTTCTTTTGCCAGTCTGTCTGCCTCCTCGTTGCCTTGGATGTTGCAGTGTGACGGGACCCACTGTATCACTACCCTTTTTGGTGCGGACTGCTGGCACAGTTTGCAGAGTGCTGCTCTTAGGTCATTAAGCTCAGTGTTTTTCTGGCTTTTTAGCGCTGTGACTACTTCGAGAGCATCTGTCAGCAGAACTATATGGCTCTCATTTTCACTGTTTGTCACCATTTCTTCCACTGCCGCCCTCAGTGCCTCTGCCTCCGCTCTGAAATTGCTTGTGTACTTACCAGTAGCGAATGACAGTGTTATTTGTCTGCCATTTGGTAGGTTCAGGAATGCTCCTGCCCCTCCGTTCTGTGTAGTGTTTGTTACAGAACCGTCGGTGTATGCATGGGTCCAGTCCATGCTTGGGTAGCTTTTCGTTATGAAGCTTAGGGTAGTGTCTCTCCTTTCTTTTTCAGTCTGGCAGTTTTTGTTTGCAATACCTGGTATATTTTCTACCACCTCTGGAAATATATCCTGCCTCCAGGTAGGTTTTCGTACAGTAGTGATGGGTTTTGGTGTTTGTGCGTTTGTGGGATCTTCGTGCATCTTTGCTTTGGCTATTTCTGCAAAGTTTCTCCGCTTTAGTTTCCCATTTCCCAAATTGTTTAGTCTCTGGTACATTGGGTGGTCCGTCAGTCTTCGGAGTTTCTCTGACTGCAGCTGGGCTCTGCAGTCTCTTCTATCGGTCATGGATTGCAGTTTTGTGATCTTTTCAAGTTCTACAATTGGCGTTGACTTCATGCCACCTGTTATAATTCTCATGGCTTGGTTTTGAAGTTTGTTAACTTTATCGAAGTTCGCCTTCGCTGCTGTTGTCCATGCCGCAATGCCATACTCGAGAACTGGTCTCACTCTTCCAGTGTACAGTTTCTTTAGTATGCCTTCGTCTGCTCCCCAGCTTGTGCCAGCAAGTTTCCTCATGATTGCCATTCTTTCTCTGGCTTTTATTCGGTTTCTCTCGATCTGACTTTTCCATGTCATGCGCCGATCAAATGTGACTCCCAGATAGGTTGGGTTGTCGTTTGGCTGCAGGATTTTGCCATTTAGACTTAATTTGGTACTTTGGGGTTTTAATGAGAGCGAGAATATTGTGCATGTGGTTTTCTCCTCGTTTATTTTGACCAGCCATGAGTTCGCCCACTCTTCCATCGATGTTAGGGCCGCCTGCATCCGATTTCTTGCTATGGTGAGATTCTTTTCAGAGGTCCACATAGCCAGATCGTCTGCAAACATTGAGCTATGGACTCTTCTTGGTATATTCTCTGTAAAATCGTTTATATATACCAGGAAGAGTGTGGGTGACAAAACCCCCCCTTGGGGTACTCCCTGTTCGAGTATCACCTTTTTGCTCATCTGCCCTTGTACTTGGACTCTGGCCGTTCTTTGTTTGAGGTAGTGGTTGATCCACTTGTACATCTTCCCACAGACATCACTTCTTCTTAGCTTGACTCTAAGTCCATCCTTCCAGACTTTGTCAAATGCCTTTTCCAGATCCACCCAAACAGCTACTGTGTGTTTCTGTGCCTGGTAGGCATCTTCTATCTCCTGGGCTATGAGGATGACCTGGTCCTCAGTGGATCTGTGCTGTCTAAAGCCGGCTTGCTGTGGAATTAGTATTCGTTTTTCTTCCAGATGCCATATCAGTCTGGTGTTTATCATCCGTTCCATCAGCTTGCCGACACAGCTCAGTAGGCTTATGGGCCTGTATCCATTTGGATCTGTTTTATCCTTTCCTGTTTTTGGTACTGGTACCAGTATTGCATCTTTCCATGCCTGGGGTACAATACCCCTTTTCCAGCTTTGGTTCAGGACTGATAGTAGTTTCCTCTTCGCTGTTTGGCCCAGCCCCATCAGCATTTCGTTTGTTATCCCGTCTTTTCCGGGAGATTTCTTTTTCTTTAGTGTTCTCATAGCCTCTTCCATTTCGCGCATTGTTAGTTTGGCCATCATGTGCTCTCCAGGTGCCGTATTCATGTTTTCGTGCCCCTTTAGCTCTTCGCTAATGTCTGTATGCTTATCTGCAGGGACCTCGATGTGGTTTGCTCTGGCATAGTGATCGACAAAGGCGTTTGCGGCTTTCTTACCTGTGATCAAGTTCTCGCCCTGCTTGATAGTAATTTGTTTATTTGACGGGGTTTCGTCGTTCATGGCTCTGACTAGCTCTTCCATAGCTTGTTCCCTTCTTTGTCCAGATTTAGACTTTCCGTTTTATTTTTCCAGCTTTCTCTTGCTGTTTGCTTGAGCGTGTGTTTGTACTTCGCCGCGGCGGCTTTGAGGGCGATGTTTGCCTCCATGGATTTTTCTCGTTCTGCCATGTTCCTAGCATTTGTTACTGCATCTTCCACTTTCTGCAACTCATCATTCCAGTAGGGCTTATAGTTTTTCCTAGCTCCTCTTGGGATGGTTTCAGTGGCGGCTTGCATTATTGCCTTGCTTAGGCTCTCTACCATGGGCTTCATTTTGGTGTTTCGTGTGTTGATGGTTTCACACAGCCCATCTGTCAGGATTGCAAATCTGTCCCAGTCGGCTCGTTTGTAATTCTAACGTGGGAGCGGTTTTGTTTCCTGTGGGCCTACTTCCATGTCAATGGTTAGCCTGATCGGCCTGTGGTCGCTACCTGCCAGTTGATTTAGCACCTGGCGGTCTATTTTATGGTGTATGTCCTGTGTGGAGAAGGCCAAATCTGGAGTCGAGGTGGTATGCCATGTTCTTGAATAGAAGCTAGGGCTATCCTCCGGCCTATTGATTAGGGAGAGATTTGCATCTATCTCCCAATCTTCCACTTCGTCACCTCTGCTGTCTGTGTCAGAGTATCCCCATCTCTCCGAGTGGCTGTTGAAATCTCCAACTACTATGCAGTTGGAGTCTCTGACCTCCATACTCGAGAGCGATAGGTCTCTGTTTGGTGGTCCGTACAGATTGAAAATGCGGAGCTTCGTCTCTTGAGCCATTATGTCAACTCCTACAATTAGCGGGGGATTGAGAACGAACGAAGCCAAGCTAAGAAAGGGGCAGTTAATGCAATAGACTGGATGTGCATAGCTTTTAAAGCAGGGTAATGCAAATGTGACTGGTTGTCTACAGTATAAAAACGTTAAGTTAAGTTAAGTTAATTTCTTTTTATCACTAAGTGGCAGGCTTGTGCTGTCGTTAGGTATAACTTCCTGAGTGTGTCAGACACCCACGATCTACCGCCGTCAAGCGAGGTCTGCCCCTTGTTCGTGGACCGGAAACCTACATATGATATTCTCTCGCTGTAGGCTGGTCATAATGTATTCTGACTAAATGACCAAACCACTTGATTTGTTGAGAGTCAATGTAGGCACTAACTGGGTTTGTTGTGCGTCAATGTAGGCACTAACTGGGTTTGTTGTGCGTCAATGTAGGCACTAACTGGGTTTGTTGTGCGTCAATGTAGGCACTAACTGGGTTTGTTGTGCTTCAATGTAGGCACTAACTGGGTTTGTTGTGCGTCAATATAGGCACTAACTGGGTTTGTTGTGCGTCAATGTAGGCACTAACTGGGTTTGTTGAGAGTCAATGTAGGCACTAACTGGGTTTGTTGAGAATCAATGTAGGCACTAACTGGGTTTGTTGAGAGTCAATGTATGCACTAACTGGGTTTGTTTGTCGAGAGTCAATGTAGGCTCTAACTGGGTTTGTTGAGAGTCAATGTAGGCACTAACTGGGTTTGTTGTGCGTCAATGTAGGCACTAACTGGGTTTGTTGTGCGTCAATGTAGGCACTAACTGGGTTTGTTGAGAGTCAATGTAGGCACTAACTGGGTTTGTTGAGAGTCAATGAAGGCACTAACTGGGTTTGTTGAGAGTCAATGTAGGCACTAACTGGGTTTGTTGAGAGTCAATGTAGGCACTAACTGGGTTTGTTGAGAGTCAATGTAGGCACTAACTGGGTTTGTTGAGAGTCAATGTAGGCACCAACTGGGTTTGTTGAGAGTCAATGTAGACACTAACTGGGTTTGTTGAGAGTCAATGTAGGCACTAACTGGGTTTGTTGAGAGTCAATGTAGGCACTAACTGGGTTTGTTGAGAGTCAATGTAGGCACTAACTGGGTTTGTTGAGAGTCAATGTAGGCACTAACTGGGTTTGTCCCCACTGTCTGCAACAGTGTGGTGTTGCGGGTTCGGTCACGGGTTGTCTTTCCGGCTCACACTTAGAAGTGTCAATTTCACACTTTTTGGCTGTCATTGCATTACCAATTTATCTGATGGCAGACTGCTTGGCCTAGTTTTACGACGATATATTCAACTCTTTCACTATTCCTCTTCGTCTCTCTATCTCTCCCTGTGACTTATCTTTGTGTCTCTCTATATTTCTCTCTCTCGCTCTCTCTCTCGCGCGCTCTCTCTTTCTCTCTCTCTCTCTCTCTCTCGCGCTCTCTCTTTCTCTCTCTCTCTCTCTCTCTCTCTCTCTCTCTCTCTCTATCTCTATCTCTATATGTCTGTCTGTCTGTCTCTAACTATTTCTCTCTTAGTATGTAATGTGTGAATACTACTTATATTTTTGTCAAAGATGCACACAGCATACATCTTCAGTTTGTAGAGATGACAGTGTTAATGACTTATTACCATACAAGTTTGCAGCTAGTGACTTTATTTTTTTAATGCATTGTTACTGTTATGAACGAAGCATCGTATTGAAATGAATTTGTATATTTGTCTGAATAATTTTTAATGTTCCGCAAATCTGATTTGCGTGTGTGAACTTTCACATTATTGTTAGCCCAAATAGTGTTGGATCTTCTTCGATCAGTCATTTCATTTTGGTAGTTTTGGGTTTGTTTTTTTAGTTTTGAGCGAAAGATAGTTTATATGCCTTATTTGATCATTGGCATGCGATATCCACACATTTCAGCCCGGCACATCCACTTTCCGCAAGTAGTTTGTTTTCTTTTGAGTTAATGCTCCCTAACATTGCCAATCGATTCCATCCACAATCCTATGTCCATTGAGCATCTCAACACTTCATGAGATGTTCTTTGTGTGTCAGACGGCATATATATTTGTTTCTTCAAGGTCCTTAGATTTTTCCTTGTTGTTACAAAGTTTTCAGATTTCCCCGTTGTTACAAAGTTTTAAATTTATTCGTTACAAAGTTTTCAAATTTATTCGTTACAAAGTTTTCATATTTTATAGCTGTTGCAAAGTTTTCAATTTTCCTTGTTATTACAAAGTTTTCAATTGTCCCTGTTGCTACAAAGCTCTCAATATTTCTCATTGTTGCAAAGTTTTCAATTTTCTTCGTTGTTACAAAGTTTTCTATTTTCCTCGTTGTTACAAAGTTTTCAATTTTCCCCTTCGTTACAAAGTTTTTAATTTTCTCTGTTGTTACAAAGTTGTATATTTTCCGTTACAAAGTTTTAAATTTTCCCCGTTACAAAGTTTAAAATTTTCTCTGTTACAAAGTTGTAAATTTTCCCTGTTACAAAGTAGTAAATTTTCCCTGTTACAAAGTTGTAGATTTTCCGCATTACAAAGTTGTAAATTTTCCCTGTTACAAAGTTGTAAATTTTCCCT
The DNA here is from genome assembly GCA_036924085.1 of Ariolimax columbianus. Lineage (NCBI taxonomy): Eukaryota > Metazoa > Mollusca > Gastropoda > Stylommatophora > Arionidae > Ariolimax > Ariolimax columbianus. The sequence continues at coordinate 56,669,619 of JAVGWX010000002.1, read as the reverse complement.
GTTACAAAGTTGTAAATTTTCTGTGTTACAAAGTTGTAAATTTTCCCTGTTACAAAGTTGTAGATTTTCCGCGTTACAAAGTTGTAAATTTTTCCCGTTACAAAAGTTGTAAATTTTCCCTGTTACAAAGTTGTAAATTTTCTTCGTTACAAAGTTTTACTTTTCCCCGTTACGAAGTTGTAAATTTTCGCCATTGTTACAACGTTTTCAATTGTCCCTGTTGTTATAAAGTTTTCAATTGTCTCTGTTACAAAGTTTTCAATTGTTCGTGTTGTTAAAAAGATTTCCAGACCCACCTTTCTGAGTATGTTTCCTTAGAACCATAACTGTGCTTTTGTAAATTGTTAATTTTGATCTATTGTTTTCTTGTTTATAAATCTTCATTGGATTTCTGAGCTCTCCATGGTATGTATAGTTTACTTGTCAGCACCTACATTTCTGTTGTTGCAAGTGATTTATCTCTTCAAATAACTCTTTACAGTCTGGCATAATTTACAAGGGTTGTGTCTCACCGTCTTATACAAGAGCATCGTACTGGTTGCCAAGTAGTGTTTTCAAAATTCAATTCATTATTACTAGACAAATTGAGCTAACATTATAATTTATAAATCTAGAGAGACACAATGAAATTATCTATTACATTAAGTATCCATAATACAAATACAAATTGGTATAATACGAGGCACCAGTGATGCATCACGCATGCAGGGCAGCACACGTTGGGGATGATAATATCAGTTCTTAGTCGACCTGTACTTCTACAGCGGCAGATACCCCTGTGGGGGTCTCAGCTCTGGTGAAGGATTTTCTGCTTAACGTGCTAGGCTTGAGCAGCTTAATACTCCGCTGCATTAGGTGGTTAACCGATGTGCGAGTTCATCTTAATACTCAAACACCAGAGCAAAGTAGACCCGCAGCCTGTTAGACGGCATCTATGCTGATCTAAACAAACCACTAAACCATGGCCGGTGTTATGCCATGTCACACAGTCAGTCGCCTCTTACGACATGCTCTCTGTGAGGCAGTGGTGCTATTCTTGTCCTTGTCCTACACAAAGACCCCGGCAAACCAGTCGTTCACGTAATAAGCAGATACCAATGAACACGTGAGCATGTGTTCATTCTTCTTTCATGCGTAGGTTCTGCTGCAGAATGTTGACAGGGTCGTCATTGTGATTCCAAATCCGTGCACGCTGGATCAGCGAACGTTGATTCAGATCCCAACAGCTGAAGCAGTCGACATCCATCGCAGCGTATGGTTACAAATGTATGTCGAAGACAATGGTGAAGGACTGGGCGCGAAAGTTTATGGAAGGACGAGAGTTAACGAAAGATATTTCGTGGCCAGGTCATGCGCATATTGTTGCAACAGAAGAAGCCATCGCCAAGATTGATTCATCAAAACCGGTAGACCGTCAGAGCTTATGTTCACTGGCGGAGAAATCTGTTGTGCTGTTTGGAACAGTTCAAATAGTGGTCCAGAAGAAACTAAAGTATTGGTGTGTGTGTGCACAATGGGTCCCACGGATGATGGCCAATCACCATAAGGAAGAACACATGGGGTGGAGTTTGAACCACTTGCTACATTACGAAGTCAAGGATGGCGCATTTATGTTGTGCATAATGGCAGGAGATGATGAACCGTAGTGCAACCACTCTGAGTCATGCAGTAAAACAGCGAGCATGCATTGCAAACATGGGCTGATCAACACTCCCACTTTCAAAAAGAAGAGAACTACTATGATTGAACTACAGAAGAGTAAATCCTAATCTTCAGATTGAGAACAGGGCAAATATACTCAAGAGTGGTCGTTACAACAAAATGAGGATTGGGGCAGATTAAAGGTATCCACATGGGCAGCATAGCATTACCGTTGAACTCATCCTACGTGTCGGCAGCCTCAGGATGACCGCTGCTTTTTTTTCGAAAAAATACAGGTTGATGTCTGACAGCGTACGAAGAAGAACTCATCCTACAAAACTGCACGCTCCATGTGAAGACATAATAACACTAACTTCGGGAGACAGATATGAGATAAAAGTTGGACGAAGATAAAGCAGCCTTACAAACAATAGTCGTATGTAAGAGAAACCGGGAGCTAGGTCTGAGGATTAACGAAGAAGCAGAAGAAGAAGAAGAAGAAGAAGAACAAAAAGAAGTTTATTTATTCATATTCTTGTTTGGGATCAAGGCGCTGAGCAGCGCATGAGCTGCAGTAGTCAGCGACCCATAGCTGACTGCTAGCGTCAGGGTCAGCGAATCAGAGCTGCCAAGACCCTTCTACGCCTCCACGCGGTGATCCTGGATAACAGGCTGCAGCAGGGCAGACTGGTTAAGGAGAAGGGATCGAAGAGGGAATGCTAACCCGGTACTCAAAAAATGCTTGCTGAAGTCGGATGTGTTGGACCGAAAGGTGCAAATATTGCAGTCAAGCTGTAAACTACGACACAACGCATTCCGTTCTCTGGACTACATTCTGCTACTTAAGCCCTTTCAGGGTTTGGTAGCGGGAGATTGAGAACGAACGCAGAAAAAGAAGAAGAAGAAGTATTCTTGTTTTTCATTTATTTCTGTTTAGCTAGCGAAATAAAGACATTCGGCATTCTTCCATTTATTTTTACTTTCGTTCGTGCCCTGTTCCCAGGCGAAACTGCAAGGTACTGATGTTCTCAACGTTAGGAAATGGACAGGATACTGATATCTCTGATATGTCGTCCGCGTAAACGAGATAAGTCAAGATTGATTGATCAATAGCGATACCCTATTGATGCGTGCTTAAACGGTCAATTAGCCAGTCGACGGCCCGGCAGAATGGGTCGGGGGCAAGAACACATCCCTGTCTGACACTTGAAGTCGTGGTGAATCTATCAGAGAAATTGCCACCCAGTTGAATTCTGGCGCCGTTGTTCTTGTGTAGATCCATTATAAGGTTCAGCAGCGGGGCAGAAGCTTTCCAGAGAGCAGACCCATCGACCGAATCGAGTGCTGCCTTTAGATCCACTTATGCATGATGAAGCTCTGCCAGGAGCCGGGGAGCGAAAATCGAATCCACAGTTGATCGACCTGGGGTGAAACCAGACTGCTGTGGACAAAGTTTTGCGATCATGTGTGGTTTTAGCCAGGCCAGCAGCACATGTTTTAAATACCTTGCCCTAGACAGAGAGCAACGTGATTGGTCTGTAGCTATTGTAGTTCTTACGGCTTCAACTATTCAATAACTATTACATCGCACCAATCTGTAGGAAAGTGTCCTGTCCTCCCAACTTGTAGAGAGAGGTAGTGAAGAGCGGGGCTGATGGGATCCATGGCGTACCTCTGTAGTTTGGGCGAAATATGGTCCAGCCCGTCTTTAGGCTTTCGTATGGTGGCTTGGACATCTGCAAATATTTTATTGGGGGGGGGGGGGGGGGGTGTCGATGCACGTCTCCGCGCCGTGGGAATGTCCACACATTCCAGATCCAGTTCAGGGCAGGTCGTTGCTGGGGGATGGTTGAGGGAGAGCGTATAGTAGGGCATCCCATAATGGCTTCTCTGACTTTCTGCTCTAGAATTGTTCTGTTGTTGAATACGGTCTGGTCAGGTACTGCGTGCAAAGATGTAACATTAACAAACATGGTCTGGGCATCGTCTTTTGTGTTTGGGTTGAGCGTCTCTGTGAAGAATGTCTGCCATATTTCCTTTAGCTTGTTGTTACTGAAGATTGACTTGCCATCTCTGTCGTTTATCATTGCAGAAGGATTTTAATTCTCATCCCTCATTCGCATAGCACGGATTGCTTTGTAAAAGTCTCTAAGTGTTTTTGAGCGCAATGCACACGGCATCCTTTCCATACGTTTGCAATGTCTCCCCACGTGACTAGAATCGTATATATTACACAATGACGACCGACTTTTCAGCACGTGAAGAATGATGACTTCAGGGGACATGTCCCCGGCATTCCAAAACAGGTTGAGGCATACCAAGTTGTCCCCACATGTCGCCTAACGAATCACATAAGAGAGAACACAATGACGGCCCGCCTTATAATTGATGACCTCCAAACTCGGCTCTGGCCGTTTGTTTCGAGCGTCTACTCATTTCTGTAAACTACCCACATCCGCTTTGTCTTAATAATCGTAGCTCAAGGCATTATTTTAAGACTCCACACACACGCACACACACACACGCACGCACGCACACACACACACACACACATACACAGACACACGCACTCACACGTATGCACGCGCGCGCGCACACACACACACACACACTCACTCAACCTCACACAAATACATGTACGTGCGCGCGCAGACACGCACACACATACATAATTGTTTTTTTCTATGGAAAACACATGGCCGTCTGTACATACATACATACATACATACATACATACATACATACATACATACATACATACATACATACATATATACATACATGCATGCATGCATACATACATACATACATACATACACACATACATAAATACATACATACATACATTCATACATACATAAATACATACATACATACATTCATACATACATACATACATACATACATACATACATACATACATACATACATACATACATACATACATACATACACATACACACACCCACACACACACACAAACACACACACATACACATACATACATACACCATTTTCAGGACGCATACAAGCGTAATCTTACTCACTGTGGGCATTCAACAACAACAGCAGCAACAACAACAGCAGCAACAACAACAACAGCAACAACATGTCATCGTTCATTCTGTCGATACGTCTCGTCACAGTCCAACGAAAAAAGGTTAATTTTTCACTGTTCTTGTTGTATAAGGACACAGTACTTTAATGGCTTCACTGAGATATTCTTTGGCAAAGTCTTCTCTCCTTCAGAATATCGCTTCGAATGCTTTGTAATTTTGTTTTACTTAAATAAAGCTTACTGAACATTTACGTAGGCTTGATTATTCCATTTGCTAAAAATGAACAGTTGAGTAGGTATACTTTTTTCTAAATATATTATATGTTATCTTTTCTTATTTGCCCTTTGAAATCATTTTTATTGCCGGGCATGACATTATAATTAGAATAAGCCACATTTTCTAGAATTAAACATCATTTATTGCCCACAATCCTTTTCTTCATGTCATCTAAATTATTAAGAACACAAAAACAATTATAGTAAAATAAAACTAATATAATAAATAGCAAAGTGGCACAAAGAAATAAATATAGTTAAATATTGCAAAGTTTCATATTACCAAATTATAAGATGATCAATTCAATACTAACGGGTGGACAACGATGTTGTTTGTGTGCACTTAAGATTTTTCGCTTTGTCGTTTTCATTGGGTGTTGTCTTGGCGCGTCAGCTTCATCTTAACTAAACTTAACTTACTTTACCTTGTAAAGTTTACTCCACAGACAGAAGGAATGTAAACATCCAGTACACATGTGTGACTCACGAAATAATTCCAATGAACTGACTGTTATTTGTTTGTTATATGTTTTAATGCCTAAATTGTTTGAGTAGGTTTTTGTAGTTTTATTTTTCTCTTTGATTGCATAAATGTGTAACAGTCCATACGTGACTGGCGGGTCAGATTAAGTGAAATTTGGGAATATCCTCAAGGGCCAAATGTGGCCCGGCCACTGTAAATCATATATACCTGATCTAAATAAACTGATCAACCCATTACATTAAGTCAACATATGGCTTGGCTTGACTTCGTTCGTTCTCAATCCCACGCTACCAAACCCTTAAAGGGCTTAAGTAGCAGAATGTAGTCCAGAAAACGGAATGCGTTGTATCGTAGTTTACAGCTTGACTGCGATATTTGCATCTTTCGGTCCAACACATCAGATATAGCAAACATTTTTTGAGTACCGGGTTAACATTCCCTCTTCGATCCCTTCTCCTTAGCCAGTCTGCCCTGCTGCAGCCTGTTATCCAGGATCACCGCGTGGAGGTGTAGAATGTTCTTGGCAGCTCTGGTTCGCTGGCCCTGACGCTAGCAGTCAGCTATGGGTCGGTAACCACTGCAGCTTATGCGCTGCTCAGCATCTTGATCCCTCAAGTCAACATATAAGCAGTTAAAAATAAATAATTCCTGCGACACTTTATTAGGCAAATACTTCTTGATCGACGGCAGACTAGTGGTGGTGTGACCAGTATCATGTCGACAGCCTTTACGTCCCATAATTGCTTCGGTACCCGAATTTTAAAGCTGGGTCAATCCCAGAACCATTTGCAATCGAAAACATCTTCTTCACTTCTTAGAAATAGAACCTAGACAGCTTACCTGGGTAGCTAGTGTACTAGCCACTATGCTACGTATCTAAGCAGCGATATTTCCTATAACAATCCTGTTTATCTGACGAGATTTTCGGCATATACACAACTTTCTTTAGTCGCATTTCGTTACTCAGGAGGTTACAGTGGCCTTATTTGTTTTCTCCCACGATAACACGCATGTGTGAATATACATGGGAAACAATCAAACAAGCCAGGATTGACAAAATATGTAATGATTTCTACCGTCCTCTCTCTCCCTCTCTCACTCTCTTTCTCTCTCTCTCTTTCTCTCTCTCTCTCTCTCTCTCTCTCTCTCTCTCTCTCTCTCCCCTTCTTTCTCTCGCTGTCTAATAAGAAACGCTATAAAGATTTGTGTCATTTTATTCAGACTAGTCAGTACAATAAAGGTAGTGGTTGTTCCATGAAGTGTTAGAGACTTCATTGTAGTAGACGACAACTTGTTTATATGCTGTAAGCTGGATCAACCGGAACATGGCGATAACTGGAGTTGAACCCAGTACCTTTGTCGCTAAAAAGAATCGAGATACAGATAATGAGACCTTCTAGAATGCTCAAAAACAAGAGTAAAATTTGTACAGGTACTGCACATCAAAGAGCATACAAGGGACGTAATATTTACAACATCAGATATATTTTTTATTTGATGGATTGGTTCTCTTTAGTAAACATTGTCCCAAGCTAATAGTCAAAGAATCAGAGAATCACTTCTGTCAGTAGTGAAAAGTGGAAAACTTACATGGGTTGGGTATTTATCGAGACATGATTATGAAGTCCACAGTTCTTTCCATGTCTGAGCGGTGGCTCCATAGCTTTTGCCTCACGTCTACTCCCTCTGGCATCTTAATTTTTCATGCACTGGGCATTCTTGTAGTACGTGTTTAGGAAGGGGCGGGGGTGCCACTAGAGTGCAGTATTTGAGTTCTTTTATATGGCATATAGCTCTGTTCTGATTGTATGTATTATGCCCTCATTTATTGAGCTCTTTGCCGATTCGAGTAGTGCTTTGCAGTCTGTGAAGATCACCTTCTTTGCACGTGTGTGAGCTTCTAATTTAGTGTCAATTTTCAGTGCTTGGAGAAGTGTCATTAATTCTGCCCTCAGGCTAGAGGAGGTTTTCCTTGTTGAAAAGAACTTATGGATAATCTTTCCGTTTTTAATTTAATAATCATGTCGCCTCCACCATTATTTGATGCCCCCTTCTGCAGATCCATCTATGTACACATGTGTCCATTCTTTAAAGCTGTATTTGTCTTCAATCATCTCTTGAGCCATTGTGATCTTTCTTTTCTATTCCCGGCACTGCCAGGTTTGACGGGAACATGAGATCTATTACCAGCTCATTGACACACATCAGGACTGACGAGAACATGAGATCTACTTCCAGCTCATTGACACACATCAGGACTGACGAGAACATGTGTCTACTTCCAGCTCATTGATACACTCCAGGACTGACGAGAACATGACATCTACTACCAGCTCATTGACACACTGCAGGACTGACGAGAACATGAGATCTACTTCCAGCTCATTGATACACTCCAGGACTGACGAGAACATGACATCTACTACCAGCTCATTGACACACTGCAGGACTGACGAGAACATGACATCTACTACCAGCTCATTGACACACTGCAGGACTGACAAGAACATGAGATCTACTACCACCTTATTGACACACTCCAGGACTGACGAGAACATGAGATCTACTACCAGCTCATTGACACACTGCAGGACTGACAAGAACATGAGATCTACTACCAGCTCATTGACACACTGCAGGACTGACGAGAACATGAGATCTACTACCAGCTCATTGACACACTCCAGGACTAAATGGAACATGAGATCTACTACCAACTTATTGACACACTCCGGGACTGACGAGAACATGAGATCTACTACCAGCTCATTGACACACTCCAGGGTTGATGAGACAAAAAAAAAGATCTAATAGCAAGGTTATGGACACACTTCAGGATTACCGAACCTGTTTCACAATCTAGTGACATCACAGAACAGTCCACTGTTTTTAACTCTTTTAACTTTCAAACATTCTGCGATAATTTATTGAAAATGTCAACATTGGTCCATGAAAAGAAGAGAAACAACCGGTTTCTACAACAGCGTAGCATTATCCATCCTTTCAGGAAATGTAATAATAACCGTGTAATCTAACCATAACCCTAAACCTAAAAATAACCATACAAATAACCATGACTCTCACCCTAAATTATCACCCTGTCCTCATATAAACTCGAAATGAATGTCCCTTTACTTTACTTAACTTCTTTATACTGGTTTAGAAGACTATGCAGAGTCTGTATACAACCAGTTTCATTTGCATTACCTTGCCATAAAAGCTATGCACCTCCAATTTATTCTTAAATGCATTAATTGTCACTGCCTCCACTAATTCCTGTGACAATGCATTCCAAGCATTCATCAGTCTCTGACTAAAATAATATTTCCTAATATCTAATTTGGACCTTTCCTCGGTTAATTTGTAGCGAATCCCTCTTGTTTTTTGTAGGTGGTTGTATTTTGAAAAACTTGTTATAGTCCAATTTATTCGTTCCTTTGATTATCTTATAAACCTGTATTAGGTCACCTCGAATTCTTCTATTTTTTAGACATTGTAGGTCGATTTTTCTCAGTCTTACCTCATAACTGTAATTCTGGAATCTCACTATCAGCTTTGTCGCTCTTTTTTTGTAACATTTCCAGCATTTATATTTCCCCTCTATGATAAGGACTCCACACCGCTACACAGTACTCCAATCTAGGTCTAACTAATGCTTTATACAGTTTGACTATCATTTCCTTTGTCATATGTTTAATATTTCTTTTTATCATTCCTAACATTGCACTTGCCTTTTTCACTGCTACCTGGACTTGCTCCCTCACCTTACCTACATGATCTATTATAACCCCTAGGTCGCTTTCCTTTTCTATCTTTGTAATATTGTTCTCTCCAATTCTGTAATTGTGTTCCATTTTGGATCTACGCATGTGGATGACTGTACATTTATCTACATTAAACTCCATTTGCCAGCTGACAGACCATTCTCGAATGTTATCTAAATCCGTCCTCAATATATCAACTTAAGCTTTAGATGAGACACTACTGCATAGTTTTGTGTCATCAGTAAATTTTGCTTTCATGGATCCCATATCAATGTCCAAATCGTTTATATGTATCAAGAAGAAAATTGGTACCAAAACCGAGCCATGTGGCACCACTTTTCACTTCACACGACTCAGAGTACTCCTTATTTATGCCAACTCTTTGCCTTCTTCATGTTTACCAATTGTCAATCCACTTGGCAACTTCGCCACCTATTCCATGTGATTTTAACTTTCTAATTAATCTTTGATGAGGTCCTCTTTCAAAGGCCTTTGCAAAATCTAAATAAATAACATCCACTGGCTACCCTTCATCTATTATTTTAGTAATCTCCTCCATGAATTCTAATAGATTTGTTAAGCACGATCTCCCTCTAGTAAACCAAGGCTGACTAATTCTGACTAGATTAAACTTGTCTAAATGCATTACAATGTTTTCTTTGATTATTGACTAACAATTACAGACTATGCTCGTTTAGCTCACCGGTCTATAATTTGCTGAATCTGATTTGTTTTCCCTTTTTGAATAAAGGGATCACTCCTGCATCTTTCTAATCCCGTGGAACAATCCCTTTTGCAAGTGATTGAGAACATAACATAGCCAATGGTTTTGCTAATTGGTCTCTAATTTCAAACATCAATTTTGGATGAATACCATCTTGACCTGAACATTTATCCACATTCAACCCATCCAATTTTTTTAATAAGTACGATCTGAACCCACGAAACTCTGGTAGGACGAAAGGCCACTACCAGGGGCCGATTTTTCCTGTTCTTCAGGACGCGAGGCCCCTGTCAGGGGTTTTAAGATGACATTCTTATGATTCATATATTGTTTCTGCGTGAAGGACTTTTTTAGATACTTCAGAAACGTAGGTTGATTCTTTAGTTTTATATAAAAATAGTAAAATTAATATGTTTTTGTTGAAGAATGATTTACTTTCTGTTTAAGTCATGAAGTTTATTATCGATAGCGAATCTGCGCGCATCAATCTACTCTTTTTCTCTGCACAAAAAGCGTTCAGTTTCTTTTAAACTATTTCTTAATATGAAAATCTACATTTCATTTAGCTCATGTGATGATATTTCTAGTCAATCTGAATTATGCTGGCAGAGAAGTCAATTCTTAACAAAAGGTGGGCTTTGTAGAATAAAATAAACATTGCATGTTTGTGATCGGAAACTCCTTCTTCTTCTTCTTTTTCTTTTTCTTCTTCGTTCTCAATCTCCCACTACCAAACCCTGAAAGGGCTTAAGTAGCAGAATGTAGTCCAGAGAACGGAATGCGTTGTGTCGTAGTTTACAGCTTGGCTGCGATATTTGCACCTTTCGGTCCAACACATCCGACTTCAGAAAGCATTTTTTGAGTACCGGGTTAGCACTCCCTCTTCGATCCCTTTTCCTTAACCAGTCTGCCCTGCTGCAGCCTGTTATCCAGGATCACCGCGTGGAGGTGTAGAACGTTCTTGGCAGCTATAGTTCGCTGGCCCTGACGCTAGCAGTCAGCTATGGGTCGCTGACCACTGCAGCTTATGTGCTGCTCAGCATCTTGATCCCTGATCGGAACCAATAAACATAAATTGTGTTTTGTTTCCCCACGATAGACGTTTTTTCATGAGTAGGAAATGAAAGTAGATCTATTTTTCATATGTCTGGCTCTAAACAGGTGAAACCGTAAATTTGTGCAAAATATTTAACATGACCCGTTTAAAGTGATATAGTGGCCGTTTCCGAGTCGGGTAACAATAATTCTCAAAATTGTTATCTGCAAACCAATGTTGTTATAGTTCAACGTTAGTTAATTTCGTAAATGGATGTAGTTTCGAAACAAGCGTGTCCCAAATGACAAAACATGGATTAGCAAGTCTACATTGGCTAACTCTGACATGTTCATGGTTTCTTACTTCTTTACTATTTTAGAAATGGAGCTATATTTATTTAATTTATATTTTCTTATTGCTCACGCAATTCCCTTTTTATTCCATATACGACAAGACCATATAATATGATACTATAAAACACAGAGACACTTTAACTGTAACGCTATATAAAAATCTTAGAGGATGTGCTGCACAAAACATAGGAATTTCGCTACTTCCTGAAAATGTTTAAGACGCAAAATTGTCCCAGTAGACTTTAGTGCTCAAATCAGACTAAGGAATGGGATCAATACGCTGGGCAGCGCATGAGCTGCAGTGGTCAGCGACCCATAGCTGACTGCTAGCGTCAGGGCCAGCAAACCAGAGCTGCCAAGACCCTTCTACACCTCCACGCTGTGAGTCTGTATAACAGGCTGCAGCAGGGCAGACTGGCTAAGGAGAAGGGATCGAAGAGGAAATGTTAACCCGGTACTAAAAAAAGCTTGATGAAGTCGGATGTGTTGGACCGAAAGGTGCAAATATCGCAGTCAAGCTGTAAACTAAGACACAACGCATTCCGTTTTCTGGGCTACATTCTGCTACTTAAGCCCTTTCAGGGTTTTTAGCGGGAGATTGAGAACGAACGCAGAAGAAGAAGAAGAAGAAGACTTAGGAATTACAGAAACAAATATGTTGGATCCTACTGTTAAGAGCAGCTATAGATGGTGCCTAACTGCATGCAGCTCTAGTGTTGGAATCTTTTAAAATGATCTCGCACATCGGCAAAATAAACCACCCTCCAAGAAACTGGTTGTAGAGTCTTCTAAACCAGTATAAAGACGTTAAGTCAAGTAAGAGACGGAATGAGACTAGGAAGAAATAGATTTCCATTCAAGATATTTAACGCTTTTATCATGGCCCTAGCGTTTTGAATAAGCCACCTCAGAGATGCCAACGTTCATCAGCCTTAACGGACAAAAACTGCATGATCTTACTCACATACATTCCAACCCATACATTTTCATCGACGTTGGATGCAACAAAAGACTTATGAGAGCACACCTTCGCCTCGACATTCGTGAAGCTGAAAAAAAACTAAACACAGAACAGAGTGGGGAAAAGTTCGTTTCTCGCGGTTCAAATTACATCGCACTCTGTTTGACAGACTGGGACATGGAGATTTATTTCATAACATCATCGACCCAACTGTAAATGTGTAACTGGTGAAGCCAGTGGAAAATTCGGGACCGTCATTGGAGCTAGGAAGTTAGTGCTCTGTCGTCGGGACTTTTAGCAATGAAATGGATTGAGCACATATGGAGTCGCCTGGATGCAATAAAGTCGGTTTTATAAACCATTTTCCATTTCAACGCTATTGACACGTGCCAGATGACACAGTTGCAGATGTGTACCTAGCCTAATGATAGGAAAGTAAAGGCAGCGAGGAGTGTAGTTGGTCATCATGCCTCCTAATAAAACTGTGATATATTTCAATGAAGTCCTCAACACTACATATAAGACAGCAATGTCTGCTATTGGACTACCTTTATCTTTATTATTGGTCTAAAAAAACTGTTGCATTATATGTTGCATTTATTATTACTGTTGCAGTAGGTGGTAATTCGGTGTTCACGTCCCACATTGATATTTTCACCTTTATAGTCCGAAATAACTTTCTTTTTGTTACAAAGTGTCATTCTCCTCCCCCTCAACAGACAAAATGTGCCACCTTATTTTAGCCTGCTAACTATAGTTGTATCTGGCAAACCACTTCAAGACCACCAACATGGCTGCCTCCACTGGTCTAGTGAATGGACCCTACGTACCAATGTACGCACTAAGACCTCACCAGTGTTTTGATGTCGTCACTTTACCAAAAGTGATGTATCAAGTTGCAAGTTATCAGGATAGCGTACAAAAGGTGAATGTTTTGATTTTGTAAAGGCATGTTTAAACTGGAGCTGATACCTGATCGACCGTAAACTGGTTAATTTTAAGTGAATGAATGATTCACATTCCGGCACGTTTATTTAAATAATTTCATCATTTTATTTTGTTCATATTAATATCTTTCTAGCTATATAATGTTTTCAGTTTCTCTAGTAGTGTTCTTACATTATTATTCATTATACGCATACTGAACTGCAAGTTTCACACATATTCAGCTTCAGTAAAACTACAGTAATGTGAAAATGTGAATAAAATACAAATATTATTAATTTCATATCAATGATTCAATATAAATTATTATGAATATATTGCTCATTTGTTGTATAGAGTCAATGAGTCATTATGGAGTTGTTAGAATCAACTTGTTGTGCTGTGTCGTGTGTTGAGACAGTTCACTCTTTGACAGATCCTTTAGTAGCGGGCTACAGTGGAGTGGTTATTTTTTTTAAAACTTTCTTCCTGAGAGCCCCCCCCCCCCCCCCCGTGATTGAGAAAGTTGACTTCTGTCCTATCTGAAGTGAGGCTTCTCTGTAGGCTTTCTACTATGAGATTTCAGTGTTTAATCAGGAGCGTGAAGAGCCCCCGTTTAAAGAGGGGACGTAAGGTTGGGTCTTGATCAGTACGTTTCACCTAACATTGATTAATCTTTGCTCCCATTGATTGATTTCATAATTAGTATATATAGTAACTTTTAAATTTCAGTAATTCCATCACAAAAAATAGTTGTATTTTACTGGAATTCCAGTAATTCCACCACAAAAAATAGATGTATTTTACTATTTATTAAAATTTGTTCACAACACATTTTCGCTTGGCTTCGTTCGTTCTCAATCTCCCACTACCAAACCCTGAAAGGGCTTAAGTAGCAAAATGAAGTCCAGAGAACGGAATGCGCTGTGTTGTAGTTTACAGCTTGACTGCAATATTTGCACCTTTCGGTCCAACACATCTGACTTCAGCAAGCATTTTTTAGTACCGGGTTAGCATTCCCTTTTCGATCCCTTCTCCTTAGCCAGTCTGCCTTGCTGCACCCTGTTATCCAGGATCACCACGTGGAGGTGTAGAAGGGTCGCTGGTCCTGACGCTAGCAGTCAACTATGGGTCGCTGACCACTGCAGCTCATGCGCTGCTCAGCATCTTGATCCCCACAACACATTTTGATTTATAATAAATGGATGCTGAATTTATGTAATCTTGTGACCACAATTCCTGAAAAATATATATATATATAACCTATTTCATTTGCTTGGAGATATGTAATTTGTGTAGATTAATTGGACACAATAAAGGCCAGATATATAGTCATGCACCTTAACGGTGCTGCACCTAACTGGTCCATTTCAATCAGAAACCATACTCCTTACAATTAACTACATGCTTTGTTTACTGCTTAGCAGACCTATTTTGTCACATTTCAGCGACTGACTGCTTGCTTCTTCTGTCAATCATCCCAATTTGCTGTCTGTTTGTTGGTTATGGTGCTTCTCTAATTTTTGTACTTATAATATTCATAATAGCACCTAAGTGTGGTAATAAAATTAAAAGCAACAGTAAGCTTCTCAATTTGCAAGAACTAGAACTAATCAAACTTGGTGAAAAAGGCAAATCCATGACTGATGTTGGTCGCAAGCTTGGCATACTTCGCTAAACAGTTAGTGCAATTGTTTAGAGTATAGCCAAAGTGTTAGAAAAAGCTAAAATTGCTAGTCCAGTGCATACTAAAATACTAAAGTCTTCATGGACCGTAAAATAGCCGTTATGAAACTTAAATGTGTTCAGTTTTGTTTTGTTAAAAGGTTTGCCACCCTGGATTCTACTGATGAAGGCACGTCACTTTCAACCCCAGATTGTTTTCTTTCAGGTTATATCAGGATATTTTGGCTAGTGTATATCTGTATGTGGAGCAGAGGTCTTATTTTTTTTTACCCATATACTGTTCTACTTCCTAGGTAAGATACCAACACTTCATCAATTATTTTGGGGACATTTTTGTTTGTGTGATGGGGGAGGTATTCTAAAAATTTGGTCCCGGTGTTGCAATACCAATACTTTATGAATTTTTGTGTGGATTCAAGACAAAATGCCTCATATATAGTCATTATTTGTAGCTTTGCACACAATCACAAGTTATTTTTACACACAGGCGTCTCAGGTCATATGGTCGTTTTTCTGCTAGAACTTGAAGCCTGCTGCATAGTTTGGTAGCCCTTAGTTGCTGAACAGTGAGCTCAGAACAGGCACGCAGTCATCAGGTGAACAGAATAAATGCTACAAAGATTAATTGGAAATACCCCTGAACAGTTTCAATAATTAGTGTCATGTCCTGGGAGGCGCTCGCATAGGACTGCTACATCTAACATAACTAAGCGGAACATAATCACAGAAACTTAAGAGAAATTGCTGTGCCTGAACATCCACAATGTACCACAGCCCAACTATTGAATCCACCTACGTGTGTCAGGGTCTGCTGTCCTAATAAAAGTCATTACCGCCATATGTCATTATAATTACAGAACAATTCTGATGCTGTCGCCACCTTTGCTTGCAGGGAGCAACTATTATAATAATTATTATTGTTGTGAATATTGTTAGCAAAGTGAATGTGAAATGATCAATATCATTGACTAAGAAAATTGAATTATAAGACAGTTTAAATCAAGAAAGTCCATTGTCACTTTTGGTCTTCTGCTGTATATCAATCATTGCAGCTTGTAATTATACCTAATTTACAGACAAAAATTTGTTAGGTGCTCATGTGCAATATAATGTAGAACATAAAACACTCTCATAATGCACATAACAGCTATGTATCGATTGGCAGAGTAATAAAAAAAACCCATAAAAATTAAATAGATAACTGGGACATTTTTAGTGAGGCTCGAGGATTTTTAACTTAGTTACATCTATAAAACATTGAGCATAATAGTATGGTGACTATGAGCCACCAAACAAATGTTACTGGAACTTACATATCACAAAATGTTGTAACTACATAACAAGGACTTAGTATATATAGTTGTTTGTAATCAAATTTTGTTTTGTTTGTGGTGAACTTAATTCCTGAATTTTTGCTTGTGTCACTGTTAAAACTAAAGAGTGTTTGAGAGAAAAACTGCTTTATATAAAGTCTAGCTGATTGTGTCCTTACGATCAGATTGAAGATGAAAAGAAGTCAAATTGGTACAGTTTTACCCACGAACAACAGTAGCATATGAAAATAAAGACAAGTTTTATGATTTACAAGAAAAGCTATAGAAATGAAACATCATTTTAATCATAAGTGATTTCAATGTGAAAATAGGAAGGGGAAAGAGCACAGTGACCCTTTGGGTTGGGGCACAGAAACGAAAGAGGAGAAACATAAATGAAATTCTACTTAGAAAACTTCTCTGTCACAAACAAGCTTTTTAAACAATACCCTAGATGACTGTACACATAGATTTAACTGAAATTGAAAAGCTGGAATAAAATAGATTACATTCTAATGCAACAAAGATGGGGGTCAGGAGTAGCATCCTTGAACACACTACCAGATGCTGGCTGGGACTCAGATCACTAACTGATCGTTGTCGACATCAATAAAAGGCTGCTGAAGAGCACAATACCAATACACTATGGTGTCATCTTTATACAGCTGGAGTATACCTTTGAGGTAAAACACAAACTAATTTGAGGTGCCTATGGAAATGCTTAAAGATGAACTATCTACAAATGCAAGAAATATTCTCATTTCACCAAGAAGCCAAGAAGTAAAATACCCAAGAAATAGCACAAAAATAGAGTAACATCACAGAAAAAGACTTGAAGAAGGAAAAAAGTTAAAACAATCTGCGATAGAGTGGGATACCACCATATGCAGAAACAACACAAGATAAATTGGAAGAGAGATTCAGAAGGATAAGAAGAAACATATATTTGACACATACAGTAGGGTAGAAAAGTTGCAAAGACTGGCTGGTGCGTTCAAACTACCATTGCATGTAATTATGAAGATAGTAATACACTGACGGAGAGCAAGGATATACTTGAGAGATGGAAGCAATATTGGGATTCCGTGGCGAAGTGGTTAAACCGTCAGCCTCATGATCAGGTGGTGTGGGTTCGACTCTGGACTCTGCCATCTTTTTCACAGATGCTTGATGCGGAGTCCTCTGCATCTCGCAGTCGTCCAGTAGTCGTCTTGTCCTTGACTTGCCACTATGGTCGGACGGTTTGAGACGAGAGAGTGAGGATAAAAAGTAGCGCAGTTAATCCTTACTGAAAATAGTGCTAGCAAAATTAATTATGCCATCATAGTCTACATTGGACGGCGGCCTTTGCCTGGAAGCAATATTGCAGATATACAAAGACACTGGAAAATGTACCAACAAAGAGCTGGAACCTATATTAGATGAAGTTCAAATAGTAATGCAATGCTTGAAGAAAAGGAAATTACCAGGATGTAATGAGATACAAACTGAATTAATACAGACAAAAGGAGAGGCCAGCATCAACATTTACCATGCAAGAAGATCCGGCACCGCAAAATATGACCAAGAGCATGGAAAGATCTATATATATATCCCACTCCCCAAGAATGTTGATCTGAAGTGATGCACTAACTACTGAACCATCACTTTAATAGGTCATTGTGAAGCACAGGCAGATTTTAGATATGGCAGAGGCACAAAGGATCATATCCTAAACAGGAAAAATATTATTGAAACGTGCAGAGTACAATGTTGAAAGAATTACAACAGCAATAGGGCCTTTTGAAGATCTCTTGGCAACTGTCAAAAGAAGGAAACTTGCTTGGTACAGTCACATATCGAGATCAAATGGTCTTACAATTGTGATCCTGCACGGAAAGGTGCAAGGCAGACAACGAAGAGTTAGTCCCAAAAAGAGGTGGGAAGACAACATAAAAGAATTTACCAATCTCCGACCAGAATGAGCACAGGGAGCGACCACTGACAGAGAAATTTGGCATGGGGTTGTGAGGATGTCTTCATGTGTGCCTCAACGACCTCACTGGTTACTGGCTGAACTGACAATGTAGACTTCATGGATTACACTACAAACCTTTTGGCTGTGTCCAGCACAAAATATTGTGGAGAATCATTAAAGACACAGGGTTTCCAGCACAGCTGATTGAAACAGTGTATCAGGAACAACAAGCAATGGACAGAATAGATGGAGAGACTTCGGACTGATTGAGATGCGAAAATGAGTAATACAAGAATGCATACTTTCGCCTTAGCTTTTCAACATTTATACTGAAAGCAAAATGAGAAATGTCAGAAATGACAAAAGTCTGACCCATTCACAATTTACGGGAACGAAATACCAGAACTAACATCTGAAGATGATACAGTTGTTCTTTTGAATAGCACTGCAGAGTGTTGAACATCTAAACATGAGCAAGGTCATAATAATGAGCATTGACAAGGCAACCAGATCTAAAGTTATCCTAGAGAAGCAAGAAGTTAAGTACTCACAAGTTTTAAAAACCTCGGAGCGTTTATAAGCAATAATGGAGATTGCCAAAAAAATAAGAAGGAAGAAGAATAGCGATATATAGATTAATTAAAATGAAAAACATATGGCTGAACACTTTAAAAAATGACAATAATGAAGATGCTGTGCGTCTTCTCAGAAGTAAGACATGGACAAGCACACAAACAATAAGACAGAAGATTGAGTACTTCAATCTAAAATGCTACAAGAAAGTGCTTAAAAATACTATGGATAGTGAAAACTGAATACACAGAAGTCACCAAGAAGCTGAGTGTAGAAGAAAATTGGCTAGGAAGCAATATTACGTCTAGGAAACTAAAATACTTTGACCACAGTGCTCTGGAAAAAAAAACGATACTGGAGGGTATGATACCTGACAAGCGAGGCAGACCAAGAAGATGGACACACGACATTACAGAGGTTCTGGCCAAAGATTGAGAGTATTCCATAGGGGTGCGCTTACTGAAGAGATTCACATTACACTACATCCAGAGAGCCACTGTAACCCACCACCAAAGAAAGTTGTCAAGAGTAACTAGCTTAATTAAATACGAGTTGCATTAGCAACAGCAGATATTCTGTTAAGAGGGCTACGATCGCCAAAGGACATGTTATATTATGATATATATATCTATACCTTACTGTTTCCAACTGAATCTGGCATTTGCTTCTCACTGAGACTTAAGTCATTTCTTCATGTTTCACTTTCTCTCACCGTGAAGAAAATAGTAATACGTGTAGTTGGTCCATTACATGAGGACGTCAGGTCCCGTGATTTTTTTCCTGGTGCGATTTTTGTAGCAATCTATTTTGCATGATGAGGCTGCAAGCTCCATTCACAATCATCTGTAGTCGTTTTTACTATTCTAGCAAGACTGCTGTTGTTATATGCTCAACGGCAATATTACTTGCATTGAACTGAAATTGCTCGAGGAGTTGAAAAGATGGATTGTTGCAGAAACATCCTGGTATTTGATATGCTTGAAGACAGAAGGGCACGTGTCCGTTTCTGGAGTAAGCTGTTAGTGATTAGGAGCACTAAATTAGTGCTGATCATATACAAAATATTGTTTATTAGTCAATTGTGTTCTACATCCAGCTCCTTTAGGATATAGAAGAAGGGTTTGAATATAAAATTCACATAGTCCAAAGCAGGGTTTGGGAAAAACAGGTACCAGAGATCACATATTCAATATGAGAAATAAAACACTGAGCTTAATGACTTAAGAGCAGCACTCTGCAAACTGTGCCAGCAGTCCGCACCAAAAAGGGTAGTGGTACAGTGGGTTCCGTCACACTGCAACATCCAAGGCAACGAGGAGGCAGACAGACTGGCAAAAGAAGGTGCAAGACTACCACAAACAGATACCAGTATGACGTACGAAGAGTCAAAACGGCTTATCAAAGCCAGATACATGACCAAATGGGAAACCGAACATACTGGTTACACCAAAAACGATGCCTATTACCAGTTGAACAGAAGAGAGCAGGTCGTTGTCTTCAGACTTCGCACTGGCCACAACAGACTGAGGTACCACCTATTCAACAAATTGAAGATAGGGTGTACCGACGAATGCCCGTGCGGTACTGGTAAAATGACCGCTGAACATCTGCTGCAGAACTGCCCGACATACGAGGATCAGAGAGAGCAGATGTGGCCATTACCAGTGGAACTGCAAGACAAGCTCTATGGCAGTGGCGAGAGCCTCAGGATGACCGCCGCTTTTTTCGAAAAAATAATGGTTACTGTCTGACTGCGTACGCAGAAGAAGAAGAAGAAGAAGTACAGTAGGTGGCGAGGAAATAGATCAGGATACACATTTTGAATATCTGGGCTCCCGAATTGACAAAAATGGTGACTACTCGAAAGAAATCAGAAGACTAGCCAAGATAATGCAGAGACTGAAGAGCCTGGAGAAATTTTGGCAGAGCGCCAACAAAACGACAAACGTTAAAATCTTGAGAGCCTGTGTTTTTCCTGTGGCAGCATATGGCTGCGAATTATAAACGATTATCAAAACTTCTAGATAAAGAATCGAATCCTTTGAGTCAAAATGTTACAGAAACATCCTCAAAATACTCTGGACAGAGACAAAGACAAATGTAGACATTCGGCAAGAGTTGAGCATAGAGAACTGGTTTATCAATTCCATTTTGGCAAGAAAATGTAAATGCTTTGGTCACATCAAGAGACACAACGGTCTTGAGAGAACGGTGATGGAAGTTTTGGTGCCAGGCAAAAGAGGAAGGAGTAGACCAAGAAGACGATGGCACCAAGATATCCAGGAATGCCTGGGTATGTGGCGGAGGCTGGAGTTTTGGCAAGGGAAAGAGTTTCTTTCAGACAGACTGTTATGAGAGAGCCGTTCTATAAAGACATGCAACATGATGATGATATATGCCAGAAGTCAATGGCCTATTTATGCACCGAGAGGAACCTGGGCTTTGATTGATAGGCCTGAAGGTATGGAAGTGTAGGAAGCAGTACGTGAAAAGAGGGGGGGGGGGGGTGTTAGCTTTAAAAGAGAATACCTGTGTAACACATTTGTTGGCGCTCAAAGAAAAAGGCCGGCAACAAGAAAGATAACTGGCCACCCCACCTTGTAAAAAAATAGCTGAGGCCTGGCACAGCTAAGTTTCAAAAACTTCATCTCCAACAGCAGTTTCTCATACAAGACTACATTTAAGATGAGATTATCGGGGGGGGGGGGGGGGGGAAGATCAATCGTTCCACTTTTGAAGTAAAAGCCAGTTTTCGAGATTGAAGTGTACCTTCTTTATGCCTGATGGAGAGGAGAAGCACACGCGGTCGCTCGTGGGAGACTGGTTACTGAATCGCTCGTGCCGCGCAGCGCGCCATAAGTTTTCAAGTTTGCCCGGTGCTTTATTTTTTCCTCAACGCTACCGGCGTTTCATGTTTTGTTTTATTTCAGTACTCGTGCCTGCATTTGGCGAAGGCTTGCCAACTAAGCAACTTTGTCGCAAAGCATCACCTGCTCCTTTCCATGTTCAGGTTCACCTACCTACTACCAATATTAGGTTCACCTTTCTCCTGCCATCTTTCTTCTTCTTTTGTCGTACTGCTCTTGCCATACGTCGCAGAGAGGCTGGTTGCGAAGATTTCTTGTTATCGCCAAGTGGGAGCCTCGTGCTGTTAGAGATACCCTCGATCCACCGATGTCGATGTCTGCCTCTTGCTCATGGGCCGGAGACCTGCATTCGATATGTTCTTGATGGCATCTACTCATAATGTATTCTGACTAAATGACCAAACTACTTGATTTGTTGTGAGTCAATGTAGGCACCAACTGGGTTTGTCAGACTATATAATGGTTAAATTACATGACTAAGGAGGATGGATCGAAGAGGGAAGGCTAATCCTGTGCCCCAAAAATGACTTCTGAAGTCGGATGTATCGAACTGAAAGGTGCAAATATTGCAGTAAAGCTGTAAACTACGATACACTTCTTTCCGTTCTCCGGACTACATCCTGCTACTTGCAAATCCACTTTCATGGCTTGGTGGCGGTAGTTTGAGAACGAACGACGAAGAAGATTACAGGAGATGTCTAATATATTGTAATGGTGCAACACTTCAGAAACATAAATGGACGAGTTGCTTTTTACATTTTAATAATATTAATCTAACGACTTTGTGAACACGATATAGCGGCATTTTGTTTTACCAGTTGGCAGCCCTGAATTAACTTCTGAAATAGATGGGCGTTCTAGAGTGAAACCTATTATCTATTCGTGCTTGCCGCTTGTTCTCCTTGCTTTTAAATGAATTTTGTTTGTGTTTGGGCAAAATTAATTTGAAAAGTGGAACATTTCTCCGTTGTCTTCGGTCGCTGGGACAGCTTTGACTGGGGAGTGCATTTAGAAAACACAGTTGACACAAGTTATAAGGCCAGAAGCTATGAAAGTGTAGAAATGAGCACAACAAAGCTTCCGTACTTGGTTGGCATGAGTAGGATTGTGAAGGAATGACGCAAACACACGGCGGGTTTTCACTCGTGGGCGGGAAGCGGGGATTGTTTGGCGCTGTACACAGGTGCTTCTGCTTGCCGCTACTACACGCGTGTAACCTAGTTCTAGCGATTCTCACTCCATCATTGTAGTCATGGAGTCGCCGCGGCACCGACGTGTTAGCGCCGGTTTGGAGTCTTTGTGTGTTTTACACGTTGATAAATGAACCAGTGTATTATTATGTCATATTCGTACATGTTAATACACATGTTTAAGTACTACCCATTACCTCTTAGGAGCAATTTGGGAAGCGTTTACATAGAGAAAGTTCAATTATTACGCACCTGGGGACAATTAGATAAATGGTGCTCTCAAAATAGCAGGTGATCGTGTGGGGACAATTAGAGAAATAGTGAGTGTTCACACAGGAGAAATAGTGGACGTTTTCACATAGAGAACTAATGGAATTGTTCGCATAAGAGAAATAGTGGACGTTTTCACATAGAGAACTAATGGAATTGTTCGCATAAGAGAAATAGTGGACGTTTTCACATAGAGAACTAATGGAATTGTTCGCATAAGAGAAATAGTGGACGTTTTCACATAGAGAACTAATGGAATTGTTCGCATAAGAGAAATAGTGGACGTTTTCACATAGAGAGCTAATGGAATTGTTCGCATAAGAGAAATAGTGGACGTTTTCACATAGAGAGCTAATGGAATTGTTCGCATAAGAGAAATAGTGGACGTTTTCACACAGAGAGCTAATGGAATTGTTCGCATAAGAGAAATAGTGGACGTTTTCACATAGAGAACTAATGGAATTGTTCGCATAAGAGAAATAGTGGACGTTTTCACATAGAGAACTAATGGAATTGTTCGCATAAGAGAAATAGTGGACGTTTTCACATAGAGAGCTAATGGAATTGTTCGCATAAGAGAAATAGTGGACGTTTTCACATAGAGAACTAATGGAATTGTTCGCATAAGAGAAATAGTGGACGTTTTCACATAGAGAGCTAATGGAATTGTTCGCATAAGAGAAATAGTGGACGTTTTCACATAGAGAGCTAATGGAATTGTTCGCATAAGAGAAATAGTGGACGTTTTCACATAGAGAGCTAATGGAATTGTTCGCATAAGAGAAATAGTGGACGTTTTCACATAGAGAGCTAATGGAATTGTTCGCATAAGAGAAATAGTGGACGTTTTCACATAGAGAACTAATGGAATTGTTCGCATAAGAGAAATAGTGGACATTTTCACATAGAGAACTAATGGAATTGTTCGCATAAGAGAAATAGTGGACGTTTTCACATAGAGAGCTAATGGAATTGTTCGCATAAGAGAAATAGTGGACGTTTTCACATAGAGAACTAATGGAATTGTTCGCATAAGAGAAATAGTGGACGTTTTCACATAGAGAACTAATGGAATTGTTCGCATAAGAGAAATAGTGGACGTTTTCACATAGAGAACTAATGGAATTGTTCGCATAAGAGAAATAGTGGACGTTTTCACATAGAGAGCTAAGGGAATTGTTCGCATAAGAGAAATAGTGGACGTTTTCACATAGAGAACTAATGGAATTGTTCGCATAAGAGAAATAGTGGACGTTTTCACATAGAGAGCTAATGGAATTGTTCGCATAAGAGAAATAGTGGACGTTTTCACATAGAGAACTAATGGAATTGTTCGCATAAGAGAAATAGTGGACGTTTTCACATAGAGAACTAATGGAATTGTTCGCATAAGAGAAATAGTGGACGTTTTCACATAGAGAACTAATGGAATTGTTCGCATAAGAGAAATAGTGGAAACGTATTGAAATAAGAGTAAGTGCTCATATTGGGACATAGTGGGTGTGGAGTATGTGGACTGTAAGGGAAATAGTGGAAGTGTTCATACACTTGTGAACAGTCAGAGAAATAGTGGATTCGTTCATGTGTGTACAGTAGGAGAACTAGCGGATTCTCTAATGTGTGAACAGTCAGAGAAATAGTGGATTCGTTCATGTGTGCACAGTAGGAGAACTAGCGGATTCTCTAATTTGTGAACAGTCAGAGAAATAGTGGATTCGTTCATTTGTGTACAGTAGGAGAACTAGCGGATTCTCTCATGTGTGAACAGTCAGAGAAATAGTGGATTAGTTCATTTGTGTACAGTAGGAGAACTAGCGGATTCTCTCATGTGTGAACAGTCAGAGAAATAGTGGATTCGTTCATGTGTGTACAGTAGGAGAACTAGCGGATTCTCTCATGTGTGAAGAGTCAGAGAAATAGTGGATTCGTTCATTTGTGTACAGTAGGAGAACTAGCGGATTCTCTCATGTGTGAAGTCAGAAATAGTGGATTATTTCATTTGTGAACGGTCAGAGAAATAGTGGATTCGTTCATGTATGGACCGTAGGAGAACTAGCGGATTCGTTCATGTGTGGACATTAGGAGAAATAGTGGATTATTTAATATGGGGACAGTAGGAGAAATAGTGGATTATTTAATATGGGGACAGAAGGAGAAATAGTGGATTCGTTCATGAATGGACAGTAATAGAACTAGTGGATTCGTTTGGTGCCGAAGACGGATGTGTCGGACCGAAAGGTGCAAATATCGCAGTCAAGCTGTAAACTAGCGACACATCGCATTCCGTTCTCCGGACTACATTCTGCTACTTGCAAAACCCTGTTGATGGTTTGGTAGAGGGAGACTGAGGGGGGGGGGGGGGGAAGATCAATCGTTCCACTTTTGAAGTAAAAGCCAGTTTTCGAGATTGAAGTGTACCTTCTTTATGCCTGATGGAGAGGAGAAGCACACGCGGTCGCTCGTGGGAGACTGGTTACTGAATCGCTCGTGCCGCGCAGCGCGCCATAAGTTTTCAAGTTTGCCCGGTGCTTTATTTTTTCCTCAACGCTACCGGCGTTTCATGTTTTGTTTTATTTCAGTACTCGTGCCTGCATTTGGCGAAGGCTTGCCAACTAAGCAACTTTGTCGCAAAGCATCACCTGCTCCTTTCCATGTTCAGGTTCACCTACCTACTACCAATATTAGGTTCACCTTTCTCCTGCCATCTTTCTTCTTCTTTTGTCGTACTGCTCTTGCCATACGTCGCAGAGAGGCTGGTTGCGAAGATTTCTTGTTATCGCCAAGTGGGAGCCTCGTGCTGTTAGAGATACCCTCGATCCACCGATGTCGATGTCTGCCTCTTGCTCATGGGCCGGAGACCTGCATTCGATATGTTCTTGATGGCATCTACTCATAATGTATTCTGACTAAATGACCAAACTACTTGATTTGTTGTGAGTCAATGTAGGCACCAACTGGGTTTGTCAGACTATATAATGGTTAAATTACATGACTAAGGAGGATGGATCGAAGAGGGAAGGCTAATCCTGTGCCCCAAAAATGACTTCTGAAGTCGGATGTATCGAACTGAAAGGTGCAAATATTGCAGTAAAGCTGTAAACTACGATACACTTCTTTCCGTTCTCCGGACTACATCCTGCTACTTGCAAATCCACTTTCATGGCTTGGTGGCGGTAGTTTGAGAACGAACGACGAAGAAGATTACAGGAGATGTCTAATATATTGTAATGGTGCAACACTTCAGAAACATAAATGGACGAGTTGCTTTTTACATTTTAATAATATTAATCTAACGACTTTGTGAACACGATATAGCGGCATTTTGTTTTACCAGTTGGCAGCCCTGAATTAACTTCTGAAATAGATGGGCGTTCTAGAGTGAAACCTATTATCTATTCGTGCTTGCCGCTTGTTCTCCTTGCTTTTAAATGAATTTTGTTTGTGTTTGGGCAAAATTAATTTGAAAAGTGGAACATTTCTCCGTTGTCTTCGGTCGCTGGGACAGCTTTGACTGGGGAGTGCATTTAGAAAACACAGTTGACACAAGTTATAAGGCCAGAAGCTATGAAAGTGTAGAAATGAGCACAACAAAGCTTCCGTACTTGGTTGGCATGAGTAGGATTGTGAAGGAATGACGCAAACACACGGCGGGTTTTCACTCGTGGGCGGGAAGCGGGGATTGTTTGGCGCTGTACACAGGTGCTTCTGCTTGCCGCTACTACACGCGTGTAACCTAGTTCTAGCGATTCTCACTCCATCATTGTAGTCATGGAGTCGCCGCGGCACCGACGTGTTAGCGCCGGTTTGGAGTCTTTGTGTGTTTTACACGTTGATAAATGAACCAGTGTATTATTATGTCATATTCGTACATGTTAATACACATGTTTAAGTACTACCCATTACCTCTTAGGAGCAATTTGGGAAGCGTTTACATAGAGAAAGTTCAATTATTACGCACCTGGGGACAATTAGATAAATGGTGCTCTCAAAATAGCAGGTGATCGTGTGGGGACAATTAGAGAAATAGTGAGTGTTCACACAGGAGAAATAGTGGACGTTTTCACATAGAGAACTAATGGAATTGTTCGCATAAGAGAAATAGTGGACGTTTTCACATAGAGAACTAATGGAATTGTTCGCATAAGAGAAATAGTGGACGTTTTCACATAGAGAGCTAATGGAATTGTTCGCATAAGAGAAATAGTGGACGTTTTCACATAGAGAACTAATGGAATTGTTCGCATAAGAGAAATAGTGGACGTTTTCACATAGAGAACTAATGGAATTGTTCGCATAAGAGAAATAGTGGACGTTTTCACATAGAGAACTAATGGAATTGTTCGCATAAGAGAAATAGTGGAAACGTATTGAAATAAGAGTAAGTGCTCATATTGGGACATAGTGGGTGTGGAGTATGTGGACTGTAAGGGAAATAGTGGAAGTGTTCATACACTTGTGAACAGTCAGAGAAATAGTGGATTCGTTCATGTGTGTACAGTAGGAGAACTAGCGGATTCTCTAATGTGTGAACAGTCAGAGAAATAGTGGATTCGTTCATGTGTGCACAGTAGGAGAACTAGCGGATTCTCTAATTTGTGAACAGTCAGAGAAATAGTGGATTCGTTCATTTGTGTACAGTAGGAGAACTAGCGGATTCTCTCATGTGTGAACAGTCAGAGAAATAGTGGATTAGTTCATTTGTGTACAGTAGGAGAACTAGCGGATTCTCTCATGTGTGAACAGTCAGAGAAATAGTGGATTCGTTCATGTGTGTACAGTAGGAGAACTAGCGGATTCTCTCATGTGTGAAGAGTCAGAGAAATAGTGGATTCGTTCATTTGTGTACAGTAGGAGAACTAGCGGATTCTCTCATGTGTGAAGTCAGAAATAGTGGATTATTTCATTTGTGAACGGTCAGAGAAATAGTGGATTCGTTCATGTATGGACCGTAGGAGAACTAGCGGATTCGTTCATGTGTGGACATTAGGAGAAATAGTGGATTATTTAATATGGGGACAGTAGGAGAAATAGTGGATTATTTAATATGGGGACAGAAGGAGAAATAGTGGATTCGTTCATGAATGGACAGTAATAGAACTAGTGGATTCGTTTGGTGCCGAAGACGGATGTGTCGGACCGAAAGGTGCAAATATCGCAGTCAAGCTGTAAACTAGCGACACATCGCATTCCGTTCTCCGGACTACATTCTGCTACTTGCAAAACCCTGTTGATGGTTTGGTAGAGGGAGACTGAGAACGAACACAGAAGAAGAAGTGGATTCGTTCACGTGTGGGCAGTAAGAGGGATAGTGACAATGTTCTGAAGTTAGTCAGCAAAGACCGGTATCAGTTTTTAGATTGACTTGCGTGAATTAACTTCCACCAACAATGGGTAACGTCATCTCGAGGTGTGCTCAGAACGTGCGTGATGCCTGGAAAAACTGCTCAAAGAAGCACGCAGAAGAAGAGACCATGCTGAGCACGTGTGACAGCGAGCCACTAGACAAGTGTCACGAGCAGCTGTTCCTTTCTGGTGTGGACAGGACCAGCGCGACGGGCAGCCCGGCATCAATTCACAGGTTCGACGAGAACGTGGAGCAGGCGGCCTGCAAACTGTTGTCAGCTTCGCCAACACCCGCCGTCTGCTCACATCATCGCCGCACTGAAGACCACCACGCTGTGGATTTCACGGGCTTTGAGGACGTTGGAGAAAAGCCACTTGGGACATTTATTGACCAAGAGTCTCAGACAGACACCGAGGTATGTGATGATTCTCAGTCTCACGTTCCAGGGGAGAACACCATGAGCAAGGCTTACATTGTAAAAACGTACAGCATACAGAACGCAACTCTGTCCTCGTCGCCTGCAGTACACACCAAATTCTCGCCCCTGAACCATTCTGTCAGCATGTCTCCGTGTCCTCCGCGTTTCTCTGTAAGTGTTATCGGATTTCGAACTTGTGTAATTACTTCATTGATGTTAATTAGCACATTTACTCTTGAAGGGGAACTCAATGGTCTCGAGGCGGGGGACTCCGGTGGCCTCGATGTAAGGTGTCCGCCTTGGGTACCGGAGGTCGCGTATTCGAATCACGGTGGTGACCGGGATTTTTTTTGCACGTGGATCTTCTGGTAAAAATGCCCCATGTCTTTAGATAGTGAGATCGGACTCCCGTGTACAGTGTCGAGAACGTTAAAAATCCCTTGGCAGTTGGAAATCGAAAAGTGTAGGGTTAATGGCCGCTGCCAAAACACAATACAAATTAAAAACCTACCCAAGTTATTTGTACCTTTCCCCAGGTGGTTTGTTTAGAGCAGCTATAGATGGCGCCTAACTGGCTGTGGGTCTACTTAGCTCTAGTGTGAGTCTATTAAGATGGATTCGCACATCGGTAAAAAAAAAAAACACTCTCCAAACTGGTTGTATACAGACTCTGCAGTCTTCCAAATCAGTATAAAGTCAACTCAGGTCACCATCAAAGGACAAAGAATATGCCATTCCAATCTTCTAGGCCTGTCGTTGTAGTTGTTCGAAACTACACGTTGCTGAGTTGAGTTAACGCTCTATGACGTTTCTCTGGTGGCAGGTTACAGGGGCTCTTCTCATCCTGTACTGTAGTCCTCCTGACTAGTGCAGTGCCAGGCTTCTCAGTAAAGTCAACACTGTGGGGATATATGTATATTGTAAAAGGGGAATAAAGAGACGTGTGCATGGGACTAGCAAGCTTATCATTTAAAATACATTACAATGAACTAAGATGCTAGTCCAGTCAGGCATAACACACTGACCAGGACGTCGCGACAGGGCCAACACACTGACCAGGACGTCGCGACAGGGCCAATACACTGACCAAGACCACATCCCTCTTCCATGTAGCATTCCCTGAAAACGGACTATTTTTAAGGTAGCCTGGCTGACGAGATGTGATCCCTGTAGTAGTGAGCGTCACGCAGATGAAGCCAAACATAGCACAACCGCCTGGAAGTCCGCGCTCCGCCTTCATCAACATGCTCGGGATGTGAGGAAAGCTACTACAATCCTCCACTTATGTCCTTTCTAGGGCACACACAAGAGTAAACTTACTCATTGTGGGCATTAAACAACAAAATAAATTACTACAGAAACTGTCAAAGAATGAGCACATGAAGGTGCATTAACGCATGCTTACTTTAAGGATATCTGTACAGTGGGGGCCCATACTTTATAGGAAGCGAAGTGGAGAAGATAAATCAACTGGGTGCACTTAAGTGGTTTCCTGGTGCGGAAGAACCACTGTAACCTAGGCAGGACAAAGACGGTTTATGTGAAAGGGTGGCAATCTCGCGTACAGCCAATTGCTATGGAAACCACATCTGCAATAGCTCACGTCAATGCTTCTTGTAAGGGGGGCTGCCTGCAGTGGTGGTACTATGCTTCGTATGAGCGGAGAACAGGAGAAACGATTGTATGAATGGCGAGTTTTGTGGGGTACCGAGGGTGGAATAAGTGATATGGGTTTATGTGTATGATAGAACATACATACACCGTAAACGTGGGCGTGTCTGCAGAGATAGGAAACGTGTGCCGGGTAATGAAGTTTGAACGTCCATAATCTTGCCGGATCAGACAATGCAACATTTGGCACATGTACTTTAAGACTGGCTTGTGTATCTCACTGTTCTCTGCCTTGGTAAAGGTAGCCCCGGTAAAGGTAGCCCCATACAATGCTGTCGGGGATAGAGTGTAGACTTCATTGTACTAGGTCTCCGCTTTTTATGAGGTGGCATAACCCGTTTCTTTCTCTAATAACAACCCAGGGTACATTTACAGCTTTGGTCTACTGAGCCGTGTCGGCAACGGGAATCGAACCAGGTACCTATGCCGTAAGAAACGAATGCTCTACCACCCGTGCTATGCAGACGCTCATACTGTACCTACTGTTGCTTCCTCCTCGCTCTTCATCCTTTAAAAAATGTAACTTCACACAGACAAAATACTAGGTCAGCTTTGACGTTGTAATCGATTCCTTTCTGCGTGCATATCAAAGACAATGTGTGTGTGTTGTTGTGAATAATGCCCATAATGAGTAAGTTTACTCTTTTGTGTGGGTAGGAAGACTAACGTCTGGTCAGCTAAAATATACTGGTCAGACGTTAGTCAGGGTCAGGTAAAATATACTGGTCAGACGTTAGTCAGGGTCAGGTAAAATATACTGATCAGACGTTAGTCAGGGTCAGGTAAAATATACTGATCAGACGTTAGTCAGGGTCAGGTAAAATATACTGGTCAGACGTTAGTCAGGGTCAGGTAAAATATACTGGTCAGACGTTAGTCAGGGTCAGGTAAAATATACTGGTCAGACGTTAGTCAGGGTCAGGTAAAATTTACTGGTCAGACGTTAGTCAGGGTCAGGTAAAATTTACTGGTCAGACGTTAGTCAGGGTCAGGTAAAATTTACTGGTCAGACGTTAGTCAGGGTCAGGTAAAATATACTGGTCAGACGTTAGTCAGGGTCAGGCAAAACATACTGGTCAGACATTAGTCAGGGTCAGGTAAAATATACTGGTCAGACGTTAGTCAGGGTCAGGCAAAACATACTGGCCAAGACTTTCACCATGGCCTTCTAGTAACTCTCCCTGGAAACGGGCTGTTTTAATGGCAGCCTGGCTAACAAGGTGAGGGATCGACGTGATCCCCATAGTAGTGTGGGACACACAGATGCAGCCATGCATAGCACAACCACCTGGAGGTCCCCAATCCACCTTCATAAGCACGCTCGGGATGGGAGGAAAGCTACTACAACCCGCCACTTAACGTCCTTTTCAGGGCTCGCAAAAGAGTAACCTACTCATTGTGGGCATTCACAAACAAATCTTTTGTGTGCCCTGGGAAGAACGTTAAGTTGCGGGATGCAGTAGCTTTCCTCACATCCTGAGCCTGCTGATGAAGGTGGACCGGGTCCTTCATGCAGTTGTGCTATGCTTGGCTTCATCTGTGTGTTGCTCACAACTACGGGTATCATGTCGATCTCCCACCTTGTTAGCCAGGATGTCAAGAACAACCCGTTTTTATGGAGCAATTCGAGGCCGGGGTCTTGGCCAATATATTTAGTCCGACCCAGACTACCATATCCGATCAGCAAGTTTTGCTTCACTAGATGTGTTCACACCAGTCTTGGGGAATAGAGAAATAAAGGCGAACGCAAAAAAAACAACAGCCATGCGTGTTTTATGTCTATAGACAAGAAGCACATAGTGTTGTCTGGTGACTTGGTTCCAGAGCTGTGACTAGCTGGATTCATAGTGACAGTTAGAACTATAAAAGGTATACCTAGACCTTGAAATAAATAAATGGACTTATTTGATCATTAATAAAGCACTGCCACAGAATACCTGAAGTTCATTGTTTAATACAGGATATTAGATTATGATATTCATTCTTGCATCACATGAGACCTTCCGGCTAGATAAGTCAGAAGGCTCATGTGTATAAATATTGTAATAAACTAAATGCAACACCTATAGCAGTGGTCAGTCACTTTGCTTCCGACTCGTCGTTATTGTTTGAATTTTCATAGCAGCCTGACCTTAGTGAAATTGAGGACAGAAATTGGAGATGGATTGGACACACCCTGAAAAAGAAGCCCAGAAATACTATCACTGGATTGGAACCTACAAGGAAAGAGATTAGTGGGATGCCCAAGGAACACCTGCTGAAGTACAGTGGATGAGGAGGCTAGATCAGCTGGTGTCTCTTGGGCTGAGCTCAAGAAGACAACTTGGAATTGGACCAATTGGAGGTCATTGTTTGCAGCCTTATGTCTCAAGGAGAGCCAGATGAATAACATCCATTGCGATTTTTTTAAAGAGTTAATTGTAAATGTGAAGCTAGATTATCTTATATGTCACGCTCATCCTTGTCATATAGAAGACATCATATGTGGCGAATTGTTTATCCAGCATTCTTTCAAGCTTCACAGGCTACTGTGCCACCAGTATATGTTTTGTCCTGTGTCCAATACCATGAGTTAGAGAGTCATCTACCCTAGATGGGCTTGAGTTACTGTTAGTTGCCTCTTATGAAAGTGAGCCTGTTCTCTGTCACCCTCTTGTTGTACAGGTGCCATACTTCGTCTGATTGATCTCTTGATCTACTTCTAGGGTTCAGGAGGCAGCACCAGTCCCCTGGACATTCTCGAGAGACGACAGGAGGATGTTCTGACCAGACTAGAGCAACTGCAGGCATCCGTGTCCAAGCTGGCTGAGAAGTACAATGTTTCAGTAGCACAAGAACTGTCGGATACATCCACCACCACATTATCAGCAGCAACGGCACCAGTAACTACATCATCAGCTCCTTCTGTAGGAAGTCTTCAGGGGCAGGCACTGGACAGCTCATTGTTGGTGAGTATTGTCATACAGGTCAACTGGTAGAGTGTTGTGGATTCGATCCCCCACTGAATCATTATTTGATTGACAATATCCCCATGCCTCCATTAAATGAAATAAAGGGTAACATATTTCTGTAGGATGATGATGATGATACTTACTTACTTTCTGTGTTCACGCAGCTCGTCATATAGCGTTCGTGTTCAGCGGCTTGAATTGCCCTGTCAATCGCCTTCAGCATGTCGCTCTCGTCATATATATCCAGACGGTTGGGGCAAATCATCAGATGACCTGGATCTTGTACTGCACGCAGTTAAATTATATGGTATATTTTAGCAGTGGGGGTGGGTTTTAGACAGCATGGCACTAACTATCCTACCTGCCTCATTTATTGCTATATCAATGAGTTTTGTGTGGGCAGAGTTTCTCCAGTCCCCTGCTGAGAGGCACAGGGTGTGCTGATGTCCGGAGGACAGATGACTGTGTTCCCCATGTTGTACTAGTCAATGTTCGGATAATGTTGTTTCTGTGTGTATCTTCCACTTTGTTTCCTAGATGTGTGTCAAGTAAGACCGTGTATGGTCTAATTTGATGCCCAAATATTTGGGATCCGTGCAGTGTTTGAGCTCCTGACTTTGTCATCTAATCTGTAGTTTTCTGTTTGCTTCTCTGTTTTTGATGTGGAAGGCACATGCTGGGGTCTGGTTTGATGTGATTTTCCTGATAGTACTTTGTAAGGGCATCAAGGGAGCTTGACAGTTTGGCATGGCTTGGCTTTGTTCGTTATCAATCTCCCGCTACCAAACCATGAAAGAGCTTAAGTAGCAGAATGTAGTCCAGAGAACGGAATACGTTGTGTCATAGTTTACAGCTTGAGACTGCGATATTTGCACCTTTCGGTCCAACACATCAGACTTCAGCAAGCATTTTCTGAGTACCAGGTTAGCATTCTCTCTTCGATCCCTTCTCCTTAGCCAGTCTGCCCTGCTGCAGTATGTAATCCAGGGTCACCGCGTGGAGGTGTAGAATGGTCTTGGCAGCTCTGGTTCGCTGGCCCTGATGCTAGCGGTAAGCTATGGGTCGCTGACCACTGCAGCTCATGCGCTGCTCAGTATCTTGATCCCGCTTGACAGTTTCATTTAGACCTCTTCAAAACCCTTTCCCTGGGAAGCAACTGCTGTGTCATCGATGTGTATAAATTTCCCTGTGATCATGTCCACTGGTTGACATTTAGTATAGATGTTCTACAGCATGGGAGCTAGAACACTTCCCTGTAGCAGGCCATTGTTTTGATTTCTCCATCTGCTATCTTTTTTCCTTAAGGTGACAGAGGTGTCTGTTTTGTAGAAGACATTTGATGATGTTAGTCAGGCGCCAGTCGTTCATCATGGAGTAAAGCTTTGACAACAAACTCTGATGTTTCTTGGTACGGAATCCTGCTCTCAGGTCGATAAAGGCCACCTCGGTGATTTGTTTGTGTTCGAAACCTTCCTCTGTTAGTTGAGTCAGATTTAGTATTTGACTGCGGCATGATCTCCCAGATCTGAACCCAGCCTGTTCCCTGATCAGGGGGAGACGTGGTTCAGGATCAGCCTTTCAAACCTTAATACAAGTGGCATAATAGCGGCACTGGGCAGACATTTTTGGTTCTCTTGGGGTTTTACCTAGCTTTATCAGAGCAACCACCAGATTTCAGGAATGTGCATGGAGTCTATACATTTGTTCATGAGCTTTAACAGCCAATTAATTGTTTCCGGGCCAAAATGTTTTCTTTGTTCTGTCCTTGGTTCATCGGGGTCAGCTGCTTCATTGATTTTCTTTTAATTTATTGCATCAATTAATTTCTCTTATTTTGAAAGGTGGTGATGATGATTTGTTTGTTTTGTTTTTTTGTTTTTTCGCCTTATTTTTATCTATTCCCCAAGGCGTGTGTGCGTTACACTGTGGTTTTTATTTTGCGCCTGTCGGCCCAGTGCATCTGACTTCAGCATGCATTTTATGTAAGGGTCTGCTTCCTCCTGCGTTTCTAAGGGTTTGCTTCCCCGGGGTAATGGCCGGTGCTGTGATGGGGATCGAACCCAGCACCTTCTGGTTGTGAGCCGTGCCACTAGGCCACGCGGCCCCTGATTAATTTATCTTTTGGCTCAAACTGAAGCATATGGCCACCTGTACAGATACATTTGCAGTTTTGGTTTCAAAGCAATGATTTTGGATGAGGTTATCTTCTTCTACATTCGTTCTCAAACTCCCATTACCAAGCCCTGAACCGGGCTTTGTAAGTAGCAGGATGTAGTCCAGAGAACGAAATGCGTTGTCTCACTAATGTACAGCTTGACTACGATATTTGCACCGTTCGGTCTGACACATCTGCCTTTGGCAGCGTATGACGAGGTTATGATATCTGAAAAATGCAGCTGGTAGTTTCTAAAGGTGCCATCTGGTGGAAGCAACCCCCAGCTTTGTGATTAGTGTAGGTAGCAGACACTATGTGCTCATGTCAGAAGTAAAATGGTGTCAGTGCGCAGGTCAAAGAACAGTGTGCTGTTGTGCGTTTGTTTGGGGAGAAAGGAATTTCTGCAAAGGATAAGGAAATGTTTCTTGTTACTGGTGTGATGTGTTTGTTGCATAAAGTCGTGCGTAACCAGGCTGATAATTTTTCTCAAGGGCGCTAAAAAATCGCAGATGTTACCCGACCTGTTTGCCCTCTTCAAATTGCAACAGTCTACGAAGAGTCCAAAAGGTTTATTATGGACACATGCATGGCCAAATGGGAAACAGCATACTGGCTACACAAAAAATGATGCCTATTACCAGCTGAACAGAAGAGAGCAGGTCGTGGTCTTCAGACTCCGCACAGGCCACAATAGACTGAGGTACCATCTATTCAATAAACTGAAGATAGGTGGCGCTGACGAATGCCAATGTGGTACAGGGAAAATGACTGCTGAACATGTGCTGCAAAATTACCCAACATACGAGGACTAGAGAAAGCACATGTGGCCATTACCAGTGCCAACACTAGACAAGCTCTATGGCAGTGTCGACAGCCTCAGGATGGCAGCTGCTTTCTTCGAACAAATTCAAGTTGTCGTCTGACAGCGTAAGAAGAAGAAGAAATTGCAACAGAAGCATCTGTGAGGTGGGTGGGGAAGATGATTTGAGCTGATAGGCGAGTAACGATGAATGGTGTAGCAATTGCAATAGAGTGTTCACATGGTTTAGCCTACATCATAATCGTGATCGATTGAATTTCTGGAAATTCTCAGGGTGGTTACACAAACATCTGATGGATACACAACTGAATGGGCATGTCTTTGCTGATAAAGCAATGGGATAAGTGTATCAATGTTGGTGGAAATGATGTTGAGAAATAAATGACAATGTCAGTGTAATAATAAAGGGTTTTTAAGTTTGTATCTAATTTAATATGTTTAAATAGTCATTTGTGAGCTATTTACTGACTTGTCCTCATGTTAACCATTTCAGAGTAGCAGGAATAGCACTCTTGACCTCGTGATAAAGGCGGACCCATCTAGTATACCCATGTCTCTGGTTGTTCTTTGTGAACTCCTGAGTGCTCAGAACCGAGTTCTCAAGTCCACCTTCATCCACTCCAGCACCTCAGATAGTGTACCAGAGAAGTTGCGGGGCCTCCTGACATCCAACAGTGGCATTCAGAGGTCTGACTGTGACCTGGCTGTCACTCTCATCTGGAAGCAAGGTGAGAGATTCCAGGCATGAAACTCATCAGTGACAATACACGCTGAAACTTAAATGCTTGACAACATCACCTAAATTATTTTTTAAAATATAATTACTGCATTTTGATCCACTGGGGAGTGGATATAGCAACATGGAATGTGAGAAAGATGATGAAGATAGGAAAAGTGGAAATTTTAAAGTCGCAGATATGAAGAATACAAATTAAAGTTTACGGTCTGAGTGAAACAAGATGGAAGGAGGAGGGCGGCGAATGTCAGAGCGAAGAGTATCATTTAGTACACTCGGGCAATGATAATGGCCTTGGAGGAGTGGCCATTATTCTAGATAAAAACGGCTGTGGTGGATATTGAGGGGATCGACCAAAATTCCCAAAAGAGGTCGAAATGCTGATAGGATTCTCACAAACAACACAAGAAAAGCCAGAGGAGCAATGGCAAAGACTGAAGAATAGTGACAGAGGCCGCAGTGAAAACAATTGGGAAAATGGATATTGCAGTAAAGAAGCCCTGGATCAATTAAATGGCAGAGCGCGGCAAATGGTAAAACGTGAAAACCAAAACAGGCAGAGAGACTTATAAGAAACTAAAAATTCAAATAGGCAGAGAGTGCAAGAAAGCAAGAGATGAGTAGTGGGAGGAAGGCTGTAGAGAAATTGAACAAATGGAAAAAAAAGGGAGGTCGGACCTGATGTATAGGAGAATAAAACAAACCAGCTCACAAAATAATAGAGTTCAGCCACGTGCTGTACGATATAAACTGGGCAACATCATTACAGACCCAGATCAAAAGAAAGAGATGGAGAGAATACGTGGCAGAACTATATGAAGAAGAAGATAACAATACAGCTCAAATCTCAAATACAAGTGAGAATGAAGTAGGAGAGGAGGACACACAAATAGGTCAAGAAGAATTTGACTGAGCCCTTCGCACTATCCCAAATGCCAAAGCAGTAGGTATAGATGACATACCAATAGAGCTTCTAAAAGCGGCAGGTCAACCTATGCAGGGTCGACTTTTTCATCTGGTACTGGCTATATATCGCACAGGAAATTGGCCGGTGGATTACACTACAACAGTAATAATCCCACCCCCAAATTAATCCAATGTGACTGAATGTACAAATTTCAGAACAATAAGTCTGATATCACATGCTTCCAAAATCCTCATGGTGGTAATCAGAAAGAGAATAACAAGCCACATAGATCGGCTGTTGAAAGAAAATCAATTTGTGTTCAGAAGAGGAACAGGCACCAGAAAGGCAATTGGAGTTCCTTCAGAAAAAATGATGGATTGGGGAAGACCCCTGTACATCTGCTACATGGATTATGAGAAGGCGTTTGATATAGTTTCCTGGAAGAGGCTTTTTAAGATCCTCAAAAACATGCCAAAATTTAAGAACCAATCCTCTGATGCAGAATCTGTACACAAACCAAAAAGCCATCATATCATTAAGAGAAGGGCTCACGAACGCGGTACCTATAAGAAAAGGAATAAGACAGGGATGTCCACTTTCAGCTGGCCTGTTCAATGCTTACTCAGAGATGATGATGGCTGAAGCAATGAAGAAATGCAATCTGTGGGTAAAGGTAAAGGGCAAACAACTGGAGGCAATAAAATATGCAGATGACCAAGCCATTGGAGGAGGATTTACAAAAAATGCTGAATGAAATTAGCAACATTGCAGATATCTATGACATGAAAGTGAACATAAAGAAGACCAAGACAATGATCATAGCCAAAGAACCAACCAGCGTAAGCGTATCCATAAGAGGGAATGAAGTCGAGCAGGTATTCCAATTCCCATATCTTGGTCAAACTATAACAGAAAATGCACGATGCTATAGAGAAATACGATCTAGAATTGCAATGGCAAAGAAAATGTTTAGAGAGAAACAAAGAATCCTTACATCCAATAACATTAGTATGTCTCTAAGGAAAAGGATCTTATACACATATGTTTGGACTGGGGCAATGTATGGTTCTGAAACATGGATTATAAATAAAATAGAAGAAAAATACTTGGAGGCTTTTGAGATGTGGTGTTACCGAAAGATGGAAAGAGTAAGCTGGACCGAGAATAAATCAAATAAAAAGGTATTGGTGGAGATGGGAAAAGAAAGTTTATACGGAAGATAAAAAGAAATCGACTTGTCTGGTTGGGACATATCTGTGGAGAAAGGGCCCAGTCAGAAAGGTCTTGGAGGACTTTATGCAGGGAAGGAGAGGGAAGGGAAGACCTAGAAATATCTTTTTGTCTCAAGCTTGCGGAGATACGGCTGTGAAGACATATGCTGAGCTGAAGATGTCTGCAGAGGTAAGGCAGAAACGGAAGGACAAAATTCATGAGTTTATTGATCAGTCTTAGGACTGAATGACCTGATGATGATGAGCAGTCTATTTAAAAGACAGTCCCATAGCAAACGCTGTGGTTGGGGATGAAGTGTTAGAGACTTCATTGTGCTAGACCTCAGTTTTTTTTGGTGAGGTGGCCAGTTCCCTTCCTAACTGCCTTTGCTTCCTAATTGTAAGTCAGGCAACTATTTAAAGCTGGAACAAACGAATAGCAGGAACACAATACCTTTGCAGTGAGAAGCTAGCATCCTACCACATGGTCTGTTGTGAAGGTTTAGCTTTATTTTAGTGAAGGTTAAAAATTCTTAAAGCTTTGCTACTCAGATACCCAGATTTATAGGACTGAGATTAAAGCACACCTACAAACCTTAGACAATGTACAGAATCAAGCGCTTCGGGCGGTCAGCGGCGCCATTAATCAAGATCATCACTCCATTAAATTAAATTTAAAAAATCACAACTCTATCCTAGACTGGGCACCCAAGACCGTTGTACAAGCGGAAAAGTACAAGAAAATGGCAGCACATCCAATGGAAGATTGGGAAATCTTGCCAGTGGAAAATTGAAGAGAAGCAGCTTTATAGATCAGTCAAATTAATCAGAACATAAAGAGATGAATTACCAGACACCACTAAGGAGGTAAATCCAATACCCCTATCAACCCCATGGGAAAAACACCACAATCTCAGCATAAAAAACATCCATAACTACCAACTGCCCCAAGGGAGAGCATAACACTCTCCAAAGAAAAGCAGTGGCATGCAATATAATCAAAAAACTATACCCCAGAGAAGCCAAGGATTGAGGTGTATCTACCTATAGATCAGCATCCAGAGCTGTGAAGAATGGATGCACAGGAATCTATATATTCCCTATTTGGTTCAAGGAAACAAAACCACCAGCCCACCTCTGGCTAACTCTGTTGAAACTACTTGGCTGAAGTACATTCACTAAGCATTGCTGCAGAATAAATACAACAAGCCATGGTCAGCAGGTTGTATTCCTAGCATGTGCAGTGGTGGTCCTATTTTGCTCTAGTGTTTTAACCACCCTTCACTGCACTTGTTCCAATGCAGTGGAGTAATACGCTGCTTGAGTCTAGCCCGCTAAACAGGAAATCCTCCCGGCTACATCCAGTTCGGATCAAAGCTGGGACCTGCACAAGGACATATGCCACTGTAGAAGTACAGGTTGACTAAGACAGGTGCAATCTTAGTTCTGTAAGCCCCTCAATAATGATAAACTGTGAGAACTTAAAAGACCGTATGTGAACTAGAAGTCAAAAGAAGGATAGTGTGCAGACAAGTTAACAATCAAGGGGAGCAACAGAAGAACAAACAGTCATCTTCCAGCAAAACAAGACCCATATCCAATCCATAAGAAAAGTTAATCGCATGAGAGACAACTATCACTACCTTAATCAAGCATAGCAAGAGGCCTAGTTCCGCATGAGAACAGGACATAACAAATTTATTAGCCACTTATACAGACTAAAACTTGCCTCATTACCCATGTGTGTGTGCAGTCAAGCAGCACAGACAGCTGAACATATCCTACAAGACTGCTATAAGCTTAGGCAATTACAAAATGAACACCCCCATGGAGACGAACCTACACACAAAACTGTTCAGGAACCTTGAAGAACTCTCCACCTCGATAACCTCTATCCAGAGAGCTGAACTTCATGTGTAGACATAATAAAAAAGTGGCGAACAAGAAGGTGATGATGATCGGACTGATAAATAAAGGTCACTTGTCCCTGCAGCCAGGGGGCAGGCAAGTGAAGCCTGTTCTTCTCTTCCTCACCCTGATCCCACTGCTAGAAGTAACCTACATCTTACCAGGGTTCATTCCTAGGTGTAACTCCTCTAGGGTAGCAGTCTCTCCAACTCATGGGTTTTGCATTAAATTAAAAAAAAATTAATTAGATACAATTTTGCCAAAAGAATATACCCTAAAAATCCTCTCAGTGGACTTGAGCAATGATAGTAAACAAACTTAATGATAGTATATGCTATGTTTATATATGAAGCTGGGTACTACAGTGCGAGCAAATGAATAATATGAACAGATTCAACGCTAGATCTTTCAGCAAGAACTGATACTTTAATTATGTATTGTTGTTTTAGACATACTTTTTTAGTTAGCCTTTGAGAACTGTTTACTTTCTTATCCAACTTTTCTTATATCCATCTTTTATTTGCACCAATTATTTCCGTATCCAAAATAAGGGTTGCCATGGCCATAGCTGGATGTCTTATCCAGTGTAAACAGTGCTGGATTATGATGTAAGCTTACATACAGGCAATGTCTTTGTGGAAAGGCAAATCAAAATTGTTTTAACACTTGTGTTTTCGTCTTTGGCGTTCGTCCTGAAAAGTGTGTTGTGTCGTAGCTTAAAGCAAGGCTGGGATATCTTGCACCTTTTGGCCCAACTCATTTGATTTCACCTGGTTCTTTCTTTTGGTACTGGTTTGCCTTCCCTCTGCTATCCCTATCCCTTAGCCAGTCTGGACTAGTGCAGCCTTCTTTTCAGGGCCGCCACTTGGAGGTGGAATAGGG
The DNA here is from genome assembly GCA_036924085.1 of Ariolimax columbianus. NCBI lineage: Eukaryota > Metazoa > Mollusca > Gastropoda > Stylommatophora > Arionidae > Ariolimax > Ariolimax columbianus. Next base: position 56,627,539 of record JAVGWX010000002.1, on the reverse strand, counting down.
CCTTGGTCAACTGGTTTGCTGATCCTGATGAGTCACAAACTATGAGTCACAGGCTGCTGTAAACTCATACATTGCTGCTTCATCAGCTCTAACCCTTATGTTGAAGCTTATAATGTAACTAGATTTTAGGCTAAAGAAGGAAGATCACTTTTGATGCACCTTCACTTTTGGTCACGTTTTATTGTACAGTACTGTCCTCATTACATGCTATTGCTCAGTACTGTTCTATGTCACATCTTATTGCTCAGTACTGTTCTGTATCACATCTTATTGTTCAATACTGTCATCATCACAACTTATTGATTAGTATTGCCCTACATCACATGTTCTTAAGCGTCCGTCCTGAATAGGACATTGTGTCGCATTTTACAGCTGGGCTGTGATATCTTCGTCTTTTGGCTCGCACATGCAATTTCAGCACAGGTTTTTTTGGGACTGGGTTTGCCTTCCCTCTTTAAACCCTAATCTCTTAGTCAGGCTGCATGGTTGCAGTTTGTTTCCAGGGCTGCCACTTGAAAGTCAGGTAGGGTATTGGTCAGTTATGGGTCACTGATCTTGGTGCAAGCAGCCAGTTATGTGTCGCTGCTGCCTATCACCCCTTATTGCTCAGTAATGCCCATCTAACTCAGCTGAATGTCTTTATACTGGTTTAGAAGACTCGCAGAGTCTGTATACAACCACTTTATTTAACTTCACTTGTTTTAAAAACTGTGTGCATCTAATCTATTCTTGAATGCATTAAGTCCTGCCGAAGATGGTTGTGTCGGGCCGAAAGGTGCAAATATCGCAGTCAAGCTGTAAACTAGCGACACAACACATTCCCTTTCTCCGGATTACATCCTTCTACTTGCAAAGCTCTGTTCAGGGCTTGGTAGCAGAAGATTGCGAATGCAGAAGAAAATGAAGAATGCATTAAGTGACCGTGCTTCATTCCAAGCATTCGCCACCCTCTGGCAAAAAAATATTTTCTAGTATCTAATTTGGACCTTTCGTTAATTAATTTTTTGCTGTGCCAACTTGCTCTTATAGGCAGCTGTATTTCGAAAAACTTGTTATAGTCTAATTTATCCATTGCCTTGATTATCTTATAAACCTGTATTAAATCCCCCTCAAATTATTCTCTTTTCTAGGCACCGTAAGACTGGTTATTCAAAGTCTTTCCTCATAACTATAATTCCGGAATCCCACTATCAGTTTTGTCACTCTTCTTTGTATTCTTTCCAGCATGTTTATATCCCCATTAGATCTAACTAATGCTTTATGCAGCTTGACTATCACTTCCTTGCGCCTATGTTTAATATTCTTTGTATCATATCTAACATTACATTTGCCTTTTTCACTGCTACCTGGACTTGCTGACTTCCCTTACCTGTATGATCTATTATAACCCCTAGATCCTTTTCTGTTCTATCTTTCTAATATTGTTCTCTCCACATAACAAAAAATTATATGAAGAGACAGACATATTCTGATTATAGTTATTCATGACATTTTATTGTTCCTCTTGACAGTTGCTAATGGACCACAGCTTGTCGTGGACCCAGCAAAACAAACCACAATAGAAGGGGAGGCCAATGTTGCTCGGTACTTGACACGTCTCTTGAACCCATCTCACGATGACGCTGATATTATAACAGCCACTCAGATTGACGAGATCCTTGACCTGGCCCAGCTTCAGCTCATCGAGGGTAAGACCAAAGAGAGGGCGGCGGCAGTGAGAACATTAAACTCACTGCTGGGTAAGAGGGACTGGATCATCGGTTCCGAGCCAAGTGTGGCTGACATTGTTTGCTGGTCGGCTCTCCATCAGGTGAACCAAGTCTCAAACCCCCCTGCCAATGTCAAGAGATGGCTGAGCATGTGTAGCCAACACAAGCTCTTCAAGACAGTGTCAGACCTCGTCAGTTGAGGTGCCCCTGTACACTTCAGTACATATTTATTTGTTCTCTGTTCTACATGTTTGTGTGTTCTGCCAGCCTGGTTGTTCTTGTGCTGACATAAATAAAAGTTAAAAAATTAATCTTCGTGATTCAGATTTTTATGTGTGTTTAGTTATTTTTTTATTTAATCTTACCAACCTGCATAAAAAGTTCATCTGCCACTGCATTATTTTTAGCACGTTACATTTTGCTATGGCTGTTGACTTTGAGAGTCTGTAACATTTTTATTTGTTTGTCTATAGATATCATTTTGTTGTGTGTAGAGACATAAATAATAATAATAAAAGAACTTGTTTTTGTTGTGCGTGTGTTATTTTCTGAGATACAAGAAGATGGTGAAATTGTATAAAACAAAGCACAAACATTTAGACTCACCGTTTAGGGAATGTTGCTCCTCAATAAATCCATTGAAATCACCACAAAGTACTGATACTGTTCTTTTATAAGATAGCATTTTTATTAGTTTACACTAAAAACTTATTTCATTTACATAAATAAACTAAACAGATCAACCTCACAAAGATCTTTTACAACAACTTCACTATACAATTCTCAATAATGGGGCTGATTATATTCAATGTAAAGATAATAATAAAGTGTTTCAAATTCAATTTTAATAATAATAACACTTCCCAATAAGGATATTGGACACACAACGATCGAATGATGCCACTGAAAATCAGAGCCAGACCATTTAATATGTCCATTTAACAAACGTATGCACCAACCTCAGATTACAGCGAAGAGCAATTATATATTATTTTTTTTTTTTTGGCATTCGCCTTATTTCTCTTATCCTCAAGGCATCCGACTTCAGCATGCATTTTATGTAAGGGTCTGCTTCCCCGGGGTAACAGCCGGTGCTGTGATGGGGATCGAACCCAGCACCTTCCAGTTGTGAGCCGTGCCACTTAACCGCTAGGCCACGCCGTCCCCAAGCAATTATAGGAATGTTATGAAGACGTGAAGCAGTCACTTAACACAGTGGCTTCAACAGATGTATTAATTGTTACTGGCGACATGAATGCTAAGGTAGGAAAAGGAGAATATAAAAACATCATTGGAAAATATGGAATTGGAACAAAGAATGAAAGAGAAGAACGACTGATAAAATTCTGCAAGGAAAACAAACTTAGTATTTGTAACACTTTTTTTTTAAACACCGTATTAGAACATTATATACATGGAAAAGTCCAGGTGATAGGACAAGAAATCAAATTGATTTTATTATGATCAGCCACAGATTTCGAAATTTTGTCAAAAACATCAAGACATACCATGGAGCAGACATCAATTCAGACCACAATCCAGTTTGTATGAAAGTGCATATACAACTCAAAATCACAGATTGTAGAGGGACAAAGACACTTAATACAGATCATCGCTAAAACAACCAGATATACGGCAAAAGTACCAGGTAGCAGTAAAGAAGGTGTATGAAAACCTACAATCAGAGGACAAGGAAGGAAACACAGAGAGGAGAATAAACACTAAATGGGAATGTATAAAAATCAGAATCCAAGTAGCAAATAAATCGTTACCGGATAAAGAACAGGAAAAACCAAGAATGGCTGACAGATGACATCTTAACTAAAATTGCAGATAGAAAGAAGGCTAAAAACACTTTTGCATATTCATCACTACATAAAGAGATACGTACAATGTGCAGGCTGACCAAAGAACAGTGGTTTGAAGAAAAATGCAAGATAATAGAAGACATGGGACTAAAACACAGTACCAAAGAAATGCATACAGAAATAAATAAAACAGGACATGTAACTCAGAATGGGGGATGCATCCAAGATAAGAATGGTGCCATTTTGATGGATGAGAATGACATATCAATCAAATGGGCTGGAATATACAAAGGAACCTTTTTGGGACAGTCGCGGAGACAAACCATCAACATATGATATTGAAGGACCCAGCTTCCTAAGACCAAAGGTTATAAAAACTGAGAAAAGGGAAAGCAACAGGGCCGGTCTCCATAAACATAGAAATGATAGAGGCGCTAGAGGAATTTGGTATAGATGTACTTGCTGATCTGTGTAATGTCATATACAATACTGGATGCATATCAACGGACCTGAAAACATCTACATTTGTAACACTCCCGAAAAAACCTCATGCAACAGAATGTTCAGACTTTAGAACAATAAGTTTAATGAGTCACACAATAAAAATACTAACTCAAGATCATAGAAGAGAGAAAATGAGGTAAAATACAGAGGGAAGTTTCAGAAGAACAATTTGGTTTTCGAAAGTTTAATGGAACAAGGCAAGCAATTTTCTTTTTGCGAACTCTGACAGAAACGTATATAGAAATACATAATGACAGTTAAATGTGCTTTATAGACTACCAGAAGGCTTTTGACTGAGTCCAACATGAAAAATTAATTAAATGTCTCCAAGAAATAGGTGTAGATACTAAAGTGCTCCGTAATCTGTACTGGGAACAAACTGCAACAGTAAAACTAGGAAAGTTATGCTCTCCCAGAATAGATGTAAAAAGAGGAGTGAGACAGGGATGTATATTATTCCCTTGTCTTTTTAATGTCTAAACAGAACAAATATTAAAACAGATAGAGGGGCTGTCAGGGCTTGTCATTGGAGGAGTGGCAATGAACAATCTAAGATATGTGGATGATACAGTTTTAATGGAAAAAGTGAGCAAGAATTACAGGCACTTGTGACAACAATATACACAATAAGTCAAGAGTTTGGATTAGACATAATATTCAACAAATTGAAGATAGGGTGTACCGACGAATGCCCGTGCGGTACTGGTAAAATGACCACTGAACATCTGCTGCAGAACTGCCCGACATACGAGGATCAGAGAGAGCAGATGTGGCCATTGCCAGTGGAACTGCAAGACAAGCTCTATGGTAGTGGCGAGAGTCTCAGGATGACCGCCGCTTTTTTCGAGAAAATAATGGTTACTGTCTGACTGTGTACGCAGAAGAAGAAGAAGAAGAAGATTAGACATAAACATAAAGAAAACAAAGACTCTGATAATTGGAAAAAGTGACAAGAAACCATGTATGCAGATAAAAATAAAAGATCAACTACTTGAACAGGTACATAGTTTCTCCTATCTAGGTCATAGAATGAGGGAAGAAGGCAGCTGTGAAAAAGAGAATAGGTATGGCTAAGATGGTATTGGACAACATGCGACACATACTGACATCCAAACAGAATTTGAAAATGTGAATTGTCAGGTGTTATGTATATTTGTCACTACTTTATGGCCCAGAAACATGGACAATGAATAGCAAGTTGGAAAAAGTGTATTGAGCCTTCTAAATGTGGGTATATAAAAGATTGAGTCGCATTTCTTGGAAAGAGGAGAAAACAAATTTGGAGGTATTGGAAAAGTTGGGGGTGAAAAAAGAATTAATGACCGAAATCGGGATTAGACAGTTACGTTATTTTGGTCATATAACAAGATATACCTCCTTGCTGAAGACCATACTGAAGGGTAGGGTGGAAGGCAGTCATTCAATAGGCAGATAACGCTTTAAGTGGGTGGATAACATCAGGAGATGGACTGGAAAAAGCCTCTCAGGTTGCACAATTATGGCAAGAGATAGAGTACACTAAGTTCCATTGTAGTCGGCCTTCAATGCGGAGATGGCACCTGAATTGAATAAGGTCACACCTGCAGTTGTCCTTCTTGCTGGGAGTCCCTTCACAACCATGTATGTCAAAAGGTAACCATAGCCCCTTTCAGTCATGGCTGACTATAGGATGATATGACCTTGGAGTGGTAAATCTCAATAGTAGATCCCCAACGTCATGGCTGACTATAGGATGATACAACCTTGGAGTGATAAATCTCAATAGTAGATCCCCAACGTCATGGCTGACTATAGGATGATATGACCTTGGAGTGGTAAATCTCATTAGTAGATCCCCAACGTTATGGCTGACTATAGCATGATACAACCTTGGACTGGTAAATCTCAATAGTAAATCCCCAACGTCATGGCTGACGATAGGATGATATGACCTTGGACTGGTAAATCTCAATAGTAGATCCCCAACGTCATGGCTGACTATAGGATGATACAACCTTGGAGTGGTAAATCTCAATAGTAGATCCCCAGCGTCATGGCTGACTATAGGATGATACAACCTTGGACTGGTAAATCTCAATAGTAGATCCCCAACGTCATGGCTGACTATAGGATGATACAACCTTGGAGTGGTAAATCTCAATAGTAGATCCCCAACGTCATGGCTGACTATAGGATGATACAACCTTGAAGTGATAACTCTACTGAGTTTCTGTTTATCTTTTTCCTTGTGGCATTGTTGTTTTGTTTCTTTGTGTGGCACTTCTTCTCACTCGGCATGCAGTGACTCTTCAGGGTACATTCCCACTTGGATAGGTCTGCAGCTTCATTTTTCCAGAATGTCGGACTCATGTCCAGTGCCTTAATGTCCCAATTAAATACATCTTTGAACCTCAGCTGTGGTCGACCGACCGTTTTTTTTGCCATTAGCTAACTGTCTCTAGAGATTAGTTTTGGGGATGTGCCCATCTTCCATGCTAAATGAACATCTATCCTATTTTTTGTTGCCTAAGGAGAGAGTACATGCTTTGGAGCTCAGTGCAAGAATGCACATCTGCATTTGTCGCTCTGTCTCTCCGTATAATTCCAAGAGTGGGTCACTGATGTTTTAGATGGAAGGTGTTACACTTTTACTCTTGATGAACATAAGTTTTCCAAGTTTCACTACCAGATAGGAACGCTCTGATGATACATGCATTGTAAACCATGGCCTTGCTTTTAACTAGGTTTATGGTTTTTCCAATGCGACTGTCTATTTCTGGGTCTAGAGAGTGCTTGTCGTCAAAAAGTAATGTTAATATTTGTGTATTTCGAGATTATGCCACTTTAAGGTCATTTGTAGACTCTGTATATACTTCTGTATGTTTGATTTCAGTAGCCATCTGTGTTGTTGCATGTAGTTTCCAGTTTCTTTGTTTGTCCAGAAAAGGACGTTTGTGATGTTGTGTTGTAGTTGACTGTGATATCTGTGGGTTTCGTCCTGGCACATACGATTTCAGCCCATCATTTTTGGGACAGGGTTTGCCTTCCCTCTTCAGTTCCTAATCTCTAAGCCAGACTGCTTGGTTGCAGTCTATTTCCAGGTCCGCCACTTGGAGGATGAATAGGCACTTGGTCAGCTATAGGCTGCTGACTCTGATGCAAGCAGCCAGCTATGACTCGCTTGCTGCTGTTGGCTAATTCGCCTCTGCAATTTCGGCGCCTTATATATGGAACGGCCAACATTTGATGACTTGGCATGTATTTTTTTAATGACCTGTGCTCCATATGGAACTGAAAAGGTTTCATTTGATGTAGCTGATCAGACCAATGCCAGCACAAAAGGTTCTTCAACACAATAAGCATGCACGCTTTCTACAGGTAGTGTTGTGAACCTTTCATTACCTTGACGAGGGGAGATTAACGTCCAGTCAGATAAAACATACTGATCAGTCTATGTTAGTCAGGGTCTGGTGAAACATACTGATCAGACTATGTTAGTCAGAGTAAGTTAAAACATACTGATTCAGCCCCCACCTCACTTACAAGCAGTTTTCACAGGAAACAATTTAATGGCAGTGTGGCTTACAAGGTGGGGATCAGGACTATGATCCTTATAGTGGTGAGCTTATTAATGAGCCTCGCATTGCATTATAACCAGGAGGACCTCAGTCCATCTTCTTAAGAATTTCTCAGGATATAAAGGAGAGCAGCTGTACCCGCCAGAAAGTTGTCAAGAGTACCTAGTTTAAGCAGGGGTGGCATTAGCAATAACCTTAATCACAATACATGTGGTGCATTGTGGGTAATGTCGTTAAGTTCGCCCATAACAAAGCTTGTAATCTACACATGCATCCAGTTATTGACTATTGTGAGACTCACTTGACTTACTATTATATGAACAAGTGAGGCTAACTTGACATATTGTTACACGGACCAGTGATACTCACTTGACTTATTGTTACATGGACCAGTAAGGCTTTCTTGATTTATTGTTACACGGACCAGTGAGGCTCACTTGAGTTATTGTTACACGGATCAGTGAGGCTCACTTGACTTACTGTTACATGGGCCCAGTGAGGCTCACTTGACTTACTGTTACACGGATCAGCGAGGCTCACTTGACATATTGTTACATGGACCAGTGAGGCTCACTTGACGTATTGTTGCACGGACCAGAGAGGCTCACTTGACGTACTGTTACACGGACCAGTGAGGCTCACTTGACGTACTGTTACACGGACCAGTGAGGCTCACTTGACGTACTGTTACATGGGCCAGTTACTTTCAATTGGAGATACTATTCCTAATTTTACATCCTGGCACCATTAGAGAACTGGTCAAAAATACGAATCTGCAACCAATGGATGACAAAAGAAACAGCATGGCCTAAAAATAAGGTGAGCAATTCAGAAGTCTGATATACCACCCAATGTACAGGAGAATAAATGGGATTGGAAAGGGAAGACTCAAGCTGAGCAATGTGGTGGCATCAGTGAAAGACAAGTGGAGAATATATTCGACAAATAGCACATTACAAAAAAAAACCAACCTGTGCGCATTAGACACGTGCATCCCACGTGGAGAAAACAACACTTCCCCAAAAATATATATGGACTGTTTAAGAAAGCAGCTATTCAGAAACAGAAAGAAGATCCCTTACTGTAAAACACAGAATCATTGATCAAGCAACATGTGAACCCACATATGCAGCAGTGAATCGAGGTGAAGGGATCCTTCCGAGTTTATAAAACCGTACACAACGACAGTTATCAGTGGCGTTTTCAAGTATCTTCAGAGTAGAGATAGATGTCTTGAAAACTGCAACTGAAATTCTAGTGGCAGATGAAAGCACAGAGAGACAAGTGATACTCTTCCCAGACGCACTGTCAGTGGTCGCGCCATTGAAGAGCCAGAAAAATACAGACCTAAAAGAATCAAGAGTCATGCTCTATAAACTATCATTGTTTCAAGAGAGTTCCGATACAGTTGATTCCATCTCACTGCACTTTTTTTTTGTAATGAATAGGCTGACAGACTGTCAAGAGAAGTGACACGCTACCTCAATATGATATAGAGTAACTTATGAAGAGACTAGGAAGAAATGGGAACCAGAGCACACAGGTCATCAACCAAATGATGCGTATTAACAGCTCAACAACGCTGAGCCGGTAGTAATCTTCATATTTACAAGAGAAAAGGCAATCACCAAGAGTGTGGCTATCACCTCCTAATTTCACTGCGGTCTATTGCTGGTAAGATCATAGCGCGTGTACTACTCAATCGCATGAACATCCTGGAGAGTTAAGTGTGGATTAATTAAAAACCTTTAGCACGCCATGGTCGAGTGCTAGCCGACCTACTAGGCCTACAAAAACGGTGTACGGAAATGTTTTTTTTTTTTTTTGTACGGAGGTACTCCCGACAGCCATTTTTTACTGCTGAATACATGCTCCATATATACACGATATTTTGAAGGTTAAAGTATCGTATGTTCGATTACAAATGGCTTTTGAAAAGTTTTAATTTTGTATACGCCGTTTGGTGCAAGCCGACTTTTTGCGAAAGGGGAAGTAGGTTGTTGGGAAAGATTTTTATCGAGTAGATCTGTTTATTTTGTTTGTTTAAATGAAAGAACTACGTTTGAATTGGAAACTAACAGTTGTGTCGATATTGTAAACACAGTATCGAAACGTTGTTATGGTTTCCATGGTTTTCTATCGAAGCGACTAGGCCTAGTGGTCGAGCCCAAATTTTTTCTGAGATTTTCATAAATTTTCAACTTCATCTTTTTGTATCTCAAAAACTAACAAACACACAACAACAAAAATAACGCCCACATGTTTGTTATCCTATTGTGTGTCTGTCTGCACGCCAGAAAATCATATTTATTGACAAACAAACATAAAAATTAAAAATTTTGAAAGACGACTACCATAGCGACTAATTAAGAAAATTAATTAGGTCAAATTTTTTTCCAAAAAAATGTGGCGTGCTAAAGGTTTAAGAGTAGGCCGAGGAACTGTAGCCATGATATTTACAGTGCACCAGCTTCATGAGACATCTTGAGAAAAACTATGATCTGTACATTGTTTATTGACATCACAAAAAGCATTTGATTTAGTCGACAGAGGTGGGCTATGGCCAATCATGTTCAAATTCGGCTGCGCTGTCAAATTTGTAACTTTAGACCTTTAGTGAAAGAGCTCCACGAAGATACGCGCGCAGGTGTGATTGACAACGGCGAGGCATATACATCGTTTGAGTTCGATTGCGGCGTGAAACAGGGATGTGTACTTGCCCCTCTTCAGCATGATGATTTAAGCTATACCTACGGCGCCTTCAAGGACACTGAGAATGGCATACCAATAAAGTTCTGCATGGATGGTGGTCTATTCAATCACCGCAGACTGAATGCGAAGATGTGCGATCTCTTGTTTGCTGATGGCTGTGCTCTAAACAGCAGTCCACAATGGAATATTCAGAAGGGCATGGGCCTGCTCTCTGCTGCTTGTGATAACTTTGGCTTGGCCATTAGAACAAAGAAAACTGAGGCCACTGAAAACAACAACATCAGGCACAGCGTATAAATAGCCAGTGGTTACAATGTAAAGTAAAGTAACCCATAGCATTACTACCGTAGGGGTGTGAAATGTTAGCGATCTGACATTTCAAAGGCTAGGCTATATGAGGGCGGAAGCATCTCTCCCCGTCTGAAAAAAACCAAACTGGGGAATGAACCCAGGACCACTCAGAAGCGAATCCAGCTCGCTTACCACTACGCTACAGTGAGGGGACAGAAATTACAAGCGGTTCAAAAGTTTATCTATCTCGGAAACACGCTGTCGTCATCAGTGGCTTTTGTCGATAAACTGGCTGATAGATTAGCAAAGGTTAGAATGTCAAGAAATCAAAATAATGACTAAGCTGAAAGTCTACATAGTTGCCATTCTCCCTACCCATTACTACACGCGCGATAGCTGGACTGTCTACACTGGAGACGCTAGGAACCTAACTTACTTCCCCATGACCTGCCTGAGACGCATACTGCATATTCGCTAGCAGGAACATATCGAAAATAGTTAAAGGATATCCAGAGTCAGCATGCCTGGCATTCATACACTTTTGCAGAAAGGCGAACTCAGAAAGATTCGCCACCTTGTTCGAATCTCAAGCTCAAGGTTCACAAAGAGGCTTCTGTATAGTGAACCGAGGGAAAGAAGACGATCACGTGGCCGTCCAAATAAAACATTTCAATGACATTTGAAGGAATTTTTCAAGTGTTGCCAAATAGACAGTGCCATGGCTCACATAAAAAACCATGGCTCACAAGCGTTCCGCCTGAAATAATGTTGTCAAAATGGGAATTGCAATCAGCGAACTCCTTCGTCCTCAGGCAACCCGGGATAGACGTGCAATCAGCGAACTCCTCCGTCATCAGGCAGCCCGGGATAGACGTGCAATCAGCGAACTCCTCCGTCCTCAGGCAGCCCGGGATAGACGTGCAATCAGCGAACTCCTCCGTCCTCAGGCAGCCCGGGATAGACGTGCAATCAGAAAGTCTTGAGCAGAGGGAATACCAGCGCCAGCCATAGGCCATGTTCGTCCGTCGTGACATAGCACTTTCTCAGCTTACATGACTTGATTAGTCACAAGCGCTCCCACAAACTCACAGATGTCACATGCCATGTAATGATGTTGGCGGTTTATATCGACGACAAGTGATACATTATTATTATTATTATTATATATATTTATATATATATTTATGTGTGTGTATTTATCTGAATACACTGCAACTCGGAAACGGCAAGGCATATTAACAATTAAAATTTTGCACATAGGGCCCATACATAGTTCAGCGCACATTATTTAAAGTCGCTGTGACGTTCCCTTAATGAGTTATGGGAATATAATTATTTCTTTATACACACAGAATTACATTTTTTTTCAGCGTAGGAAGGATACGAACAACAACAACAAAAGTACGATTTATCTCTTACCAATTTTTTGGCATGAGGGGTTACACTATGGGCGCTTGCATATTTATGTAATTCCATTCACGAGTTATGTACATACGATTATATAGCTGCACGAAGAATATTGTTTATCAGCAAAAACTGACACATTGAACTGACACAACCGATTTTGATCCCCAAACTTAACAATCTCTATTTACTTCTAATTATTGTGTGAACATTGTTGGCGTTATTTGTATTTGCTACCGAATTGTGTGCATTAAAAATTATGTTATTTATCTGGCGAAACAGACTACTAAAGCACTTGTGATTATATGGGGCTTCGGGAGGCACTCACACTGGGGGCCACTCTTCCCTTCTCTCTCTTCTCGCCTCACTCTGTTTCATTTGACTCTATCCCACAGTCACACCCTTGCACAACTTTTACACCCGCCCTCATGGTGAGGCCCTTCCATTGCACTTTGGTTGGGCTAGCTTCTGAGGGCGCACAAACCTAGCATAGGTACATACAGACGCACACATGCATCCAAGTACTGGTTTATGCGTCCTGATATCGCCAAATGGACTACGGTCTGGAGTGGAAAATGGCGCGCCTCCGCCAGTAGAAACTAGTGAGGCAAACATCTAAGCAAAAAAAAAAAAAATAAAAAGGGTGTATATGCCATTTGTGTGTGTATGTATGAATATTATTATTACATTTATATATAGGAATGAAGACGAGTCTCTCTGCTCCTCCGTGTGTAATTTGTTCAATCAGTCGATGTGCCTGAAGGTGACTTAGGAGCCTGATGTGGGTCTGGAAATACCTGGGCTGTTAAGGCAGGTAAGACATGCCTGATGTGAAGGCCTTATTTCGTAGGTATTTCTAGGCTGTCTCCGTTGTTCAGAAGCGGTTTTCATGGACGATTCACAATGACCCTGCACTTTCACTAAGAGATGCGCGTCATCAGTTTGATCTTGCGCAGTAGCGCCCTAAGTGTTCGGTATTATAGTGAAGCCTTAAGCGTGCCATCCAAACGCTTCTTTTGGCAACTAATTTAGCGTTATCCTTTTGTATCTCTCAAAAAAGAGTATATTTGACACCCGATGTGCTGGCATGTGGATTACGCAACCAGCCATGTTATCTGTGATTGCACCAAAATATTATAAATGCTTCAAAGCCATTTTGAGGCAGATTGTATGGAAGTGGGTATACTTTTTGTACGTGTCGCCTCTATACAGTTCACGGTACACAAGCACATATCAGCAATGGAAGCATCACAGCTTTGTAAACTTTCAGGTTCCTATGTAGCCTAATATGACTTCGAAGCCAAACATTTGTGTATAGTTTGCCAATGAGCTGGTGACTTTGGAGATCTAGGCGTTCCCTTCATTATCAATTGCGGTGTTCTGGGATAGTTAGTTACCAAGGTACGTAAATCTGTTCCTAACTTTCTGTTTCTCCCCAAACATTGACAGCTGATCCAGTATACCTATTGTTAGAAGCTAATTGATTTATGATTTCTGTTTTCTCCCTATTGATTGTACGACCTACAAGTGGATCAACCACTACCTCAAACAAAGAACGGCCAGAGTCCACGTACAAGGGCAGATGAGCAAAAAGGTGACACTCGAGCAGGGAGTACCCCAAGGGGGAGTATTGTCACCCACACTCTTCCTGGTATATATAAACGATATTACAGAGAATATACCAAGAAGAGTCCATAGCTCAATGTTTGCAGACGATCTGGCTATGTGGACCTCTGAAAAGAATCTCACCATAGCAAGAAATCGGATGCAGACGGCCCTAACATCGCTGGAAGAGTGGGCGAACTCATTGCTGGTCAAAATAAACGAGGAGAAAACCACGTGCACAATATTCTCGCTCTCATTAAAACCCCAAAGTACCAAATTACGCCTAAATGGCAAAATCCTGCAGCCAAACGACAACCCAACCTATCTGGGAGTCACATTTGATCGGCGCATGACATGGAAAAGTCAGATCGAGAGAAACCGAATGAAAGCCAGAGAAAGAATGGCGATCATGAGGAAACTTGCTGGCACAAGCTGGGGAGCAGACGAAGGCATACTAAAGAAACTGTACACTGGAAGAGTGAGACCAGTTCTCGAGTATGGCATTGCGGCATGGACAACAGCAGCGAAGGCGAACTTCGATAAAGTTAACAAACTTCAAAACCAAGCCATGAGAATTATAACAGGTGGCATGAAGTCAACGCCAATTGTAGAACTTGAAAAGATTACAAAACTGCAATCCATGACCGACAGAAGAGACTGCAGAGCCCAGCTGCAGTCAGAGAAACTCCGAAGACTGACGGACCACCCAATGTACCAGAGACTAAACAATTTGGGAACTGGGAAACTAAAGCGGAGAAACTTTGCAGAAATAGCCAAAGCAAAGATGCACGAAGATCCCATAAACGCACTAACAACACCAAAACCCATCACTACTGTACGAAAACCTACTTGGAGGCAGGATATATTTCCAGAGGTGGTAGAAAATATACCAGGTATTGCAAACAAAAACGGCCAGACTGAAAAAGAAAGGAGAGACACTACCCTAAGCTTCATAACGAAAAGCTACCCAAGCTTGGACTGGACCCATGCATACACCGACGGTTCTGTAACAAACACTACACAGAACGGAGGGGCAGGAGCATTCCTGAACCTACCAAATGGCAGAAAAATAACTCTGTCATTCGCTACTGGTAAGTACACAAGCAATTTCAGAGCGGAGGCAGAGGCACTGAGGGCGGCAGTGGAAGAAATGGTAACACACAGTGAAAATGAGAGCCATATAGTCCTGCTGACAGATGCTCTCGCCGTAGTCACAGCGCTAAAAAGCCAGAAAAACACTGAGCTTAATGACTTAAGAGCAGCACTATGCAAACTGTGCCAGCAGTCCGCACCAAAAAGGGTAGTGGTACAGTGGGTTCCGTCACACTGCAACATCCAAGGCAACGAGGAGGCAGACAGACTGGCAAAAGAAGGTGCAAGGCTACCACAAACAGATACCAGTATGACGTACGAAGAGTCAAAACGGCTTATCAAAGCCAGGTACATGACCAAATGGGAAACCGAACATACTGGTTACACCAAAAACGATGCCTATTACCAGTTGAACCGAAGAGAGCAGGTCGTTGTCTTCAGACTTCGCACTGGCCACAACAGACTGAGGTACCACCTATTCAACAAATTGAAGATAGGGTGTACCGACGAATGCCCGTGCGGTACTGGTAAAATGACCACTGAACATCTGCTGCAGAACTGCCCGACATACGAGGATCAGAGAGAGCAGATGTGGCCATTGCCAGTGGAACTGCAAGACAAGCTCTATGGTAGTGGCGGGAGTCTCAGGATGACCGCCGCTTTTTTCGAAAAAATAATGGTTACTGTCTGTGTACGCAGAAGAAGAAGAAGAAGATTGTACGACCATAATTTAAACAGGTTTTAAAAAATCTATGCACGCATTTTTATCAGCCGCTGAACCAGCAATGACGGCAGAGTCGCAAGCAAACAGACGATCTCTGGTCATATGACCTTTGTTTTTGATATAATCTGATGTCGATTTACATATCTCCAAATGGGAAAGCATAAACCAGCATGGCAGAACACATGATACTTGACAATATGTTTAACAACACATGTAAGCCTATAGTTCCCATATATATATGGACATGCAAACGATGCAAGTATCATGTCCTTTGCAGATCGTCGCTTCTTACAACCGCCAACCGATTTGGCTGTTATAAGTTTCTTGGGAGCGGTGCAGTTTGGTAGATTGTCGTTACTTTCCCTACTTTTTCTTCTGCGGTCGCTCTCAATATCCCGCTACCAAGCCCTGAACATGGCTTTGCAAGTAGCAGGATGCAGTGCAGAGAAAGGAATGCGTTATGTTGCTAGTTTACAGCTTGACTACGATATTTGCCCCTTTTGGTCCGACACATCCGTCTTCGGCAGACTTTCCGTACGTGAAAGAACGGCCTCACTGAGAAAAAGAACCCATGTTTGCCTAACTGGCCACTGCGGGTTTCGAACTGAGTGCGTTGGAATTGTGAAACGGATGTTTCACCCCTTGGTGACACTGCAACATATATGTATATTTGTGTGTGTATGTGTGTGTGTGTGAGGGAGAGACATACAGACAGACAAAGAGAGATAGAGGGAGAGAGAGTGATAGGTGTCTATTCTATTAGTTTCACAGATCCAGAGGATCGTTCGCACAAAAAATAGACTATTCAACCTCAAGTTAAGACTTAAGTTCAAGAGTCTCATTACGATGGTTTGGGCATGTTCGCTTTCTTTTTTTTTTTTAATTAAAAAAATTCTTTATTGCACAATTTTAAAACAAAATTTTGTGTGATGTGAGGTGAAGTGAGGTGAAAATTCCCATGAGATGAAACGTAAGATGGTGGGAGTTACACTTTGTGAGGTGAAAGGTGGCATACATTTATTTGTGAAAGCATAAATGAATGTATATATAAATGAATGCCCATATAAATGAATGCACATGTGTATTGCTGATACATACCTATTCATTTTTGCACATACATATATCTTTTCACACCCACAGGCACATAAAAATATATCCATATATATATATAAGTATTATATTTTTCCAAAAAAGCTATAGAGCCATAAAGGTTTTGTGTACTTGTACAGTAGTCAAAGGGGTGAGTAATGTGTGGTCTACATGAGAACCATTAGGTTTCTGTCATTCCACTCTGCCATAAAAACCTCGCCTATTTCCTGTCCATTGTCCTTTTAGTCCAGACGGAGGAACTGACCGGTGGAGGAAAGGACCACCATAAAACTGGTGAATTGAAAGGACATGAGATAAGATTTGACCGCTGGGGGAGTGTTTGAGTGATTTAGTTCAGCAGAGAAGCCACCCCTTAGTTGGAAAGGGGGAAATTGATACTTTCCCTTCTCTGCGAACTGTTTAATACTTGATTTTTGGTTGTGGGGTTTTGGGAGAAAAAGGAGGGATAGTCCCGAAACGGCAAACATTCATTCACTCTTTTCCCCATTAACACATTTTTTCCTGTTTGACTTGGCAAGAAAAATTGAAATTGAAAATGATGAAGCATATTTTAACATACATATTTCACAGTACAATATTTACATTTGTATGTTGCTACTGGACAACGCCTTCCCCATGAACACGTGTAGCAGAGTGTCTGGAAAGTATGTTCTGAAGCGATGTGAGGCTTCATTTCTACATCTCCATATGATGTGTCTACATTTAGATAGCAGAATTAGCATTTGTGTTTGAATGTTTGGTGTCGTGTCTGGTATAGTGTTTAACATTATTGCCTTATACATGTCTACCTTCTGTATTGTTTGTGTCTCGATTGTGTCTTGTAGAATTTGTCTTGTGGGTATGACTGTACTGCACGAGTAGAAAATGTGGTCTTCTGTTTCTTTTTCTCTTGTCTGACATAAGTTGACATTTGGGGTTGCGTTGTTTTCCTGTGTGTATGGGAGTTAAGGTGAAAAAAAGTATGTAAGCGACTTCTCTAGCTTTTGGCGTAATGTGTGGGTTGTGTAGATTTGTGAACGTGTTCGTGTAGTCTGTTTAAAAATATTAGTAACCTCTTTTTATTCTAAGGTGTAGTGGGGGTGCTTGTAGCTTGATTAGATGTTTGTATATTTGTATTGTCTTCTGTTGTGTTAGTTGTTCGTGTCCTAGGATGGCTTTTATGCATGTCGTGTAGAAGGGCGGTAATGTCCCACAGAAGTGTGGTGTTGCGTTGTTTGTTGGTATCAGCTTGGATATACTGAGGCCAATGTAATAGTGCGGTAATGTCCCACAGAAGTGTGGTGTTGCGTTGTTTATTGGTATCAGCTTGGATATACTGAGGCCAATGTAGTAGTGCGGTAATGTTCCACAGAAGTGTGGTGTTGCGTTGTTTATTGGTATCAGCTTGGATATACTGAGGCCAATGTAGTAGTGCGCAAGTGTGTGTTGTTCTGGATGTTTTACAATCCGCCCGACATGGCCTATTCGGAGGGAATGTATTTTGGTCTCTATTTATTTGGAGTGCGAGACCTCCAAGCCTCTTGTCTTGTGCCAGTGTGTATTGGCTTATGCTGTGTATGGTGTTTGCGAAAATGTAACCCCTAATGAGTTTGTTGATATCCTTGATTGTCTGCTGTGGGGGTTCAAACACTGGCTGTGTAGATAAATTTGGGGATGATGTATGTGTTTACTATTATACCACGGCCAAAAATTGTGGCTGTTTTGTATCTGTATCTTTGTAGCATGTCTTTTATTTTGGTCGTTAAATTTGTCCATGTTTCGTGGTGAATTTTGTTTGGGTCAGATAGGAAGGTTATGCCATACAATTTAATGGAGTTAGTTATTTTTAGAACAAAAGGAAAGTCTACTTTGTTTTTCCACTGGCCTATGCCCATTATAGTGTATTTTTGTATATTTATTTTTGCCCCACTGTCTTTGCCAAATTGTGCATAAGTGTTTAGAATGTTTTCTATTAATGTGTAGTCTGGGGGAAAGAAGACGGTGTCGTCTGCGTAGGCAAGCAACTTCTTCTCCTTTGCTCCATGTATGTGTGTGCCTTTTATGGAGCTGTCGTGTCTGATTTTCTCTTATAGGGGCTCTAAGGCAAGGTATAGAGCAATGGGGAGAGGGAACATCCCTATCTCACTTATCTCGTTAGCCGAAAGGCACTTGTAACCTGGTGGTTTACCAGTACCTTGTTTCAGGCTTTGCGTATAGGATTTTTATCCACTTTCTGAAATGGTCTCCTATGTTGCAACTCTCGAGGGCTTTATGGAGGTACTGATGTGATATCCTATCGAAAGCTTTTTCTTGATCTATGGAAAGGATTGATGATTTCGTGTTTTTCTCGTGTGTGAGGTTGATAATCTCTCTGATAAAATGTGTATGTTGGTGTATATTTCTGCCTTGTACACTGCACTGCTGGTCCTCGTGTATGAGTGATGGCATAAATGGTTTGAGTTTATTTGTTTGAGTTTTAGCTAAGATTTTGTAGACTACGTTTAGAAGTGATATGGGTCTGTGATTTTTAAGTTGCATTTTGTCTGCGTTATCCTTTGGTATTAGTGTAATGTAGGGCGGATTTTGGCTGGGAGGAAGCTCGTTCTTTTTAAAAGTTTCTTGATATACTTTGAGAAGGAGTGGTCCTAAAATGGGGAAGAAGTGTTGGTAGAATTCTGATGTGAGCCCATCGGGTCCTGGTGACTTGCCTTTTTGCATGTTGTTTACTGCATTTGTTATGTCTGTGAGTGTAATGTCAGCGTCAAGGCCCAGTTTCCCCTAGCTGTTGAGTTTTCTTGCATATTTTGTGAAAACGTCTCGGATCTGTTTTCCTGTGTCTTCGCTTGTGTTTAGTTCTTTGTAGTATGTCTCGAAAGCTCGCGCTATATCTGGTGTGTCTGTGTGCATGTTGCCCTCTAGGTCCACTATTACTTCTATCTGTCTGCTCCTCTGTGCATTCTGCTCTATTGTTAGGTATTGTTTACTTGGTATTTCCTGTGTTATCGTGTTTAGTTTTGTTCTCATGAAAGCACCTTGAAACCTGTAGTGTTGACATTCTTCTAGTTCGTCTTGTAATGTGTATAAGCGTGGTGAGTCTTTATCTATTTGTTTCGTTAGATGGATGGCTTCTTCTATTATTTTTTCCTGTCTCATCGTATCTCTATGTATTTTGGTTGCAAGAATCCTTGTTCTCTCTCGAATTGTGTTTTAAAGAATTTCCCAACGTTGTATGTTTTCTGTTTGTGTGTCATCAACGTATGTTAGGATGAGGTGTGTAATGGGGTTAACGTAGCCTTTATTTTGTAGCAGTGTGTTGTTGAACTTCCAATGCGTGGAGCGTCTAAGTGGTGTGTTTGTTTCTGCTGTATTGATGGTAGCCATGACTGCCTTGTGGTCTGTAAAGTTTAGTGTTTCTGGCAGATGCTTGGCGTGTGTGGTGTATAGATCTGAGTGCACGTATATTCTGTCTAGACGTGCGGCCCTAGGGTGTCCACTATTTTTGTGTGTGGTTTCTGTCCCATGTGGGTATTTGTGTCTGTATGGGTCAACTAAACTGTGCGTGCTTATTATGTCTTGTAATATTTCCAATTGGTTTGTATCCGTTCCTCTGAGTTTCCGTAACTGCGCTCCGACGTTGTTGCCAAAAACGTCTTTGTCTGACAGAACACAATTGAAGTCTCCACCCAGAATGATACTATGTCCCTGGTATGAACGTGTCAGTAGGTCGTCTAAAGTTTCGTAGAAAAGTGGTTGGTCTCTGTAAGTGCTTGGTGCATGGATATTTACTATTGTATGTGTGTGTGTGTTGTTGCTGACCTGGATTATCGCCATGTCCCCATTGTTGTCCCTGCTTGTATTTGTTATTTCCCACCTGTCCGATGTTTGTATATTGGCTACTCCTGAGCCTAATCGCTGTGTACTGAGGCTGAAGCATGAATGTTGCATCCCTAGTTGTGTTGTAATGTGTGCTGCATGTTGATCTGTATGTATGTTAGTTTCCTGGACCATTAAAAAGTCTGGTTTGTATTTTTTGGCGAGGCATATGAGCTTATTCAACTTCTCGCGCATACCGCGGATGTTGATGCTGAGTATTTTAATTTCTGCCATTTACAAATTATTTATTTGTTTATTTATTTATTGTAATGTTTTTATTTTGTATGTGTGTGCATGATCGCGCGCGTGTGCGTGTTTGAAGTGTTTTGTTTTGGTGTGAAGTGGTGAGATTAATTCTCACCGGCGCTGTCCAGTGCAATCACCAATTTTGGTGGTGTGTCTAGGAGGGGGACCCTTTGTTCTAGAGGGGTCCCCCAAATGGTCGTGGTTGCTTCTTCGTCTGTCCTAAAAAGGGCTGGCCGCTTGCTCTCACAAGTGTCCCTGGAGCTGTGGCGACGCTCCTTTCCTTGGTGTTGTTGTGTGGGTGATGGTGGGGATGGGAAATCTTCTGGTCTGTGTGTATATTTGGGTTGTGGAGGGTTTCTCTCGGACTGGGGGCTGCTTGGCCCAGACCTGTGCCTCCTCCTCTTGTTCGTCACCGTGATGAAGCCCTCCGGGGCTGTCGGTGGTGCTTTTGTTATTGTTGCTGCTTGTGTTGATGTTGTTTTGGATATGATTTTTGAGGACTTTGACGCCTTTTTTTTCATGTGTTGATGCTGACGATGGTCGCTGCCAGGCTCCCTGTTTGGTGGGGCAGTTGTTTGGCCAGTGTGCCGTGTTGCCGCAGTGGGTACATTCAGTTCGCCGTCCTGGTACTGTGACCATGATGGTGACGACTGTCCCACTTGTCAAGTGGATGTCCACATAGTGAGGTAGAGGTCTTCCTTTTTTAAAAAGAAGAAGGTGTTTGTCTGGTGAGGTCGTATTTTGTTGGAGTTCCGCTTCTGGATCTCCAGTGATGGCTGCTGCCAGCCTATTTTTAAACTGTTCAGTTGCTGTCGGAGGCAGCCATTGCACCATGGCTTTATCCCTTAGCCTGTCTAGGTGATCTATCGTCACAGACAGTTTAGGGTCGGACCATTCGAGATGCCTCTCGTGCAGCTTTGCGTAGTGTTTTGTGTGGGCTGCCGTGGTCAGGGTGACAAAATATTGTGTTGGGCTCGCCAGCCTATAAATGGCGGCTACCCCACCCTTCTCTACGCCGCATGGTCCCATCATGATGCTAGCAACTAGAGGGATGGTAGTTTGTGAGGCCTGGGCCCCGGACACGGTTACCAACAATGTGCCAGGGGAGTGGAGAAAGCCTCCAAAGTCTGCATTCTCATCAGCTGCAACTTTCATGACAGCGTATGTGGCCATTTCCGTTTGATTGAAATAAGTTGCAACAAACAAAAAATACTTGTGGTAATATGTTGAACAGTAAAAACACAACTTGTGTTGTCACTTACTTGTTTCTGTTTTAAATATTATTAATAATCACACAAACACTTTCCTCTGAAAATTCTTGTGGTCGTGAAATATTGACTGTGGTAGCTTTGATGAACTTAGAAAGGATCCCTAAAAGTATGATCTGAAGCTTAAACCGTGAATGATATCGATAAATTGAGAAGAGTTGCCCCAGGGTGTCCGAGTCTCTTGAAGAGAGAAGAGCGTGTGACCAACTACGATATTTTTTTTTTTGCTTAAATGTTTGCCTTACTAGTTTCTACTGGCGGAGGCGCGCCATTTTCCACCCCAAACCGTAGTCCATTGAGCGATATCAGGACGCATAAACCAGTGCTTGGATGCATGTGTGCATCTGTATGTACCTATGCTAGGTTTGTGCGCCCTCAGAAGCTAGCCCAACCAAAGTGCAATGGAAGGGCTTTACCACGAGGGCGCGTGTGAAAGTTGTGCAAGGGTGTGACTGAAGGACAGAGTCAAATGAAACAGAGTGAGGTGAGAAGAGAGAGAAGGGGAAGAGTGGCCCCCAGGGTGAGTCCTGAGTGATCAACTACGTCTTTTTTTTTTTTTTTGCTTAGATGTTTGCCTCACTAGTTTCTACTGGCGGAGGCGCGCCATTTTCCACCCCAGACCGTAGTCAATTGGGCGATATCAGGACGCATAAACCAGTGCTTGGATGCATGTGTGCGTCTGTATGTACCTATGCTAGGTTTGTGCGCCCTCAGAAGCTAGCCCAACCAAAGTGCTATGGAAGGGCTTTACCATGAGGGCGCGTGTGAAAGTTGTGCAAGGGTGTGACTGTAGGACAGAGTCAAATGAAACAGAGTGAGGTGAGAAGAGGATCAACTACGTTTTTTTTTTTTTTTTTTTTTTTTTGCTTAGATGTTTGCCTCACTAGTTTCTACTGGCGGAGGCGCGCCATTTTCCACCCCAGACCGTAGTCAATTGGGCGATATCAGGACGCATAAACCAGTGCTTGGATGCATGTGTGCGTCTGTATGTACCTATGCTAGGTTTGTGCGCCCTCAGAAGCTAGCCCAACCAAAGTGCTATGGAAGGGCTTTACCATGAGGGCGCGTGTGAAAGTTGTGCAAGGGTGTGACTGTAGGACAGAGTCAAATGAAACAGAGTGAGGTGAGAAGAGGATCAACTACGTTTTTTTTTTTTTTTTTTTTTTTGCTTAGATGTTTGCCTCACTAGTTTCTACTGGCGGAGGCGCGCCATTTTCCACCCCAGACCGTAGTCAATTGGGCGATATCAGGACGCATAAACCAGTGCTTGGATGCATGTGTGCATCTGTATGTACCTATGCTAGGTTTGTGCGCCCTCAGAAGCTAGCCCAACCAAAGTGCAATGGAAGGGCTTTACCACGAGGGCGCGTGTGAAAGTTGCGCAAGGGTGTGACTGTAGGACAGAGTCAAATGAAACAGAGTGAGGTAAGAGGAGAGAGAAGAGATCAACTACGTTTTTTTTTTTTGCTTAAATGTTTGCCTCACTAGTTTCTACTGGCGGAGGCGCGCCATTTTCCACCCCAGACCGTAGTCAATTGGGCGATATCAGGACGCATAAACCAGTGCTTGGATGCATGTGTGCATCTGTATGTACCTATGCTAGGTTTGTGCGCCCTCAGAAGCTAGCCCAACCAAAGTGCTATGGAAGGGCTTTACCACGAGGGCGCGTGTGAAAGTTGCGCAAGGGTGTGACTGTAGGACAGAGTCAAATGAAACAGAGTGAGGTAAGAGGAGAGAGAAGAGATCAAATACGTTTTTTTTTTTTTGCTTAAATGTTTGCCTCACTAGTTTCTACTGGCGGAGGCGCGCCATTTTCCACCCCAGACCGTAGTCAATTGGGCGATATCAGGACGCATAAACCAGTGCTTGGATGCATGTGTGCATCTGTATGTACCTATGTTAGGTTTGTGCGCCCTCAGAAGCTAGCCCAACCAAAGTGCTATGGAAGGGCTTTACCACGAGGGTGCGTGTGAAAGTTGTGCAAGGGTGTGACTGTAGGACAGAGTCAAATGAAACAGAGTGAGGTAAGAGGAGAGAGAAGAGATCAACTACGTCTTTTTTTTTTTTTTTTTGCTTAAATGTTTGCCTCACTAGTTTCTACTGGCGGAGGCGCGCCATTTTCCACCCCAGACCGTAGTCAATTGGGCGATATCAGGACGCATAAACCAGTGCTTGGATGCATGTGTGCATCTGTGTGTACCTATGCTAGGTTTGTGCGCCCTCAGAAGCTAGCCCAACCAAAGTGCTATGGAAGGGCTTTACCACGAGGGCGCATGTGAAAGTTGTGCAAGGGTGTGACTGTAGGACAGAGTCAAATGAAACAGAGTGAGGTGAGAGGAGAGAGAAGGGGAAGCTGTCGATCAACTACTTTTTTTTTTTCTTTTTTTTGCTTAGATGTTTGCCTCACTAGTTTCTACTGGCGGAGGCGCGCCATTTTCCACCCCAGACCGTAGTCAATTGGGCGATATCAGGACGCATAAACCAGTGCTTGGATGCATGTGTGCATCTGTATGTACCTATGTTAGGTTTGTGCGCCCTCAGAAGCTAGCCCAACCAAAGTGCTATGGAAGGGCTTTACCACGAGGGTGCGTGTGAAAGTTGTGCAAGGGTGTGACTGTAGGACAGAGTCAAATGAAACAGAGTGAGGTGAGAGGAGAGAGAAGGGGAAGCTGTCGATCAACTACGTCCATAATTTTTTTTTTTTTTTTGCTTAGATGTTTGCCTCACTAGTTTCTACTGGCGGAGGCGCGCCATTTTCCACCCCAGACCGTAGTCAATTGGGCGATATCAGGACGCATAAACCAGTGCTTGGATGCATGTGTGCATCTGTATGTACCTATGCTAGGTTTGTGCGCCCTCAGAAGCTAGCCCAACCAAAGTGCTATGGAAGGGCTTTACCACGAGGGCGCGTGTGAAAGTTGCGCAAGGGTGTGACTGTAGGACAGAGTCAAATGAAACAGAGTGAGGTAAGAGGAGAGAGAAGAGATCAAATACGTTTTTTTTTTTTTGCTTAAATGTTTGCCTCACTAGTTTCTACTGGCGGAGGCGCGCCATTTTCCACCCCAGACCGTAGTCAATTGGGCGATATCAGGACGCATAAACCAGTGCTTGGATGCATGTGTGCATCTGTATGTACCTATGTTAGGTTTGTGCGCCCTCAGAAGCTAGCCCAACCAAAGTGCTATGGAAGGGCTTTACCACGAGGGTGCGTGTGAAAGTTGTGCAAGGGTGTGACTGTAGGACAGAGTCAAATGAAACAGAGTGAGGTAAGAGGAGAGAGAAGAGATCAACTACGTCTTTTTTTTTTTTTTTTTGCTTAAATGTTTGCCTCACTAGTTTCTACTGGCGGAGGCGCGCCATTTTCCACCCCAGACCGTAGTCAATTGGGCGATATCAGGACGCATAAACCAGTGCTTGGATGCATGTGTGCATCTGTGTGTACCTATGCTAGGTTTGTGCGCCCTCAGAAGCTAGCCCAACCAAAGTGCTATGGAAGGGCTTTACCACGAGGGCGCATGTGAAAGTTGTGCAAGGGTGTGACTGTAGGACAGAGTCAAATGAAACAGAGTGAGGTGAGAGGAGAGAGAAGGGGAAGCTGTCGATCAACTACTTTTTTTTTTTCTTTTTTTTGCTTAGATGTTTGCCTCACTAGTTTCTACTGGCGGAGGCGCGCCATTTTCCACCCCAGACCGTAGTCAATTGGGCGATATCAGGACGCATAAACCAGTGCTTGGATGCATGTGTGCATCTGTATGTACCTATGCTAGGTTTGTGCGCCCTCAGAAGCTAGCCCAACCAAAGTGCTATGGAAGGGCTTTACCACGAGGGCGCGTGTGAAAGTTGCGCAAGGGTGTGACTGTAGGACAGAGTCAAATGAAACAGAGTGAGGTAAGAGGAGAGAGAAGAGATCAAATACGTTTTTTTTTTTTTGCTTAAATGTTTGCCTCACTAGTTTCTACTGGCGGAGGCGCGCCATTTTCCACCCCAGACCGTAGTCAATTGGGCGATATCAGGACGCATAAACCAGTGCTTGGATGCATGTGTGCATCTGTATGTACCTATGTTAGGTTTGTGCGCCCTCAGAAGCTAGCCCAACCAAAGTGCTATGGAAGGGCTTTACCACGAGGGTGCGTGTGAAAGTTGTGCAAGGGTGTGACTGTAGGACAGAGTCAAATGAAACAGAGTGAGGTAAGAGGAGAGAGAAGAGATCAACTACGTCTTTTTTTTTTTTTTTTGCTTAAATGTTTGCCTCACTAGTTTCTACTGGCGGAGGCGCGCCATTTTCCACCCCAGACCGTAGTCAATTGGGCGATATCAGGACGCATAAACCAGTGCTTGGATGCATGTGTGCATCTGTGTGTACCTATGCTAGGTTTGTGCGCCCTCAGAAGCTAGCCCAACCAAAGTGCTATGGAAGGGCTTTACCACGAGGGCGCATGTGAAAGTTGTGCAAGGGTGTGACTGTAGGACAGAGTCAAATGAAACAGAGTGAGGTAAGAGGAGAGAGAAGAGATCAACTACGCTTTTTTCTTTTTGCTTAAATGTTTGCCTCACTAGTTTCTACTGGCGGAGGCGCGCCATTTTCCACCCCAGACCGTAGTCAATTGGGCGATATCAGGACGCATAAACCAGTGCTTGGATGCATGTGTGCATCTGTATGTACCTATGTTAGGTTTGTGCGCCCTCAGAAGCTAGCCCAACCAAAGTGCTATGGAAGGGCTTTACCACGAGGGTGCGTGTGAAAGTTGTGCAAGGGTGTGACTGTAGGACAGAGTCAAATGAAACAGAGTGAGGTGAGAGGAGAGAGAAGGGGAAGCTGTCGATCAACTACGTCCATAATCATTTGAAAACAAGATCTAGATTTCAACCTTGCCAAAGTTCGCTGTGGTGAAAACATATGGTAATCTTTGAAAAAGCAGAGTTCTCCAATAGAACCAACCAATCAGATGATATCAGAATGAACAGATTAGCTCTCTTCTTGCACATCAACACCTCAGTGTAGGCGTGGAGCGACTAAATTTCAAAGTAAAAATGTCTGAACAATGAACCAAATTTTGACGCCATTGTTGCCCTTCATTCATTCTTTTCAAAAATGTCAGGCTGTTTAAAGTTGATAATCTCCCTTAGACTATGAATTAGGTCAATTTGAGACTCCAACTGTGATTAGAATCGATCCTTGGGTCCTAAATGGCGAGTAAAGAATACGTTCACTACATCTCCATGTCAGTGATGAAAGGCGACTAAAGAGAATTGTGGACGGTGCTAACAACTTCACCTTGTAAAACAAATCGCTACAGAGACCATCGTTGCAAGAACGTGCAAAGTACTTTGACGCAGGTTTCCTGAACCAAATCAAATGTAGTGTGACTCTATGCTCCGGTTGGTGTAGAAATCTGTGTTGATACACTATAGGATATGAGACTCTCCAACTATTATGTATTACGTTTCATATTCTGCATAAATATAATTGCGGACTATCATTCTTGATTTAAAAATGGGAGCTCTTCAAACAACTACTAATATATAAAAAATGAGACATAAATACGAGAATATTAACCCCGTTTCTTGGAGATCAGGAACACAAAAAAGGTAAAGAATTTACCTCTGTATTGTCCGTGAATATAACTCCATAAGTTCCATTTTTGTGTGGCTATCACAATTATATACTAAATCTAAGATAAAACATTCTTAGTCAGAGTAGACCTGCGCTTCTACAGGTACCCATGCCCATGCGCCTGTCCCAGCTCTGGCGTGAGCTGGATGTAGCCGGGAGGAGGTTTTCCTGCTTAGCGGGCTAGGCTCGAGCAGTTTATTGCTCCGCTGCGTTTGAACAAGTGCCGCGGAGGGTGGTTAACCGATGTGCGAGTCCATCTTAATAGACTCAAACACTAGAGCAAAGTAAACCCGCATCTTGCTAGACACCATATATGCTGCTCTAAACAAACCACATAAATATGACGGTGTTATGCCATGCAACACAGTTAGTCGCCTCTTACCACATGCTCTCTGTGAGGCAGTAGTGCTATTCTTGCCCTTATCATACACAAAGACCCCGTAGACCACTCGGGGCGATACAACATTATGTGGCATAAAGAGTTTTGTTTTTTCATTTGTTTCACCCTGTTCTGAGTGTACACATTAAGTTATGCTTTACTTCATCGGGGCCAGATTTCCAGAACTCTTTTGTCATTTTGAAGATAATTGAGTGGGCTAAAAAACGCTAACTTATGGAGTTATATTCACGGACAATACAGAGGTAAATTCTTTACCTTTTTTCTATGCCGTGCGAATGGCAGTTAAGGTGTGAAAAAAACAACACAAGTTTGCAATCAGCACATAAATAACAACGCTGCATTCTAATAATAATAGTCACTCATAGCAAGCGAAGACGGCCACGACATCAGACATACCTTTTCAGAT
Source organism: Ariolimax columbianus (assembly GCA_036924085.1). Lineage (NCBI taxonomy): Eukaryota > Metazoa > Mollusca > Gastropoda > Stylommatophora > Arionidae > Ariolimax > Ariolimax columbianus. The sequence continues at coordinate 56,599,237 of JAVGWX010000002.1, read as the reverse complement.
GGGACTGTACAGTCCGATCGTAGCGCGACATACTTGATCGAACAGGGGGCACATGTGGGCATCATCACTAATTGGTTTCTCCTGCATTCTGCCCATTCATGCTGCTTGCTATTTCTGCGTGGCAGCGTTGGTTCCCTACTGATGTTGTTGCTTAGATGTTTGCCTCACTAGTTTCTACTGGCGGAGGCGCGCCATTTTCCACCCCAGACCGTAGTCCATTGGGCGATATCAGGACGCATAAACCAGTGCTTGGATGCATGTGTGCGTCTGTATGTACCTATGCTAGGTTTGTGCGCCGTCAGAAGCTAGTCCAACCAAAATGCAATGGAAGGGCCTCACCATGAGGGCGCGTGTGAAAGTTGTGCAAGAGTGTGGCTGTAGGACAGAGTCAAATGAAACAGAGTGAGGTAAGAAGAGAGAGAAGAGTTGCCCCCAGGGTAAAAGACCTTCCCTACTGATGATTCTATTAGCAACCTGCTTTATAGCAGTGCGCGACATTTGCTGCACTCTGTGTCACTCAAGTGCGCACTTTGTGACTGCTGAAACTAAAGCAAACTATTTAAAAAAAAACTACTTTCATGAAAAAATATTATTGCAAACTATAATATGAAATTTGTAACATAATGTGCAAATAGCAACAAACACATGTGTGTAATACTTGTTTTATGTCTTTCAACTCTCAAACACCTGAAGTTAATCGTACGCGACTCTTGCGCTAGACAAATTTGGCCCACCTGTTCTGTGTGTATTTGTCGTTTTCCGGGTTTTCAACCTTTGAAGCACACACTTCTAAACAATTCACACCTATTGGTTTTCCATTTAGTTCAACTTACAGAACGCTGATAATATATTACTGAACTCTTCATCAATAACTAGTAATACTCTCGTCAGTCAGTCCTGTATTCGTTTCTACGATCACAAATGTCAGTTACGCCCTTTAGCCACTTGCCGTTCATAAGCACCAGCTTGAGCTCGCCGACTTTCTTCTGTTTGGTTATGGTCTATTGGCTACCGTCTTCCTGGCAACAGTCATTTTATGTTTGGCTGCACTCGAACAAAGATCTGGCCGACTGGGCGCGCTGAAGCGATAGTCGAGACAGAAGACACATAAAAGAAGCGGGAGAGTTGAAACGAAACAAAAATAAATGAAAACTAGGTTTTTTAAAAATAAAATAAAAATTTTAAGTTGTAAACTATGTAGACGAATAAAGAGCTGCAGGGCAGCACATTAAATTATTTTTTAAAAGTTACAGACTATATAAATGAATTAAAAAGTTGTCGGGCAGATGTTTTTCCCCTTTCATTTCAAACGAGTAAGAAGTTTTTTTTTTACTCTGACACGGTTTGATGACATTAGACGTGACACATCTTAGTTCTTAGTATCGCTGTGCTTCTACAGGGGCAGATGCCCCTGAAGAGGTCCCAGGTTTGTATGAGCTGGGTGTAGCCGGGAGAAGGGTATCCTGCTTAGCGGGCTAGGCTCGAGCAGCTTAATACTCCGCTGTGTCGGGACACGCGATTACATATGTTGATTAACCGATGTGCAAGCCCTTCTTACTAGACTCAAACACTAGAGCAAAGTAGACCCGCAGCCTGTTAGGCGCCATCTATGCTGCTCTAAACAAACCACCTAAACATGGCCGGTGTTATGCCATGTTATATAGTTATTCACCTCTTACGACATACTCTCTGTAAGGCAGTGGTTCTATTCTTGTCTTTGTCCTCCACAAAGACCTCGGCAGACCACACGGGAGAGACGTGATGCATCTGGCCCACGATTTAGCGACTTAAGCTCCCCCGTACCTATTAGGGCACAAGTGGACTGACAACCAACTAACACACATACACCCCCCCCCCCTTTCGCACAAACATCCACCCACCCACCCACATGTACACACACACAGAAACGAGGTTAAGCCAGTATCCGTAACCGATTTTAGGTAGCTGACAAGGATAGTTTGCAGTTTCTGAAGGTGGCATTACGTTATCAGCCACATTTAGCTTGTCTCTAAAGGTGGCATTTCGTGGCAGCCACATCCAGCTTCTCTCTAAAGGTGGCATTACGTGGCAGCCACATCCAGCTTCTCTCTAAAGGTGGCATTTCGTGGCAGCCACATCCAGCTTCTCTCTAAAGGTGGCATTACGTGGCAGCCACATCCAGCTTGTCTCTAAAGGTGGCATTATGTTTGCGTGTGTGTGTGTGTGCGTGCGTGAGTGCGTGCGGGCGTGCGCATGCGTGTGTATGTGTTTGTGTGTGTGTGTGTATGTACTTATGTGTGTTTGTGTGTGTGTGTATGTATGTATGTAAAATATATTTTTTCCCATCGCTCTTAATCAAATGCAGTGTTAAAGATACATGTCCAAGAATAGTGAAAGTGGAATATTATTCTTGTACTGAATGATGGATATGCTCTGTTTAGGGGCAACTAAGCATGTCTTACACCATTGATTCTTCTATCATTCAAGTGGTAGTGTTTCTAGAACTTTCTTTCAAACCCAAAATCAAAAGGTTACTCCACACTCAGCAAGCTTTTGTACTGTTATAAATGGCAGGGTGTGCAAACCCATGGGCTGGAGAGTTTTATGTGCAGCTTAAATTGTACAATGAATCACTGTTTATGATACGCTGTCGGTGGGGCATTGGGAATAATCATGTTTGTCACACATAATATCTTCTGTTATGTCTGACGATCAGATGGTCTTTGTTACAATGTTCTGCTGAGAGTTACCAATCACTTCGGTTTGTGTGAAGGACGTTCTTTGAATGGGCAACGCAGCTTCTGACATTACAAGTTTGGTTTGCTATCTTAACACTAACATCAGAAGAATCGAGGTGCGAGTCTCTGACGCTATAACAATGCGCTTGTTAGATGAAGCCCGATAAGAGGTCATTAATTGGGGAGAAGTTACATTATGACTACAAATTATATGCTGCCCTGCAGGAAGTCTGGTGACAGCCAAATGTTTAGGAAAATTATCCCAAATAATATGACTTGCAAAAACGGATCGGTTTGGCAAAAAGACGCAGAAATGACAGTGCTACTGTATATAATATGATGCACATTGTATTTGACGTTACAAAAAAGAATAAGGGAAAAAATAAGATGATGAAAAAATCAATGATTATCGCCAGCATGGATAAAAACACGGGTCAAGTGAAAGTTATTGATAATAATAAAAGGATTTCTGATGTCAAAGGATTACACAACAAGTAGATTCACTCTGTAAACATTAGATTAAGTGAGGTCAGAGCGAGGGAAGAAATGTTACCGAGTGACAACTTTAATAAGGGAGGTACTCAGATCAGAGAGCCCCGCTATGACCAGTATTGATATTCCCTGACGGAAAAAGTGCGCTGGTCAATGTTATTGATTGCTGACACCCTAGGGAGGCCTGACTATGCTGGCAATATCTGGCCAGATAATATGTCTGTTTGCCGTGCCAGGTCCAATACGTTTTCCCTAGGTTTGGCTCTGGGCCAGCTACCCCAGCCGGCAGTTGTCTTTCTTACCTCCCAAAATAATGGCACGCTTCACGTTTTTGTAATTTGCGAAATCTCAAGTTTGTAATGCAGTTTTACAAAAGAACTAACATTGGCACACGATATTATAAATTGAGATTAATCGAAGGTAGGAGGAAGACGAGAGTACGCGCATTCTATAGGCTGGACTAAATTGCTTACCTTCTACTATAAGCCGAACTCTAGCATAACCCTGGACGGATGTGTCATTGGGATAGATTGAGGTAGCTAGTTGTAACCGTTGTTCGCTGCCTGTATTCTAAGTACCATGTCGATCATATGATACAGAGATGCAAGCGGGGTCTGGGAGGAAACAAAACGTTGAAATCTGCCAACTTAAAGCAGCTGCTGATCTTGATCCTATACAAGCATCTGGCGACATGAGTTACCGCTTATGTGCTAAACATTATCAAGGTCACAGTATGTCAAAGTAATTCAGAATTAAAGAGGGAGATTGGTCCTTAGTTGAAACAGCAGTAGTAGTAGTAGTAGTAGTAGTAGCAGTAGTAGTAGTAGTAGTAGTAGTAGCAGTAGTAGTAGTAGTAGTAGTAGTAGCAGTAGTAGTAGCAGTAGTAGTAGTAGTAGTAGTAATAGTAGTAGCAGTATTAGTAGTACCAGTAGTAGTAGTAGTAGTAGTAGTAGCAGTAGTAGTAGCAGTAGTAGTAGTAGTAGTAGCAGTAGTAATTATAGTAGTAGTAGTAGTAGTAGTAGTAGTAGTAGTAGTAGCAGTAGTAGTATCAGTAGCAGTAGTCGTAGTAGTAGTAGTAGTAGCAGTAGTAGCAGTAGTAGTAGTAGTAGTAGTAGCAGCAGCAGCAGTAGTAGTAGTAGCAGTAGCAGCAGCAGCAGTAGAAATCTGCCTAGGCAGCGAGGACTGAATCGCGCCAATCGATAGTGTCCATGATGAATAGCTGTGGTTTAGGCTGTACACAGTGAAGATAAAATCATTCCTGTTTGACACCAGCCAGGAAGAGTAGATGTTTGCTAAATCTATCACCACCGTCCCTACAAGAATTAATAGTTCACCTGCAGCCATACTTCCGGTTCCTGCGCTGAGATAGCTGCGAATCGGTTTCAGTCCTTAAATATTTTGCATTTTCCTGCGATTCTTTAGTTTGCAATCGCGACTTGCCGATTCTTTGTTGGATAAAAATGTGCGGTGCTGCGAGAGAAGTAAGGAATTTCATAAATACACTTTTGACAGATAGCAAATGTTCCATCTTACTCACAAGCTGGTGCAGACTACCCAATTATCGACTAACTACATTCACTGGTCATAGGTCATTTCCGGTGGTGGGACCACTCACAGCGTTTTCTTTCATCGCCTGTTACAGTTCAAAATTATAGCTGAGGCGTCAAATATATGGAGTAAGACAATGACAACGAGAATTAAATACTCAAGGAAGCATCTTTTTTCACTACAATCTTCTGTCACTCTAATCTTCTGTCACTAAAATCTTCTGTCACTACAATCTTCTGTCACTATAATCTTCTGTCACTATAATCTTCTGTCACTCTAATCTTCTGTCACTATAATCTTCTGTCCCTACAATCTTCTGTCACTACAATCTTCTGTCACTCTAATCTTCTGTCACTCTAATCTTCTGTCACTCTAATCTTCTGTCCCTACAATCTTCTGTCACTAAAATCTTCTGTCACTACTATCTAAATCGCTATTTAAGCAATATAAATACAGTGACGCGGGTCGGTTAACTAACAGCGTTGATGAAAAGGCGGTTGGTACACACCCCAGTCAGAGCACAAAGAAACGAACAAGAGGCAAACGGAGAGGTCGAGGGAGGAGTAAACGCGGCAGCCAGGGTGATTCGCACATGCTGAAACCCTGCGGACGGGAAGGACATAGAGGAATGCAAAATGTTGAGGGCTATATACAGGGTCAAGTTCCCTATCGTGCCACCTGGAGAGAGATGTGATCCCTCAGGTGTGTAGCGGCCCAAGACACACCATTATTGCAGAAAACGGTTAAAGAGAACAACAATGCCACAATATTGCCAGGACGACAGAATCACGACTTTAGGATCAACCCGTCTAGACAGAAACTCAGACCACGTGACAATGTCATTATTGCCACGTGGATTGTGTGACCATTAAGACAGGTGGGGAAAACTGAACGAACTCTCACATGAAATGCTTAGGTATAGATGGGACGTACTAGGTGTTCGCGAGACAAGATGGACTGGTTTTGGAGAGACAGCCCAGAGGATGATCAGATATTCTACCATAGTGTAGAGGAAAGTATTCATCAACATTGTGTGGGGTTCCTGTTTCATAAAAATAACAAAAATACAGTGCTAGAATAGCCCCCCCACCCCCAACCCCATATCCAGTTTTGGTTGTTTTGTTCACATTATTTCTCCATTTCCCAAGGCGGTGTGCGTTGCACTATGTTTTTATTTTGCGCTTATCGGCCCTGAGCATTCGACTTCGACATGAATTTTATGTAAGGTCAGCTTCCGCTTGCATTTTCTAAAGGTTTGCCTCTCCGGGGGACGAACACAGCACCTTCAGTTGTGAGTCGTGTCACTTATCCACTAGTCAACGCCGTCGTCTTGCTGGTAATATGAACAATAGTCTAATCTTGCTCTCATTCCATTAATTTAGAACCGGTAAAATAAACAATAGTCTAATCTTGCTCACATTCCATTAATCTAGAACAGGTAAAACGGACAATAGTCTAATCTTGCTCACATTCCATTAATCTAGAACAGATAAAACGGACAAAAGTCTAATCTTGCTCACATTCCATTAATCTAGAACAGGTAAAACGGACAATAGTCTAATCTTGCTCACACGTCATTAAAGTTCAGCACGCTACAAGTGAGAAACGATTGCTCAGTTTCGTAAACGAATAAAAACTAGTTTAGTTTGAACTGTCTAATATCCATCCTGTTTGTGAAGTGCGTGTATTGATTTGTTGTCTAAACAGATACAATTTGCTCCCTGCCTGGCAGGTTTCAGAGCTAGAGGATTACATGGAAGAGAAATCATCTAAAAAAAAAAAACAAGCGTCTGCTGAATGTTTTTTTTTCCTTCAGAAGTTACAGATCTTGTTTTTGTTGGACAATTTATTTGAATTACCCATTCTCCACGCATGGAAAGTAATGGCGACCTGCCGTACTGTATACATGCCAAGAAACTTATAACAGCCAATTCGGCTGACAATTGTAAGAAACGACGTGCTGCAAAGAATATATATGTATGTGTGTGTGTGTGTGTGTATGTGTGTGTGTGTGTTCGTGTTTGCTCACACACATTTTCACACATATACGTATATACGAGAGTGCTTCGAATGAAAACCTTAAAAGTGGGATATAAATGAGGAAATGCATGTCTTTGTATTATAATTTGTTAATAGGGTTGCTATGGATGTCAAGAGTGTCCTGCTCGTACAATCACGGTGCAGACGAACAACATGACGTCATAATCGCAGTTAAAAGATGGCCGTCTACTATTGGCATGCACCAAAGAGACGCGTTGTTGTGTTATCCGTGTTTTGAGCAGCTAAGGTGTAAAACCTATAGAAATTCATAGGCGAATGATCGTCCAGTACGGTGATGCATACATTTCACTCCAACCAGTGTATGAGTGGAATAGTAAATTCCAACACGGCGTGAGTTCTGTGACACAATGATCCCGACCGGTACAGGTACACAGAATAATTACCCGAGAGCCGTCTCTAGCCGTTTACCTCGTCTTAAATGAAAATCGACGATTTTTCTGTGAATGAAATTGCCTCAAATCTGGACATCAATCAAGGTTCATCGCATCACATCTTCCATGATGTGTTACAGTACCACCAAGTGTCTACACGGTAGATGCTAAGGCAGATTACTCCAGAATTGAAATAAGAAGTTGTTTTTCTAGTAGTTCTTGTATTTTTGTTTATTTTTTTGAATTTTTATTATCTTGTATATAATTGTATTTGTTGTTGGAGTAGTTGAAGCTCTTGTTGCATTAGTTGTATCAGTTGTTGTAGCAGTTGTAGCTGTTGTTGTAGTAGTTGTAGCTGTTTTTGTAGTAGTTCTTGTTGTAATAGTTGTAGCTGTGTTGTAGTAGTTGAATTTGTTGTTCTAATAGTTGTAGTAGTGGTAGCTGTTGTTGTAATAGTTGTAGCTGTGTTGTAGTAGTTGAAACTGTTGTTGTAGTCGTTGCATCTGTCGTTTTAGCAGTTCTTGTTGAAATAGTTGTAGCTGTTATTGTAGTAGCTGAAGTTGTTGTTGCAGTAGTTGTAGCCACTGTGGTAGTAATTTTTGTAAATTAGTTGTAGCTGTTGTTGCAGTAGTTCTTGTTGTAACATTTGTAGCTGTTGTTGTAGTAGCTGTAGCTTTTGTTGTAGTAGTTGTAGCTATTGGTACAGTAATTGTAGCTGTAGCTGTACTAGTTGTAGCTGTTGTTGTAGTAGTTGTAGCTGTAGTAGTAGTAGTTGAAGCCTTTGTTGTAGCTTTTGTTGTAGTAGTTGTAGCTATTGGTGCAGTAATTGTAGCTGTAGCTGTACTAGTTGTAGCTGTTGTTGTAGTAGTTGTAGCTGTAGTAGTAATAGTTGAAGCCGTTGTTGCAGTAGTTGTAGCAGTTGTTGCAGTAGTTGGAGATGATGTTGTAGTAGGTTTTGTTGTAGCAGTTGAAGCTGTTGTTGCAGTAGCTGTAGCTGTTACTTTTCTAGTTCTTGTTGTATTAGTTCCAGCTGTTGTTGTAGTAGTACTTGTTGAAATAATTTGAAGCTGTTGTTGTAGTAGTTGTAGTTGTTGCAGTAGTTGTTGCTGTTGTTGTAAAAGTTACGGCTGTTGTCGTAGTAGTTCTTGTTGTAATAGTTGTAGCTGTTGTTCTAGAAGTTGAAGCTGTTGTTGTAGTAGTTGAAGCTGTTGTTGTAGTAATTGTAGCTGTTGTTGTAGTAGTTCCATATATTCTTGTAGTAGTTTTGTTTCTGATGTTGTTGTTGTAGTTGTTGCTGTAGTTGTAATTTTTGCAGTTTTAATTGTAGTTATTGCTGTGGATGTTGTTGTAATAGATGTTCCTGTTGTAGTTGCTGTTAATGTTATTAGTGTTGAAATTGTTTTAGTAGTTGTTGTAGTTGCTGTTGTAGTTGCTGTTGTTGTTGATGTTGTCGTCCGAGCCTTCTCGTATAACGTTCTTCACTATTTTCTCTGGCAGTAGGAGCTCGATTTATGTACTGGGCCGCACTGAAGATGGCGTGGCTCGTCAATATGTGGCTGTAGTGCAATTCTAGACTACGCATCAAGCTCACCACTACACTTATCACAGCAACAATTCCCACTCCATTGTGCACACGGCTGTACTCAGCCTGTTTTCGTGTGCACAAAGTGGCAATGACGTGTGATTGTGTCCATCACGTTGCACCTGACTATGTCGTCATAAACCCACATTATTTTTTGCATTTTCGTTGTACCCGCTCTCTCAGTCCTCTTTTTGTGTCTTTTCTCGTCTCTCTCTCTCTCTCTCTATATATATATATATATATATATATATATATATCTTTCTCTCTTTCTCTCTCATTGTCTCTCTTGATCTTCGTCATTCTATTACTCATTCTCTCCACCTATTTGTAACACGTCATTATATTACTCATTCTTCTCTCCATCTCTTCGCGCCACGTCATTGAATTTCTCCCTCTCTCTGTCATCACTTTGTGCCTTGTCCCGTCTCTCTCTCTCTCTCTCTCTCTCTCTCTCTCTCTCTCTCTTCTTTATGTCTTGATTTTACTATCCATTATCTTGACCATCTCTATGTGTCTCGGTATTATTATATTATTCACTCTCACATTCATCTCTTTGTGACATGGTCTTACTAAGTATTCTCTAATCCCTCTCTTCCTTTCTGTCCATTCCGCTGAGTCTTTTCACCTCCATCTTCTTGTGTCTTTTTTTATTCATCGTCTTTATTGCATCTTCTTTCCCCGCTATATTTTCATAATTCAATATTGTATTGTGTTTTGATGTCGAAACGTTTCTTTATACTATTCATTCAGAAGTTTAATCGTTTCTAATACATACATATATATTTGTTTGTGGGTTCGCCTTTTTTCTCTATTCCCTAAGAGGTGTGCGTTGCACTGTGGTTTTTATTTTGCGCCTGTCGGCCCAGAGCATCCAACTTCAGCGTGCATTTTATGTAAGGATATGCTAAGGGTAACGGCCGGTGCAGTGATGAGGATCGAACCCAGCACCTTCGGTTTGTGAGCAGTGTCACTTAACCACCAGCCCACGCCGTCCCCACGTATATATATATATATTTCTGGGAGTATTGAACACGTGAAGAGGGCGCGTTTTAACGATATTTTAAGTTGGTAGTGTTGCTATTTTATGAGGGAGAGTGGGTATGGAGGGGGTAGACATGATTGAAGTCAAGTCTCAACTGGAGAATAGATCTACAAACAAGGAACCGCAAATTTTGAGAAATAGAAAGCGACCAAGAGAAAGCAAAGTAGTAACAAACATATTCAGATGAGTAAAGATACTAAGATGAGGCTAAACCACTGAAGATATATATGTGGGGGACGGCGTGGCCTAGTGGTTAAGTGGCACGGCTCACAACCAGAAGGTGCTGGGTTCGATTCCCATCACAGCACCGGCCGTTACCCCGGGGAAGCAAACCCTTAAAAAATGCAGGAGGAAGCAGACCCTTACATAAAATGCATGCTGAAGTCGGATGCACTGGGCCGACAGGCTCAAAATAAAAACCACAGTGTAACGCACACACGCATTGGGGAATAGATAAATAAGGCGAACGCAAAAAAATAAAAAAATAAAAATATCTTATTTCTACCCCCTACCTACCAACTCTCCCTCTTTCAACGGGGTCACTACCAACCTAACATATCGTTAGAACGTGCCTTCCTCACATGTTCATTACTCCCCGAAATGAGATGGCTGTTCTTCAATTTCCAATATGGCCTTGTCTTTATCTCTGCCCTGTGCCAGATTCACTTCTCAAAATAGATTAGACACATGCTGACAACGGGAAAATGAAGCATATACGTTAGAATTCCACACACAAAAACGCCCTGGGAGAGATCTTATACCAACACAAATATGTGGTGTAGAATGACAAATATAGACAACATAAAAATTAGATGGTATCGACACAAGACACAAATGTCTAACTGTTAACCATTCATGAAAACCTGTAGGACCAGCCAGCAGAACGCCAGAGCTAGAGGAGAACCAATAAACTGTGTTAAAGAAATACTACAGCGGCACGGATTGAAAATAATAGCTCCCGTGTTGATGGCATGTCAAAGAATATTCAACCTCTCCACCCTTTCTAATAATGTCAGTGGACAATGAGAAAACTTGAGACGACGATGCGAAACAAGGAGTAAAATGAAAGTTGACGAGGTAGACAAGAGAGAACAAAAACAGTAGACAAGCTAGAAATGTCAAAAGCTCGAGGAAATATTCAGTATTCGATCTGTGAACTTGGAAGGGAGTAGATACGCCAGAAATGTGAACAGTTTGTAGTATTCTTCTTCTTCTTCTTCATCTTTTTCTTCGTTCGTTCTCAATCCCCCACTAGAAAACCATGAAAGGGCTTAAGTGTAGCAGAATGTAGTCCAGAGAACGGAATGCGTTGTGTCATAGTTTACAGCTTGGCTGCGATATCTGCACATTTCGGTCCAACACATCCGACTTCAGCAAGCATTTTTTGAGTACCAGGTTAGCATTCCCTCTTCGATCCCTTCTCCTTAGCCAGTCTGCCCTGCTGCAGCCTGTTATCCAGGATCACCGCGTGGAGGTTTAGAAGGGCCTTGGCAGCTCTGATTCGCTGGCCCTGACGCTAGCAGTCAGCTATGGGTCGCTGACCACTGCAGCTCATACGTTGCTCAGCATCTTGATCCCGTTTGAAGTATTCAATGTTCGGTCTGTGAACTTGGAAGGGAGTAGATACGCCAGAAATGTGAACAGTTTGGAGTATTCAATGTTCGGTCTGTGATCTTGGAAGGGAGTAGGTACGCCAGAAATGTGAACAGTTTGAAGTATTCAATGTTCGGTCTGTGAACTTGAAAGGGAGTAGATACGCCAGAAATGTGAACAGTTTGAAGTATTCAATGTTCGGTCTTTGAACTTGGAAGAGAGAAAACTTATCATCAATAACTGGGGAGGGGACTAGCGTCAGGTCAGGCAAAACATACTGTTCTTCCTAGTTCCTAGTCGACCTATACTTCTAGGACAGATGCCTCTATGCAGGTCCCAGCTCTGGTATGAGCTGGATGTAGCCGAGAGAAAGATTTCCTGCTTAGCGGGCTAGGCTCGAGCAGCTTAATACTCTGCAGCGTTGGGACGAGCGCTTACGGAGGGTGGTTAACCGATGTGCGACTTCATTTTAATAGACTCAAATATTAGAGCAAAGTAGACCCGCAGCCTGTTAGGCGCCATCTATGCTGCTTTAAACAAACCACATAACCATGGCCGGTGATATGCCATGTCACACAGTCGCCTCTTACGACATGCTCTCTGTGGGACAGTGGTGCTGTTCTTGTTAATCAAATATACTGACCGAGAACCTCACCTCGACTTCTTCGTAGTTCTCCATGGAAACGTGCTGTTCTTCTTGGCTGTCTGGCTAAAGTGGTCGGGGGGTACAAGGATGCTCGACGTGATCCACGTAGTAGTGAGCGACCCGCAGATAAAGCCAAGCATAGCACAACACAATGATAGACCTTTCATTAGCACTCTCGGGATGTGAGGAAAGCTGCTGTAACCCGCCACTTGACGTTCTTTTCAGGCGCCCCAAAGTAAACTTACTCATTGCGGGCATTCACAACAACAAAAACCATGAATAGCTAATTGAGGATTGTGAGTGAGGCTCTGTCTAAACTTAATGGGTCCATAGTAGGGTCCTAATCTTTGGACGCATCAAGTTGAGCTTGCGTCAGAAGATGGATAGAAGCGGAAACAATGCATGCGATAGTTTCGGTGGGTCGGTTGTTATTGGTTTTGGCTAATAAAAGGGTTCGGGGATTTCATCTCAGTTAATCGTCTGGCGGAAGACAGTTTTTGATCAGTTTCGTCTTTAGATTACCACTTTTGCTGGCAGTTAATGCATGCTCAATTGACAACTACATTTCTCTTACTACAGAATCTCCGATATTTGCTAGAAGTTACTGTAATTGAATTGCATCTTTTGTGAACTGCTTAAACTGATGTGCTGACTGGCGTAGACAATCACGTCTCTCCCCAACTTCCTGTCACTGGCGAGATTTATTAATTGTAATGGGATTTATAATAACGAATGCTCCCAAATAATATGCGCGTGGTAATGGAAGTGTTCAGGAAAAGGCAACATAAGAATTAAAAACTTTATAACTAGAGAAATGTCAGAAAATGTAAGCAGTTATTCCAGCTGGGCATTTGATTATCAGCGGCCAATGAAATGAATCTTGATATGATGGGTGTGGCAGATGTAAGATAAATAGATGATGCAAGAAATGGGCTTACAATATATTGTGTCTCTTGTACTGACGTTACACTCTGTCAGACTCACATTATTTGTCTTTAGATGTTGCTCTCCCACTTATGGCCCTACTAGCCGCTTGTCTACCTATTTTCCACCTTCCTGTCCAGTTCGGTTTTTAATGACGTATCGTGTAAAAAACATGTGACTTGCCTACTCTTAACGTCTGTAACTATTTCCCTACCCATGCCTACTTTCATCAGGACGTTGCTATTTATATATATATATATATATATGCAATTACAAACAAGCATATATTGTGTGTGGTATATATACTACAAAAAAGGTATTTGATAGAATGCAGTATGATAAACTATTTGCAGATCTGGAACATATAGGTATAGATGGAAACGACCCATGAAGGATCAGGTATATTGGAATCAAACTGTGCCTATTAAATCTGGCAGGATTTACTCGTTATGTTTAAATGTAAAAAAAATTAATGGATTGACATGAAGATGTGTACTATCTTCTTGTATGTTTAACATTTACAGTGCATACATGTTTCAACAGATAGAAACATGCCATGCCTCATTATCAGTGCAGGGAAACAGATAAAACGAATGCAAAGTCGGTTCTCCAATATGGCTCATACGTCATGAGATGTAACGTTTATCAAGAAATAACCATGCTATCTCGTCAAATGTCTTCTACCATGACAAAGTCTACCAAAGACAGCAATATGCTGCTCTATCAACTTTCTTGTACCCTGATGGATGGAGGTCTAGCAGAGACAACATGCTACTCTATTAACTGTCTTGTACACTGACGTCTACCAGACACAACATGCTACTCTATCAACTGTCTTGTATCCTGAGGTCTACCAGAGACAACATGCTACTCTATTATCTGTCTTGTACCCTGAGGTCTACCAGAGACAACATGCTACTCTATTAACTGTCTTGTACCCTGAGGCGTGGAGGTCTTTCAACTGTCTTGTACCCTGAGGTCTACCAGAGACAACATGCTACTCTATTAACTGTTTTGTACCTTGAGGTCTACCAGAGACAACATGCTACTCTATCAATTGTCTTGTGCTCTGAGGTCTACCAAGAACAACATGCCATATCAACTGTCTTGTTCCACGAGGTCTACCAACAACCACATGCCATATCAACTGTCTTGTACAATGGAATAAAGAAGTTACATAAAGTCCACATCTTGCTATTTTATCGGCTGTTTTCTACCCGGTCATATTGAAGTTAGCCAAACTGGCACACGACATAAATGTTAATACGCAAAGAAGTTGTTGAAAGTAGACAACACATTGATAAAAGTCATTGCTACTAAACAAATTGGAGTGGTGTCGTCGTTACTGTGGTTTCCCTGTAGTTTTTTTTATCGCCACGGGCGTTCTATGCAGGTGTTAGTAATTAATCGTGATAAAAAGTGTGGGATTAGACCGATAATCCATTCGCTCTTCGCAATCTTGAGTAAAACGTCAACTAAGCCACGTTTAGCTATTGTCCCAACCGGCAAGATGCCGCCGTGGTTATCAGATAAACCTCAGGGTCACCCCACAGAGTCTGTTTAATCTGGACAAGTGGCCGTGGTCAAAGGTAGTCTGAAAGTCAAGGAATCAACAACGCTTATTGAAACCGGCCCTTTGCTCAAATCCTTGGTTAGGTTTATTGAAGTGGACCCTTTGCTCAAATCCTTGGTTATATAAATTAAAACGGGCCCTTTGCTAAAATCATTGGCTGGGTGCATTTAAATGAGCCCTTTGCTAAAATCATTGACACAAACACTGAAAATGTTTATTCAGATTTCTAAAGCAATTTATTGTCCACGAGGTTACTAGTTTCACACACAACCCTCTGGAGTCACTTAATATCTTCAGTGGATACAAATTTTAGTCTGTTCATATTTCTTTAAGATATTGGCGCAAGTTAACAACCCACACATTTCATTGATAAGATCTCAAATAATCAAGCCTTCAAATTATTAGATCCCATTTGCATGATGAAAATGCACGTGCGTCATTACTACCAGTCACTGGCACAGTCAAGCATGATCGTCTTATACTAGCAGTACTACGGTTGAATATCTAAGCACAATCTCAAGACATCAACCTGAAACTATCAAAGACCTACGCAGCTTGTCAAAAAGCACTGCACCAAGGCTTAGTATAACATATGCTAATTGTAGCAGCGGGTGACATCAGACTCGAAATAAACAGAAGGAAATTCACATGATTGAAAGAGGCTAGTCCGGGAATTCAGCAATCATTTGTGACCATTGAAAGCAAGTTCCAGCGCAGAAGAAAATATCTTCTCTGGACCAAGTATGATTTGTTGGTTGTTACTAATGTTTATGTATGATTTGCTGGTTGTTACTAATGTTTATGTATGATTTGCTGGTTGTTACTAATGTTTATGTATGATTTGTTGGTTGTTACTAATGTTTATGTATGATTTGCTGGTTGTTACTAATGTTTATGTATGATTTGTTGGTTGTTACTAATGTTTATGTATGATTTGCTGGTTGTTACTAATGTTTATGTATGATTTGTTGGTTGTTACTAATGTTTATGTATGATTTGCTGGTTGTTACTAATGTTTATGTATGATTTGTTGGTTGTTACTAATGTTTATGTATGATTTGCTGGTTGTTACTAATGTTTATGTATGATTTGTTGGTTGTTACTAATGTTTATGTATGATTTGTTGGTTGTTACTAATGTTTATGTATGATTTGTTGGTTGTTACTAATGTTTATGTATGATTTGCTGGTTGTTACTAATGTTTATGTATGATTTGTTGGTTGTTACTAATGTTTATGTATGATTTGCTGGTTGTTACTAATGTTTATGTATGATTTATAAATGTAATTTATTCTCCTCGAGCTCTATGTCGTGTTTCTAGTAAAGGCGCGCACAGGTAGCTGCCCAGGTTGAAATAGACGTGTCTATTTATGTGACTAACTATTTCCTTGAGGCTGACAATCGTATCTTAACAGTCAGTGACTGGTCGCTACGCTATCGGTGATAGACCGCACTGTTAGTGGCTAAAGGTGATAGACAGAACTGTTATTGGCTAAAGGTGATAGACCGCACTGTTAGTGGCTAAAGGTGATAGACAGAACTGTTAGTGGCTAAAGGTGATAGACCGCACTGTTAGTGGCTAAAGGTGATAGACAGCACTGTTAGTAGCTAAAGTTGATAGACCGCACTGGTAGTGGCTAAAGGTGATAGACAGAACTGTTAGTGGCTAAAGGTGATAGACCGCACTGTTAGTGGCTAGAGGTGATAGACAGCACTGTTAGTAGTTAAAGGTGATAGACCGCACTGTTAGTAGCTAAAGGTGATAGACCGCACTGTTGGTAGCTAAAGGTGATATACAGAACTGTTAGTGGCTAAAGGTGATAGACAGCACTGTTAGTCGCTGAAGGTGATAGACCGCACTGTTAGTAGCTAAAGGTGATAGACAGAACTGTTAGTGGCTAAAGGTGATAGACAGAACTGTTAGTAGCTAAAGGTGATAGACCACACATATAGTGGCTAAAGGTGATAGGTCCCACTGTTAGTGGCTAAAGGTGATATGCCGCACTGTTAGTGGCTAAAGGTGATAGACCACACTGTTAGTGGCTAAACGTGATAGACAGCACCCTATTTTCACTTACTATTTTTCTTGTACTGTCTATGAGAAGGCCTACTTTGTCTTTCGTTCTTTGTCTAGCGCCTAACCCGCCGCGGACACTTTTAGGCTAGTTGTGTTTGCTATTCTATCTGCTTCCATCGCCTTACGTGGATTCTAAATATTATGTCTATAGCAAGCCACCCTTAGTGGAACTATACTGTGGTAATTATTGTGCACCGTTTCTATTATTATGCTACGCGAACCAAATTCTTTGCCTCATGTTATCGAAAAAGAATATATATGCAGACATTGTAGTCAACATCGTAGAACCAGTCGTTCGTTCTTTTATTCGCCTCTGCACGTGGTTAGAACTGTATTTTTATATCCTACCATCACAGAATACAAAAACTAAAGAAAAAAGTAAGATGGCCGCGTCTTAGTGGCTGCGCCCTCGACTCTCTCCGGTATTTGTGTCGAGTTTTCTGATAGTTCGTAGTTCCTGTTCGGATTATATTTCACAACTCCTTCACCAAGTGGTATCAAGGACTTTATTCTGTGGAACTGATGTGCTTTCGATCGGTTATCCTGTTTGTTCGCCTGCATTTTGCTGCATTTCATGCCTAGCTCAAGCCGTGGGAGACTGGTCCATGACGGAGTTCAACGCCCCGCTTAACTGCACACCAGAATTCAGTTCAGATTACCACTACTCAAGGAAATTTCTGCTCGGACTGAAGCCGACGTCCTCCTGCCTGCCTCTCCCTCCCTCCCTCCACACAATACCTCTACCAACCTCGTATTCTCAGCACAGTGAGGGTCACGCTGACCAACAGGTGGACACAATCAGAAGCCTCGGCGGCGTGTCACGTAAAAACAGGGAGTTTGACACGGACAGACACGGAAAGTTTGACACGGACAGACACGTAAAGTTTTACACGGACAGACACAGAAAGTTTGACACGGACAGACACGGAAAGGTTGACACGGACAGACACGGAAAGTTTGACACGGACAGACACGGAAAGTTTGACAAGGAAAGTTTGACACAGACAGACACGGAAAGTTTGACACGGACAGACACGGAAAGTTTGACACGGACAGACACGGAAAGTTTGACACGGACAGACACGGAAAGGTTGACACGGACAGACACAGAAAGTTTGACACGGACAGACACGGAAAGGTTGACACGGACAGACACGGAAAGTTTGACAAGGAAAGTTTGACACAGACAGACACGGAAAGTTTGACACGGACAGACACGGAAAGTTTGACACGGACAGACACGGAAAGTTTGACACCGACAGACACGGAAAGTTTGACACGGACAGACACGGAAAGTTTGACACGGAAAGCTTAACACAGACAGACACGGAAAGTTTGACACGGACAGACACGGAAAGTTTGACACGGACATTGGTCTAACACACATCTCACGGCCCTCATCCCATGGCTGCTGAGTACACGTTTCCACCTATAAATTCTCTAGTGATTTCGGTGGCACGCTACACATAAACACAGCTTCAGCAGTTGGACATGGTAATGGTCGATCGACGCAACTACACAAAAAACGATGCCTATTACCAGTTGAACAGAAGAGAGCAGGTCGTGGTTTTCAGACTTCGCACAGGCCACAATAGACTGAGGTACCACCTATTCAATAAATTGAAGATAGATGGTACTGACGAATGCACTTGTGGTACCGGCAAAATGACCGCTGAACATTTGCTGCAAAACTGTCCGACATACGAGAATCAGAGAAAGCAGATGTGGCCATCACCAGTGGAAACACTAGACAAGCTCTATGGCAGTGTCGACAGCCTCAGGATGACCGCTGCTTTTTTCGAAAAAATACAGGTTGACGTCTGACAGCGTACGATGAAGAAGAAGAAGATGAATAAGATCGACGCAACGGGCCTTTAACACCGACGCGAACATTTTTATTATATCTCAAGGACAATATTAGAAATTCATGCCTGCACAGGACTTTGTCAACTTGCTCATTATACGGTGTGCTAGTTATTTCGAACACTAAATTTAATCCTACCCAATGTTCTACATCGTATGTACACGCCGGCGTGGAGGTCAGCGTCATTGGATGATGTATACCACTGGCACCTCGTCAACTATACTCGCCTAACCGATAGTTGAACTAGAATGTCATACCGACTACCCTGATCTGGCTTTCTATCAGTGCAGTTTCTAAACCTATCCAATGTGTGGCCGATTACAAGTCAATAAGAAGGTAACTGAGGCAGAGGGAAAGGTGCAACAGCCGGAAACAAGTAGTAAAATCACCCTGCTTAAGCTTAGCCTGCTGATCAGGAAAGAGATGGCCAAAACTAACACCACAACCAACAGCCCAGACCCCTACGACACTAGCATTACCGAACCGGTACGACTTTACCGGGCATTAGTAATCAAATCGTCCACTGCTAGGAACATAGCAGAGAGAGAACAATCTATGGAGGCAAATATCGCCCTCAAAGCCATCACGGCGAAATACAAATACACTCTAAACCAAAAAACAAGAGACAGCTGGAAAAACAAAACAGAAAGCCTCAATTTAGATAAAGACGGGAACAAACTATGGAAGTTAGTCAGAGCCATGAACGACGAAACTCCATAAAAAAAACAAATTACCATCAAGCAGGGCGACAACATGCTCACTAGTAAGAAAAAAAGGAAGCAAACGCCTTTATAGAACATTATACCAGAGCAAACCACATTGATGTTCCTACAAATAGGCACACAGACATTAATGAAGAACAAAAGAGGCACGATACCATCAATATGGCACCAGAGGAGCACATGATGGCAAAACTAACAATGAATGAAATGGAAGAGGCCATGAGAACTCTAAAGAAAAAGAAATCGCCAGGAAAAGATGGCGTAACAAACGAAATATTGATGGGGCTGGGCCAAAAAACAAAGAGAAAGTTACTACCAGTCCTGAACCAAAGCTGGAAAAGGGGAATTGTGCCTCAGGCATGGAAAGACGCTGTACTTATACCAGTACCAAAGAAAGAAAAAGAAAGAACAGATCCAAATGGATACAGGCCTATCAGACTACTGAGCTGTGTAGGAAAACTGATGGAGCGTATGATAAACACCAGACTGTTGTGGTATCTGGAAGAAAAAAACATAGTAATTCCACAGCAAGCAGACTTTAGACATCACAGATCCACTGAGGATCAGATCACTCTCATAGCACAGGAAATAAAGGATGCTTACCAAGAGAAAAAGCACACAGTAGCGGCGTGGGTGAATCTAGAAAAGGAATTTCACAAGGTGTGGAAAGAGGGACTTAAAGTCAAGCTACGAAGACGTGAAGTTTGTGGGAAAATGTAGAGATAGATCAGCCACTACCTCAAAAACAGAACAGACAGAGTTCAAGTACAAGGGCATATGAGCAAAAAGGTGACACTTGAGCAGGGAGTACCCCAGGGAGGAGTACTGTCACCTACACTCTTCCTGGTGTATATAAATACAATCGCAGAGAATATACCAAGAAGAGTCAATAGCTCCATGTTTGCAGACGATCTGGCTATGTGGACCTCTGAAAAGAATATCACCATAGCAAGTAATCGGATGCAGCAGGCCCTAACATCGCTGGAGGAGTGGGCGAACTCATGGCTGGTCAAAATAAACGAGGAAAAAAACAACATGTACGATATTCTCGCTTTCAAACAAACCCCAAAATACCAAAATAAGTCTTAACGGCAAATATCTGCCGCCAAACGACAACCCAAACTACCTGGGAGTCACATTTGATCGGCGCATGACATGGAAAAGTCAGATCGAGAGAAACCGAATGAGAGCCAGAGAAAGAATGGCAATCATGAGGAAACTTGCTGGCACAAGCTGGGGAGCAGACAAAAGTATACTTGAGAAACTGTACACTGGAAGAGTGAGACCAGTTCTCGAGTATGGCATTGCGGCATGGACAACAGCAGC